>JBAMBO010001564.1:0-373901 GCA_037044535.1 Lordiphosa magnipectinata
GGCGACGCCACGGGCGAAGTATAACATCTACGCGCCCAAATAGATCCGGAGCAGAAACAAAGGGAAGTGACCGTAGAAAATTCCTAAAGAAAGAAATAAAATATAAATTTTTTTGTTATCCGATTGTCCATATATCGGGGTCTTGCTCACCCCTGAGCCAGCCGTTAGCTAGCCGGCAACCGATAGATGGACTCAGAAAAAAAGTCGGTTAATAACAAATGGCGCCCAATTTGGAAAATATTCGGAAAATCTTCAGAGCCAAGAATAGTCACAAATATACAAAATTTAGTTACCGGTACGGGGAAGCCAATTGGCCCAAGTAACTCAAGTCAGCTAGGTTTTCTGGTCCGTGAGAAGGATTGACTAATCCTCCATAGACGCCACAAGATGAGCTGAAGACGAGCGGAGGGTAATAGTGACCCCTGATAGAAATCCTGTTAGCCGTGGAATCACACGAGCTGGTCCCAGAGCGGAGTGTTGTACAAATCCGCTGCTGCGCTGCCGTGAGTGATGAATTCTATGGAAGGAAAAGGGTGTGAATTAGGAAAATTACAAAAATAAACAACAATATGGAAGTAATTAAATAGATATATAATAAACCAAATAATAAATGCTGATTTTGAGCTGACTGAGGGCCTGTGACAAGATCCAGCGAAGATAGCACACGTTGCCCAGTCGCAGCAGCATTTAATCCTGTTTTTTTTGAAGCCATAGACCAAACTGTGAAAGGCAAGGGTATCGTTTAAGCAGAGAGGATGAAAGAGTTGGAAAAATTGTCTTATGTTAATGTTTGCCTCACCCCAAAAGGTTAAGAATTTGAAAGATAAAGGAAGCTTAAGAAACAAGCAAAACAAAAAAAAACCACAAAAAAAAAAAAAAAACTCAGATATATAAAACACGAAAACCAAAAATCATAAAGTTAAGATAAATGGTAAAAATAAAAAAAGGATTTAAGCAAGAAAAGATAGAGAAGATAATAGAACAGTATAAAACCTCAGGGAGAGTATTAACAATTAGAGAGGGAATGAACGAGAGCCAGGGAGATAGGAAATCAGCGGAAAGGAAAATAAAACGGGGAGTTGAATTTCTTAGGAACAGGGGAGTAGAGATTTTAGGCCCTATGACTCGGTCACAATCCGCCAAGTCAACGGCGAATCCCGAACCGAATGCGCAAGATCTCTCGCTGATGGACACATCACAGCTAGGAGCAGTTGGCGTCAGCAACAACATTACAACAAACATGGGAGCTGTGCCAAAACAGCGACTCTCATCAGCAATGGATCCAAGAGATGGCTCGACTAGTCAGCTAGGAAGGGAACATGAAAGAGGAGCTGAAATTCCAAGTGAATTAAAGTCGGCTATAAATGTAGCCTTGCTACAGGCACAGGAAACGTATAGAAGTTCACTATCAGGCCAGCTGACCAATTTTCAGACCGAGATTCGTAGAGAAATGCTAGATTTTATGATGGATATCCAACAAATCGTGCAGGGAGTACGAGCACCTGATCCACAACAGCATTTTCTACCAAACATGTCAAAACCACCGCCAGCCATACCACCCGCAACAGCCACAACACAGTCCGGCCAAGCAATGCAGCCACCTCAGACTTTATTCACAGCCACAGCGAGTTTGCCTCCGATGCATTATCCTCCACCTCCCATTGGAGGGACTACATCAGCTCCCCGAGGTCAATGGACAGAAAATCGAGCATTGGAAGCGGAGCAAATTGAACGGGCATAGCGTCTGCTAAGGCAGCATGCGAACATGCGTGCGACTGGGGCAGAAGGAGGAAACACAGGTCAAGGGACGACTAGAGGGCCAGAAACTCGGACAGATCCAAACCAAATTCGTAGATGGGGTATCTGTTTTGATGGGAGCCTGAAGGGAATGCCTGTAAGCGAGTTAATATTCCGCATAGAACATATGCAGAAGGCTTACCGAGTTCCATGGGAAGATGTGGTCAGGGATTTCCATATGCTGATAGAAGGACAAGCACGTGATTGGTTCTGGACACACGTGAGAACGGCAACGATCCTCGACTGGCCACACTTACGACTCTGTCTTCAACAGCACTTTCAGAGTCGCAGGTCCAGTTTTGAACAGGAACAGGAGCTGAGAGAACGAAAACAACGTCCAGGCGAAAGCGTGGATGAATATATCCAGGAGATGTTGGCTCTGCGATCACGATTAAGTTCGTATTTCTCTGATCATGACCTGATTAAAACAATAAAGGTCAACATAAAGGACAGTATATCGCGCGTAATCTACCCGATGACGATTACCAACCTGGAGAAGTTGCGAGATGAATGCCACGATGCGGAAAAATGGGTAGCGAGTCGATGGAGTAGAGCGCCAGGGGCACCACAGCAGGGAAGGCCAGTTCGTCATCACGTCCAGGAGGTTTTTTTTCCAGATCCTGAAATCGTGGCAGATGAAGGCCAAGAGGAGGCAGTGGAAGCAATCTATCGACCTCGAGAAGGTGTTGGCGTTTTGACATGCTGGAATTGTTTTGCAACCAGGGCATACCTATTGGGATTGCGAAGCCAAAGTGAGGAACATCTTCTGCTACATATGTGGTCTCGCTGGAGTAGTGTTGCCGAAATGTCCGAAATGCCAGGAAAACCGCAAACGGAGCATGACACAGACGGAGGAGTCGCGCTCCAAAATGCCATCACCAGGCCATTGAATACCTCCAATAATTCGACACTAGATGTAAGCAAGCTGCATGAAATAAAACCAAAAATAAATATAAGTATAATAAAGGCAAATAGATCAAAAATTAGTCCTGTTAAATGGTCACAGCGAAAACCCCTAGAGATACGTCAAGCAGCATACGAAGAAGCCCGTGAACGGATATTCGATCATCCACCATCAGCCGTAGGTATCTCTCCAGGAGTCAAAAGAGCACGCAAGCGGTTCCAGCAGCGACAAACCGAACGTCGAGCAGTTTGCGAGGCAATCCGATCTGCGAGCAAGGGCGATGATAGGTCATTTGCGAAGGTTATGCTGCAAGGCCACGAAATGTCCGGACTGTTAGACACGGGTGCATCAGTCAGCCTGCTAGGTAATGGTGGCCTACAAATAGTAGAGCAATTAGGGTTGCAGATACAAAAAACCAAGTCCACAGTACAGTCCGCAGGTGGGACACAACACTGTATACTGGGACGAATACATGTGATGGTGACCTACGAAAAACAAACTCACCCATTAACGGTGTATCTTTGTCCATCCCTCAAACAAAAATTGTATCTCGGGGTGGATTTTTGGCGTAAATTTGGATTGGCTCCGGACATAATAGGCGTAGAGGAGATGGAATACGTCGATTCGGAATTCAAAACCAAGAGCGAACCGATCGTGGCTCATGAGCTCAGCGCGACGCAACAGCAACAACTAAAGGCGGCAGTAGAAGGGTTCCTGGCGTATGAAGATCGCGGATTGGGACACACAACGATGGAGAAGCACACCATACAGCTGGTTGAGGACGCAGTTCCAATCAAGGAACGGTTCTATCCGGTGTCGCCAGCAATGCAACAGTTGCTTTTTGCAGAAGTGGATGAAATGCTCAGGTTGGGAGTCATTGAGCCGAGTGATAGTCCATGGAATAACCGCACGACGCTAGTCCGCAAGCCTGGGAAGAATCGCTTGTGTTTAGATGCACGAAAATTGAACAAGATGACGGTCAAAGACGCATATCCTCTACAAAATATAGAATCGATTTTAAGTAGAGTGGATGATACTATTTATATCAGCAGCGTGGACCTGAAACATGCATTTTGGCAAGTGGAGCTGGACAAGAAAAGCAGGGAATATACGGCCTTTACCATCCCGGGTAGACCATTATACCAGTTTAGGATGATGCCTTTCGGACTATGCAACGCAGCGCAGAGACTTTGTCGGCTGATGGACCGAGTAATCCCGCAACACTTGAGGAATCGCGTTTTCACATATTTGGATGACCTTTTGATTATCTCAAGAACATTTGATGAGCACTGCAAGCTATTGAAAGAGGTCAGCGATTGTCTGCAAAAAGCGAACCTTACAATTGGGTTGCAAAAGTCCAAGTTCTGTTTTAAGTACTTGCGCTATTTAGGGTATATCATTGGAGACGGAGCCCTTAGAACAGACCCGGGAAAAGTGGAGGCAATCCTAAAGATCTCTCTGCCAAATACGACACGCCAACTGCGCAGCTTCTTGGGTACTGCCGGCTGGTATCGCCGGTTCGTGAGAAACTTCTCAGGGTTAACTGCACCCTTAACAGACTGCTTAAAAGCAAAAAGCAAATTTGTGCTGTCGGAGGATGCGATAATGGCGTTTGAAGAGCTGAAGAAGGCGCTCACGTGTGCACCAGTATTGGCTCACCCGGATTTTAGGAAGCATTTCTACATCCAGTGTGATGCTAGCCATATCGGGGTAGGGGCTGTCCTTTTTCAACACGACGATGAAGGAAACGAAAGACCAATCGCTTTCTTTTCGGCCAAATTGGGCGGGGCGCAGCTGAATTATAGTGTGACCGAAAAAGAGTGTCTCGCGGCTATCAAAGGCATTGAACGTTTTCGTCCGTATGTGGAGCTAATGCCGTTCACGGTCATAACAGACCACGCGAGCTTACAATGGTTGAGAACGTTGAAGGATCTAAACGGCAGGCTAGCGCGATGGTCACTAGCTATACAAGCGTTCGATTTTAACGTTGAGCATCGCAAAGGGAAAGACAACGTGGTTGCTGATATGCTGTCGCGTCCGTTCGAAGCCGAGGAGCTGAACATGCTCGAGTTTGAAACCACCGAGTTCGAGAGTGAGGAGTACCTGGAGCGCTTAAAGCTGGTTGAAGATCAGAAAGACAAGTTCCCGGATCTGAGAGTGGAAAATGGACTGTTGTTCAAACGAATGCAGTTTGCGCGTGAGGATATGGAAGAGTTCCTATGGAAGTTATGGATCCCAGAGGCGATAACCAGTACTCTCGTGCAACAGGCCCATGAAGGGGAGAAGCGAATGCATGGCGGCGTGGCCAAGACTCTTGCACGGTTGAAGCAGTTCTATTACTGGCCAAGGATGACGGTGCAGGTTCGCGAGTACGTGCTAAGTTGCGATACCTGCAAGGAGACCAAGCACAGTACCCAAATATCGAGACCTCGGATGGGTAACGAAGTATGCACGGATAGACCGATGCAAAAATTGTGCCTGGATTTCCTAGGAAAGTATCCTCGATCGCGGCAGGGAAACACCTACATTTTCATCGCGTTAGACCATCTGACGAAATTTGTATGGCTCAGAGCATTGCCAAAGGCGACGGCGATCGCTGTGGGAAAAATATTAAGAGATGATATTTTTTCTCAATTTGGGGTTCCAGAGGTGATACATACGGATAATGGGAGGCAGTTCGTCTCACAGGAGTTTATAGCGCTGATGCAACACCTCGGCATATCGCACATCAAAACCGCGAACTATGCCCCACAAGCAAACGCTTCTGAACGCGTGAATCAGTCGGTGCTGGCGGCAATTCGTACCCATGTCAGCGAAGACCACTCAACATGGGATGAAAAGCTATATGAAATCCAGGCAGCACTATGCAGCGCTGTTCATGCAGGAACCGGTGTGTCACCCTACTTCGCCATGTTCGGACAACACATGTTTCTGCACGGCAACGACTACCAGCTGGCCCGCAAATTGGGTGCAATAAACGACACAGCCTTAGCGCCACTGACCCACTCGGAAAAGCAGGAAGTGTACAGAGCGCGCATCCAGGAGTCGCTGCATCAAGCCTACGAGAGAGCGGAGAAGCGGTACAATTTGAAATCGAGGTCAATCAAATACTCACCTGGTCAAGAAGTATACAAGAGGAACTTCGTGCTCAGCGATTTCCAGAAGAACATCAATGCCAAATTCTGTCGGAAATTCGTCAAGTGCCGCGTCGTAAAAGCTATTGGGAACAGCCTTTATCAACTGGAGACGTTACAGGGGAATCCACTAGGAATTTTCCACGCCAAGGACCTGAAGCAGTGAAAGAGAAAGAATTAGTGCCCGGCTAACACGAACGGAGGTACAAAAAAAAGCTTTAATCTCAGGGTGTGGGCGATAGCCTACGTTGGCGCCTCGAGAGTATACAGGTCAGTCCTATTTCACTCCTGTTTATCCGACGAGTCCGGTGAAACCGTAGTGTGCTGTTACGGACTGATATTGTATTAAAAAAAAAAATATATAAACAATACAAACTCACGAGTCATCACTATGGTTAGAGATGCGCAATGGATGGATTTCGATAGATCGGTAGATCGGGGTAGCGATGGCTTGGGGAAGGTCGTGAGTCATGGGGAAATAAGGGGTCTAATAGTTCCTGTGGGGGTAGAAAATTTCCCAACTTTTCAATTAGGCGGTTCACAGGGAGTCCGGAACTGAGGTCGAAACCCAAGGAAAGAGGAGATCAAGAATCAGTCGCTTTCAAGGGCAGTCAAAGTCAAGAGGAATAAATCGAAAGAAAATTTAAATTAAGCAATATATATATCGGTATCCAGCGGCTAAATCTCCACAAAAACAAATCTTAAATTTAAAAGTGAACGATTTCCCGGCTCGGTGAGAAAGTTGATGCAAGTGAAGATGTGCAAGTTATAATTAATTGTGTTTGCGCAGGTGTAGCCGGTTATTAATCGAGACGAGGAAGACCAGGCAGGCAACAGAGACGACAGGTCACCGGGGGAAGGATTGGCCACCACCTCCAGGTGGCCCAGGTTTTTATACCCTCTATTTTATTTTATATACCTAAATATAAAAAGAGAATCAGCAGTGGTGGAAAGGCTGTCGGGTCTTCAGCTATAATACATAGCAGGCTGCAGGAGGATCGCTTTAGAAGACAGAAATGCATGCCCATTAAAAAAAAGAGGAAATACCTCAAAACCATATATTTAAACACATTCATTTAACTTTCAAATTAACTATTTATTTAATATGCGCAAATCTTAAAATAGTCCATAGCTCTAAGTATTTATCAATTATTTATTTATTTATTATTTATGTACTTACCGTGTATACGTCCCTGTGGTACCCAGGTTAGGAATTGTGAAGATGTGTGTAGCTGTTAAGATTTTGTTTAAATATATATATGTTTGAAAGTGATAAGAGAACCATGATGGGTTAGAGGATTTAGAATGGGGTGAGGAGGACTGAACATAAGGCGGAAGTGAGGTAAATAGGGAGTTGGTCGACAACCATGTGGCAGCCAACTAATGGTAGGGAGGGCGACGCCACGGGCGAAGTATAACATCTACGCGCCCAAATAGATCCGGAGCAGAAACAAAGGGAAGTGACCGTAGAAAATTCCTAAAGAAAGAAATAAAATATAAATTTTTTTGTTATCCGATTGTCCATATATCGGGGTCTTGCTCACCCCTGAGCCAGCCGTTAGCTAGCCGGCAACCGATAGATGGACTCAGAAAAAAAGTCGGTTCATAACACGTTTCTATAAAATCATAAACTGTACAAAAAAAAAAAAAGTCTAGCTGAAAATAATAATCTCAAAATAGTTTGCATAATTAATTAAATTTTATATGTTTTTTCGTTTTTGTGCCCTCGTCTAAAAACAATTCCTCCTCAAAAAAAAAAAAAAAAAAAAACATACACACCACAAAAATCCCTTTAACCTTTATGTTACCAAAGGATGATGTTCTACATATGTATATAGTCAGGGTATTTGTGCAAACTCTTACAATGTGTAAAAATAAGCGGGAATTTGAAATTTGTTTACACTTGTACGTTCAAACAGATGCTAGGACATTAAAACAGAAAAGATGTTTAAAGAGAAAAGAAAAAGGGATTGATTCTGATAAATTAATATACACAGCAAACACAAAAATTGATATTTTTTCATATCAAGTTTACTCCGATATGAAAGTATATCAAATTGAAATGTTAAAAATTTGAAATCAATATTTTGAAAATATCATTATTACAGTTTTAATATCATTCTGAAACTATTCAATATCAATTAAAGTAAATGATATTATTTTGGATCAGAATGTTATTATTTTCTTGCCAAATGATATGAAAAAATTTATATTTTTAAAATACATAAAATTTACCTTTTTTTCTCTGTGCATGTTTGCACATATGTTGTTGTAAAGCACAAAATTGTAGCACTTCTCCTCCTCTGTTTGATAGTATTCGAAGCTAATACTATCGGAAGGTACTACATAGATATAATTTTTGAAAATGGCAAATGTCAATTCTATTCCTGTACTAAAAAGTCTACAAATTAATTTTTCAATGTATTGTCCATCACTAGCAACTACTTATTCCCATCTTTCTGGCAATTTTGATCGGCTGCGCAACATGTGCCGAGCATTGTCATGTTGCACAATTACCTTGTTGTGCATTTGCGCGTATTCTGGCCTTTTTTTGCTTCAATGCTCGGCTCAAACGCATCAATTGATTTCGGTAGAGTTGCCCTGTGATAATTTCAGCCGCCACTCCCAATTGGTCCCACCAAAAACAGAGCATTACCTTGACACCGTGAATATTCGGCTTTGCCGTTTTGCCGGGTACGAATGTTCCTCGTAAGCTTCTTGCAGCGTTTGATGGCCTTCATGTGCATTTTTCTTCAATTGAAAGCAAAAAAATAAACTTTTCCGCAAATTGTGATTTGTTGGCACAAAATTTGACATATTTGGAGCACTCAAAAACTATGTTGTTTACACTTCAGCGAATCGACACACATACTGAAAAAGAAAGCCTAATGATGAGGCTTCAAAATGAAGTTGGTTGCAAGTTGCAACATTTTCCGATTCGATTTAATATTAATGACGCCACAACTTGAACAATCCTTTTAGGACAGGTAATAGATCGCTATGTAATTCCCCCAATTATGAAACATTAGTAATTTGTCATTAAAAACTAAATTTGAAAATATTCTCCATTTGAGGCTATATGACACTTGCCGATATTGTCGGTCAATATTGCTATATTGCAATAGTGCTGGTAAACGCTTTTTGTGAAGCGTCTAGTTAAACAATCATACTACCAACAAAAATGTATCTTTTTGTCCCGTTTGCGCAAGCCTTGTCTCGTTATTGGTCACCAATATCGCCAAGTGTCATATAGGCATTAGAATAATACACTTTTGATTGGTATTTACCCCTCTGAAGTGGGTACCTCCAGTATGAACTGCTAACGGAAGCAATTAGCCAAGCACAATGTTAGTGTCTGCAACGCGGAGAACCCTTCAATTCGATGTTTTGGCTGATTATGAGCTCTCCAGTAAGCCCCGAAGTCGTGGTAGAGTATGGATTCTTTTAGGGCGGTTGTTTTCTAACTGTTTTCTAAAAACTTAAGGCCACAAATAGTTGTGTGATTAGAACTCTCTTACCTAGTTTGTTTTAATGGTTCTGTTAAGATATGATCAGTTTTTTTTTAAAGAACCTGTGAATTCGCTTCGAAGACTTGGAATTATCGTTTGCTGTTGTGATTTAGGCTTATGTGCATCGATCCCTAATTCGTCACCAGTAGCGATATGATTTTTAAATTTCTTATACATTTCCTTGCGGTATGCTTGACGGTCAAATGTTCATCCATCCAATCCAATTTTTCCAATCCGTCGAAATGTCATCAAGGATTGTTGCCTTATCAAATTCCGGTATTACAAAATCTTTTCTAATGTTTTTCCTCCTCCGAAGCATGGTCACAATGAGTGAAGAACTCATGAATATCCATAGTCTTTAGTCAGCACCGCAACTTAAGTATTAAATAAATTTTTCAGATCGTCATCAATAAGATTATCAAGACATACCCAAATTTCCAACGGATTCGTTAAGAATATTTTATTACAATATTTTCAATACCGTTTTAAGAACCAAAATTTTAGTTTTAATCAAATTGAAAGTTTATATAGATCAGCGGTGGGCACGCCCTTGCTCCTGATGTTCCCATTGTTCCGAGATTTTTTTTTCGGTAACTAACGTCAGTCAGTCTCATAATAAAGTGCGTCGCAATTAACTCGCTTCAAATTGTGAACAACAACAATACCCATGTGATTCGGAGCACGGCCCCTACAAGATGCGTACACAGACGTCGAAACAGGTGCATTTTGGGCGATCGAGACTCGCGGTTGTTTTTTCCGTTGTTGTTGTTGTTCGGCTGCTTCCAAACTCAAATTTTGTACCCACCGTTGATATAGATTATATTAGTTTGACACTTGTTAATAAGGGTAGTAAAATCAAGTAGAAAAACCTTTTTCTTAATTTGTTAAATTAAATAATTATAAAGAGTAATAGCTAGTCCTCGTAAAATAGTCCATGGTAAACTCCAAAAGCTTACGACGCAACAACCAAACCCATAAGAAAAAGATTGCCACATGGATAATGTCTTGGGGCATGCTTATAAAAATCGGTCGCTCTATTCGTAGTTGTGAAGTAATAAAAAGTAATGGAAGAATTTATTTTCTCCCAAATTTGTTGTATGAAATTTTGATATTATTTCTCATTTCTTCACAACTCAATATTAAATTGTAGTTTATTTTTGAAATGCCGGTTTGAATCCTGGTATTGATTAGTGCATTTGTTTTTATACCCTTGCTAAGGGTATATTAAGGGTAGAAATATTAATTTCCGACCCCATAAACTATATATATTCTTGATCAGGGCAACGAGCTGTGTCGATTTTGCGTTGTTCGCCCGTCTGTCTGTCTGTTCCTACGCAAACTAGTCTCTCAGTTTTGAAGCTATCGAGCTGAATCTTTGCATAGAGTGTTCTTTAAAATGTCGGAACCGACCGGATCGGATAACTATATCTTATATCTGCCAAAAAATGGGTGTTAGTGAGAAAAACTTTTTGTTTTGAATGTTAGCGTCCACAAACACGGCCATTACTAATATTATATGCTTTTACGCAGATTTTAAAATTTTGGTCAAAATCGGATGACTATATCTTATAGCTGTCATAGGAACCATCGGTCGGAAAATGGGTCTTAGTGAGAAAAACTTTATGGTTTTAAATTTTATTATTCTTAAACTCTACGATTGTTTATTTTATGTTTTCAAAAAATTAAATTTACTCGAAATCAGATGACTATCTGTCGGAAAATGGGTTTTAGTTACAAAAATGTTTGATTTTAACTCTGACATTTCAAAAACAGCAATGTCAAGGGTATAAAAACTTCGGCACAGACGAAGTTAGCTTAAGCTCTTTTTTATTAAAATTCCAAAACAATAAAAAAAATCAGAAAATATATAAAACCGATGCCTATTCCTAAATACAAGCGAAAATCAACTAATAAAAAAATATTTGTCAGCGCTCTACCAGCCACCGAGGCGGCTTAATTTCATCGTAAATTTTAAGCTTTTACTACCCTCAAGTAACAGCCAAATAAACACCCCATCAAAATCAGTTTCACTACCTCGCAAGTTGTAATTAAAAAGTAACAAAAAAGGTGTAAGAAGCTGGCTTAGTATATCGATAACTATAGGTATAACGCATTATGCGTGGTAAATTTACGAGCACAAGTGAATACCCTCAAAGTTCTCTTAGGCTGGAAAGACACTTTCAATTTTTATGGACAATTATTGTAGAAATTTTTAGTTGGTGTAGAAAAGGTATCTCAGCCTCAGCTCAGCCACAGACGAATTGTTCCTTATAATTGAAAGTGTCATTCTAGCCTTACCCAATTGTTAGTTACATACATACTCTACTCTGGTAACATAAAGGTTAAAACAAATCTTGTAAATATAAATCCCCTATATGTCCTTTGTAAAACCATAAAACGAACCAAAAACAAAAAAAAAAAAGAAAAACATCCTAGATTTAAGCTAAGAATTATATAAACATGATTTTAAGTAAGGCCATTTAAGTTAGCTAGTAAATGTGCGAGGGGTTTTGGGGTGTCTAACTACACAGTCAAAAAAAACGCAACAAACCACCTTCGTAGAAACCAAAAAAAAACAAAATTACAAAAACAAATGGAGAATCAAGCTAATTCAATTATTTTTCTCTCTGCTCTCTTTTTTCTACCAATAAACTCACAATACTAAATTACTACCAACTCTACTCGTTACTACTACTCGCTACTAACCAACTACACATAAAACCCACACTCTCGAAAATCGAACGAATTCCAAATGCTTTGCCTTAAACTAACGATGGCGCTACCGCTACTCGTTACTGATAAATCCTAAAACAAACTAACAGCATTTTTTGGAATTATTTCAATGCAAGGTAAGCAAGCGAAAAGCGGTACTAAAATGAACTACTACTCTACTACTAATGCTCAATGGTTGTTTGGTACACTCTCGTTTTGATTATGATTTCTTCTTTAGAGTAGTTTATTTTATTTGGTAGTTTATTTTAAGTTTACTCGCTGCAGTGAGTAGGCCAGACAACCGCAGGTTACTTACATACATATACATATCTAAGCTATGCTAGGTACTTGGCTAGGTCACAGATCTATATAATATCTACATATATAATATATATATCACATATACATCAAATTGTACAACCTTTATGTGTTTCAACGAGTCGTCTTTTGTTCTGTGCGTGTGAATCTTAACTTATGAGTTGTACTTTTATTTTTTAAGTTGTTGCTCCAAAACGTAGTCTTAAATGCTTGCTAGAACGAACAGAAGAAACCCCCCATCCCTATAAGACTTGACTAATGATAATTTTCGGTTATTCCCCACAGCCGTTCGGCCGTCATACGTGGACGCGTGGTTACCTCACTGGGCATGGGCCTGGTGGGTGTACGTGTGTCAACGACCACTCTACTGGAAGGCTTCACTCTTACCCGAGATGATGGGTGGTTCGATCTGATGGTTAATGGTGGTGGTGCTGTCACACTGCAATTCGGACGTGCACCCTTCCGTCCACAGTCACGTATCGTACAAGTACCCTGGAATGAGGTGGTCATTATAGATGTGGTCACCATGAGCATGTCTGAGGAGAAGGGTTTGGCCACCACCACAACGCATACCTGCTTCTCCCATGACTATGATCTGATGAAACCCGTGGTATTGGCTTCGTGGAAACATGGCTTTCAGGGTGCCTGCCCAGATCGCAGTGCCATCTTGGCTGAATCCCAGGTCATACAAGAATCTCTGCAAATACCTGGCACTGGTCTGAATTTGGTGTATCATTCTTCGAGAGCCGCCGGCTATTTGTCCACCATTAAGCTACAATTGACACCGGATGCCATACCTGCCACACTGCATCTCATACACTTGCGCATCACCATCGAGGGTATACTGTTTGAGCGCGTATTTGAAGCTGACCCGGGCATTAAATTCACCTATGCCTGGAATCGTTTGAATATCTACAGACAGCGAGTGTATGGAGTAACCACAGCCATGGTTAGAGTGGGCTACCAGTACACCGATTGCAAGGATATTGTGTGGGATATACAAACCACTAAACTGAGCGGTCATGACATGTCCATCTCAGAGGTGGGTGGCTGGAACTTGGACATACATCATCGCTACAACTTCCATGAGGGCATACTACAGAAGGGTGATGGCTCGAATATTTATCTGAGAAACAAACCCCGCATTATACTCACCACCATGGGGGATGGACATCAGCGACCGCTGGAGTGTTTGGATTGTGATGGTCTGGCCATGAAACAACGTCTGCTGGCTCCTGTGGCCTTGGCTGCAGCCCCGGACGGTAGTCTATTCGTGGGTGATTTCAACTATATACGCCGCATCATGACCGATGGCAGCATACGTACCGTAGTCAAGCTGAATGCCACTCGAGTTTCCTATCGCTATCACATGGCCTTGAGTCCTCTTGACGGTACCCTATATGTCTCCGATCCGGAATCTCATCAGATTATCAGAGTACGTGATACCAGCGACTATACACAACCCGAACTGAACTGGGAGGCCATAGTGGGTTCGGGAGAACGTTGTCTACCCGGTGATGAGGCCCACTGTGGTGACGGTGCTCTGGCCAAGGATGCCAAATTGGCTTATCCCAAGGGCATAGCCATTTCCAGTGATAATATACTATACTTTGCCGATGGCACCAACATCAGAATGGTGGATCGAGATGGCATTGTCAGCACTTTGATAGGTAATCATATGCATAAGTCACACTGGAAGCCCATACCCTGTGAGGGTACTTTGAAACTGGAGGAAATGCATTTACGTTGGCCCACCGAATTGGCTGTTTCACCCATGGATAATACCTTGCACATCATAGATGATCACATGATCTTGCGCATGACACCAGATGGCCGTGTTAGAGTCATTTCCGGACGTCCTTTACACTGTGCCACTGCTTCGACTGCCTATGATACGGATTTGGCCACTCATGCCACTTTGGTGATGCCCCAGTCCATAGCCTTTGGTCCTTTGGGTGAGCTGTATGTGGCCGAAAGTGACTCTCAGAGAATCAATCGTGTGAGAGTCATTGGAACCGATGGTAGGATAGCTGCCTTTGCGGGTGCCGAATCCAAATGCAATTGCCTGGAACGTGGCTGTGACTGTTTCGAGGCGGAGCACTATCTGGCCACCAGTGCCAAGTTCAATACCATTGCCGCCTTGGCGGTAACACCCGATGGTCATGTCCATATAGCCGATCAGGCCAATTATCGCATACGTTCGGTCATGTCTAGCATTCCAGAGGCAAGTCCTTCGCGTGAATACGAGATCTATGCGCCGGATATGCAGGAGATTTATATATTCAATCGTTTTGGCCAGCACGTGTCCACACGCAATATCCTAACGGGAGAGACCACCTATGTGTTTACCTATAATGTGAATACGTCCAATGGCAAACTGAGTACAGTCACCGATGCTGCAGGCAACAAGGTTTTCCTGCTGCGCGATTATACCTCTCAGGTGAACTCCATTGAGAATACCAAGGGACAAAAGTGTCGTTTGCGCATGACACGCATGAAAATGCTGCACGAGTTGAGTACCCCGGATAATTATAATGTGACCTATGAGTATCATGGTCCTACGGGCTTATTAAAAACAAAACTGGATTCCACGGGACGTTCGTATGTCTACAACTATGATGAATTTGGTCGCCTTACCTCCGCTGTCACACCCACAGGACGTGTCATAGAGCTCAGCTTTGATTTGAGTGTGAAGGGGGCTCAGGTCAAGGTTTCCGAGAATGCGCAGAAGGAGCTGTCGTTGCTCATACAAGGAGCTACCGTTATAGTGCGTAATGGTGCCGCTGAATCTCGTACTACCGTCGATATGGATGGTTCTACCACCAGTATAACACCCTGGGGTCATAATCTGCAAATGGAAGTGGTGCCCTATACCATACTAGCCGAACAGAGTCCTCTGTTGGGTGAAAGTTACCCGGTGCCCGCCAAGCAGCGTACTGAGATAGCGGGAGACTTGGCCAATCGTTTCGAGTGGCGTTACTTTGTCAGACGCCAGCCTGCCCTGCAACAGGGCAAACAGAATAAGGGTGCACCACGTCCTGTCACCGAAGTGGGACGCAAACTGCGAGTAAACGGAGATAATGTCTTGACCCTGGAATATGATCGTGAAACTCAATCGGTGGTGGTGATGGTGGATGATAAGCAAGAGCTACTGAATGTCACCTATGATCGCACCTCACGTCCTGTGAGCTTTAGACCCCAATCGGGTGACTATGCGGATGTGGACTTGGAGTATGATCGTTTTGGACGTCTTGTAAGCTGGAAATGGGGTACCCTGCAGGAGGCCTATTCCTTTGATCGTAATGGACGTCTGAATGAAATCAAATACGGAGATGGCTCTACCTTGGTGTATGCTTTTAAGGACATGTTCGGCTCCTTACCCTTGAAGGTAACCACTCCCAGGCGATCGGACTATTTGCTGCAGTATGATGACGCAGGTGCTTTGCAGAGCTTGACCACACCACGTGGTCACATACATGCATTCTCGCTGCAAACCTCTTTGGGCTTCTTCAAGTATCAGTACTACTCGCCCATCAATCGCCATCCCTTCGAGATACTCTACAATGACGAGGGTCAGATACTGGCCAAAATACATCCCCATCAATCGGGCAAGGTGGCCTTTGTACACGATGCTTCTGGACGTTTGGAAACCATTCTAGCTGGTCTTTCCAGTACTCACTACACCTACCAGGATACCACTAGTCTGGTCAAGTCAGTGGAGGTACAGGAACCTGGCTTTGAACTGAGACGTGAATTCAAATATCATGCGGGTATTCTGAAGGATGAAAAGCTACGTTTTGGTTCCAAGAACTCGCTGGCCTCGGCTCATTATAAATATGCCTATGATGGTAATGCCCGTTTGAGTGGCATCGAAATGGCCATTGACGACAAAGAGCTGCCCACCACTCGCTACAAATATAGTCAGAATCTGGGTCAATTGGAGGTGGTGCAAGATTTGAAAATTACACGCAATGCCTTCAATCGTACGGTTATACAAGATTCCGCCAAACAGTTCTTTACCATCGTGGACTACGATCAACATGGAAGGGTCAAGAGTGTCTTGATGAATATCAAGAATATAGATGTCTTCCGCCTGGAATTGGACTATGATTTACGTAATCGCATCAAGTCCCAGAAGACCACCTTTGGACGTTCGACAGCTTTTGATAAGATCAATTATAATGCCGATGGACATGTCATAGAGGTATTGGGCACCAACAACTGGAAGTACCTGTACGATGAGAATGGCAATACTGTGGGCGTGGTGGATCAGGGTGAGAAATTCAATCTGGGCTATGATATCGGAGATCGTGTCATCAAAGTGGGTGAGGTGGAGTTTAATAACTATGATGCTCGAGGATTTGTGGTGCGACGAGGTGAACAGAAATATCGCTACAACAATCGTGGACAGTTGATACACGCCTTTGAGCGCGAACGTTTCCAGAGTTGGTATTACTATGATGATCGCAGTCGTCTGGTGGCCTGGCATGATAGCAAGGGTAATGTCACACAGTATTACTATGCCAATCCCAGAACTCCCTATTTGGTTACCCATGTGCATTTCCCCAAACTGGCCAAGACCATGAAGTTCTTCTACGATGACCGTGACATGTTGATTGCCCTGGAGAATGCTGAGCAGAGATATTATGTGGCCACCGATCAGAATGGTTCCCCATTGGCGTTCTTTGATATGAATGGTGGCATCGTAAAGGAACTGAAACGTACTCCATTCGGTAGAATTATCAAGGATACCAAACCCGATTTCTTGGTACCCATAGACTTCCATGGTGGTATCATTGATCCGCACACCAAATTGGTCTATACCGAACAGCGACAATATGATCCACATGTGGGTCAATGGATGACTCCGTTATGGGAGACTCTAGCCACCGAGATGTCCAATCCCACCGATGTGTTTATCTATCGCTATCACAACAATGATCCCATTAATCCGAATAAACCTCAGAACTATATGATCGATCTGGATGCCTGGTTGCAATTGTTTGGCTACGATCTGAACAACATGCAGAGCAGCAAGTATACCAAATTGGCTCAGTACACACCTCAAGCTTCGATTAAGTCCAATACTCTGGCTCCGGACTTTGGTGTCATCTCGGGACTGGAGTGCATAGTGGAGAAGACCAGCGAGAAGTTTAGTGACTTTGACTTTGTACCCAAACCTCTACTGAAAATGGAGCCCAAAATGCGTAATCTATTGCCACGGGTCAGCTATCGCCGAGGTGTCTTTGGTGAGGGCGTGCTGCTCTCGCGCATAGGCGGACGTGCCTTGGTCAGTGTGGTGGATGGCTCGAATAGTGTGGTCCAGGATGTGGTCAGTAGTGTGTTTAACAACTCCTACTTCCTAGACCTGCACTTTAGCATACATGATCAGGATGTCTTCTACTTTGTCAAGGATAATGTACTCAAGCTACGCGATGACAACGAGGAACTAAGACGCTTGGGCGGCATGTTTAACATATCAACACATGAGATCAGCGATCATGGAGGTAGTGCAGCCAAAGAATTGCGTCTCCATGGACCCGATGCGGTGGTCATCATCAAATACGGTGTAGATCCCGAGCAGGAGAGACATCGCATACTCAAGCATGCGCATAAACGGGCAGTGGAAAGAGCCTGGGAGCTGGAGAAACAGCTGGTGGCTGCAGGTTTCCAGGGACGCGGCGACTGGACCGAAGAGGAGAAGGAAGAACTGGTGCAACATGGCGATGTAGATGGCTGGATAGGCATTGATATACACAGCATACATAAGTATCCACAGCTGGCCGATGATCCGGGCAATGTGGCCTTCCAGCGTGACGCCAAACGCAAGCGGCGCAAGACGGGCAACAGTCATCGAGTCAGCTCGAATCGTAGACAAGTGCGCAGCGGGAATGGTGATGCGAGTGCGTGAGTGGAGGCGCTAGAAAGTGCAGCCTGGGATGAAGACGAAGACTTAGACTCTGAAGAGCAGGAACAGGAGGAGGAGGAGGAGGACTACTACTTAATAGCCGTGGACAAGCCGAAACAGAAGCCGGAGAGCAGCGAGCAGATTTTGTAATTAGGTGAAAATATGCTACAGCACAACAACCAGAAACACTTATTAATATAAACTTTAAACCAGCTTAAAGTTTAGTATTAGTCACGAATTAATCGCAAAAATCGAAACTGAATCCCTAAATGTTTGTTGCAGTTTTTTGAGTTTTTTTTTAGGCGTATGTGTGTAATGTTTAAATGTCATCATTTCGTATTCAGTAATGACTAAAAAAAAATATATATAGAATATAAAAGAATGTAAGAACATTTTTTGTACGGGAGATTCTCAAGAAAGTTCAGAAAAGTCACTTGAATTTTGATAATGCTCTGAATTGATTTTAAATAAATATTTGCCAACTTTTCTGAATTTTCAGTCTGACTCTTCATATCTACATTTTGTATAAAACAAATTTTAAATTTAACCGTTAGGATCTTTTGTTAGTAAGCTTTTTATTTGAGAGTTTTAACATTTTTAGTTAATTATGCATATTTTTTACAATCTTTTAGGGCGCGCGCACACATGCGACTGAAAGATGAACTGACGGCAGAACTTAAGGCTGATCTTGCAAGTGTGCACAACAAGCACTCTTTTGATCTTTAGAATTCAGTTGTAAGCCCAGTATGTTTGTTTATTTCGGCTTGCTGACGTACTAAAATAACCATGGTCAGCCGTCAGCTCATCCTTCAGGCGAATGTGAACGTGCACCCTTATGCCTTAGAGCTTTACAAAGGAAATACTTTTATTAAAGTGCAAATATTTGATTATGTCAAAGGTTCTTTATTATTGTATGTATTATAGTTTGTGTATTTTATTGAATTTTTTAAGAAATTTGTACTTTAAATGTTAGTTAGAGCTGAACATGCTTATTAAGTGTTGCTACATTCTTCAAATTTTTTACTTACTTGGCAGCACTGTTCATTTCGTAGTCACTGTTGTTTTATTGCTGAACCCCCCGATATGTGTGACTTATGGAATTTCGAGTCGATTTTTAAATGCTTATATGGTATTCGATGTCCATTTTCTAGATCAGTATAGGAATGCAAGCAAATAGTGATAAGGTCTATAGTTTCTCACATTTTTAATGTTTCATGTACCCAGCAAGCAATATGTGCGTTTTCCGACACTTTTCTAACACTTTTTTATGAGCATTCACCGTCATAATGTGCACAAAAAAGCAAGGTTGCAAAACGGTCCTGAACCGAACACCAAAAAACCGGTTCGGTTCGGGATTTTTGGCTCCTTTGAACCGAACCTTTCAAATACTTAACCTCCCGAACCTAAACCCGAAACGGACCCAATGTATACAAAAAAGGGATCGGTTCAAACAATCATTATGTAAGTCGAAGCAATTACTTTCTCAATATTATGACCGGAAAACATATTTTTATTGTAAACAATCGGTTGAAATGATAATTACAATCCAATCCATATTACGATTTCGACATGGAAATTCAACATAAGTCAAAGTGGAAAAGGAGAAAGCAAATCTCGTACATTTATGTACATTTTACACAAGGGGATTAAACCCGTTTAGAAATAAAATTGCCGTCAACAAAACAAGAACTAAATATTCTCATCCTTAATGAGGAAAAATGTGTTAAGTGTTCCGACTGTTTACACTGTTTTTGACAACGTTTGCCTCATCCTGAGTCCAATGTTCCTTACTTTTTTTCTATGTGTAGCCTTTTAGTTGGTCTACGAATGATAACATTAACTAATATGGTCCATTCGACTTCTCCTGATCAAAAAATTGGATAAATTTTTACCGACAGTAGATGTAAAAATCAGCCAACTGTGTAACAATCTATGAACCCAGACTCGAACCAAATCCTTAGGTTCAATAAGTACAGGAACCGGTCCGCGAACCGAACCTTAAGCTTTACAACGGGCTCGAACCCCTTGATCAAAATTTTACAGCCTTGTGGAAAAGAGTCCGGAATGATCGTATTGTCTAGGAAAGCGGTCGCACTTACTGTGAATGTTTTCTGAGTCTAATCGGGCTCTTTTCTGACACAGATATAAGTGCTTTGAACCTCCCAGTGAAGCATATAAAAACCTCATAAATGACACATAGAAGTTACTTTTCTAGCCACTTGAAGGGATACTGAATGCAACTCCGAAAATACTCAGACATACAACCATGCTTCCATTTTCGCTTATGCAAAAATTTTCCGATTTCGAGAATTGGTTTAAAAACCGGTTTGAAATCGCAAAGATTTTGCGAAAGTGAAAATGGGAGTATGGCTGATAAGTGCTTTTTGTGAGACCGTACTTAGATAGCACCGAAAACCTTTAAATTTATGTGTTCACTCCAAAAACTATTTTAAGCTCGGCTCTTTTCAAACACATAATTTGGAGCGTTCCGAACTTGGCTTGCTGGGAAGAATACTTTTCCAGCATTTTAATTTTCCCTGTCTTTATTTATTAGTACTTTTCTTCATTTTTGTTTTTTGCGTAACTCTCCCACATAAATGCATAAAGTTTCAATCAAACAATTTTTGAAAAATTTGATAAAATTCAAAAAAATGTTAATGCTTTAGAATAAAAAGAAGTTTGTTTCAACAGAGATATTAACGGTTAATATTTACATTTGAGAAATGTCGAAACCGAGTATTACACTTT
The DNA here is from genome assembly GCA_037044535.1 of Lordiphosa magnipectinata. Classification (NCBI taxonomy): domain Eukaryota; kingdom Metazoa; phylum Arthropoda; class Insecta; order Diptera; family Drosophilidae; genus Lordiphosa; species Lordiphosa magnipectinata. Next base: position 21,031 of record JBAMBO010001564.1, read on the forward strand.
ACACAAAAACAAAGAAGAAAGAAAATGAAAACAAAATATTTATACAAAATAAGCGACGAATAAAAAAATTTAAAAATAATAATGAAAAACAAAATAAATTAATGTAAAAAGTTTCCTCCCCTATAGTTCCCCCCAAGCAAGAACAACACAAACACCCACTTGGTAGCTCCTCATCCCTCCCCCTCGCTAAGCCTTCAAAGCTGCTTCATTTTCAGGCCAAAAAAAAAAAAGCTTTGTATATACAAAAACTACTTTACTATGCTTTAAATAAAACATTATTTTTTTTATTTTTAATACACAAATTTACCAAATGCTCGAATTTAAATTTAAATCGAATCTTTTGAAATACTCTGTCTTATCTCTTTCTCACTGATCATTTTTTGTCCGAAACTGTTGAAAAAGGCATTAAAAACTTTTTACAAATTGTGATATATATTTCTCAACATTTTATTGGACTCTGTAATGAAATGTTACAAAAATCGAATCATTTTTTAATCGAATCTTATGGTTTTAGTTTTAAAAATGCAATATTTAGTTTTTAAAAACATTTTGCCATGTTAATTTGTAAAAGCAATCACAGCGTTTTTTTTTAATTTTCAAAATCCTTTTTTAACCATATTATTAAACTATTTATAACTAAAACTAAACTATTGACTATTGAGATATAAACTAGAAGTTAGTAAGCATATTTGAAAAGGAACAGCCCTTATAACAACACGAACACACTCAGACACCTTGTAATATATACACACACACACGCATACATTTACACATTAGTGTCTAAGGACTTAGGCTAAATCTGAAAACTCATTTAAAAAACCGAAAATGAATTAGCACCTAACTAATGTGAAAGATGAGCACTGCATCACGATCAAGCTGATGATGAATGATTAGTAGGGGCGCCGCAGCAGCCGCACGTAAAATATAATGCGTAGTAATTAGCTAAAGTGTTAGTAATTTTATTAAATAAAACAAAAACAACCACATTTAAACACCTAAACTTAAGCTCGATCCGAAACTTAATGTTGTGTGAACCCACAATGAATAAAATAACAATGAAATAAAATTGTAAAAAAAATGCAGCCAGCGTATATAAATGTATATGTATTAACCTTAAGCATTATTATATTAACCAAAAACCACAGCAACAAAATAAGTACATACATTATTGAAATCAGCCCGAAAAAACCTTAATATAACATAATTGTGACTGAAACCAGAAAAATGCTCTAATCTTTTGTGCTTACACATTTTACCATACTCAAAACTCTCTCTTTCCCCTTCGGTTACTTTTGAATGTGTATATTCTTTCCAATTAGTTGAGCTCATGCATACAGCAGATAACAACCCGTTTGAAAATTACAAATTACATAAATTACGAAACAATACTTGTGTATTAAATGTACGAAAAACCGAAAACAAAACAAATTTGTCTCTTGCTAAATAATTGCAGAGGGCAAAAAAGCTAATTTAAAAATTACAACATAATTGCAAAGAAAGGAAACGCAAAGCAAATTAATTGTACACACTCACACACATAAACATTACACACACATTTATGGTAAAGCAAAAAAAAAACAACCGATATACATGATAATACATCCATATAAATATATATAATAACTAAATAAATATAACGAGTAAAAAAAGCGATTTCAATAAAATGAAAAATTAAAAAAATTGGATTATGTTTTACTATTTTGGGGGTCTAGAGACTTGGCTGTTGATGCTCATCAAGAGTATAACGCTTACTTCAAGATGCAGAAATGCGCGAACAACTTTTGTGGGATTGGCTCGTCTTGGAACACCCACACGTTCGATTGCTGTTTTGTTTCCGGCTCATACGCACATATCCATGATTAGTAAACTGTGACGATATATACTTTAAATGGTCTAAGATGCTTCCTTCTGGCTCTTAAAAGCATGAATAATCTCGTTATACCCTTTGCGTACACTTACACTAAATCAGAGTCCGGCACAAGATATACTTAACAAGGTAGCCGCACTCGCTCTCTCACAGCTTCTTAAATAAGAAGTTAAACACCAAAAAATTCGTCGGCGGAGATGCGTACGCTCACAAGGGTTGTCTACAGAGTGACATTTAAGAAGTAAGCAAAGAGAGCGAGAGAGCGAGTGCGGCTACCTTGTTAATTATACCTTGGTCCGGCACGTCTCAGTCTCCAGTGTATTGAACAGGGCTCTGCGGCAGCGACGTCGACACACCGACAGTATACGTGCTTATACTGCTCTCTTTTGCAACAACAAAGATGTGCTAAATGAGCGCGCTCCCGCGTAGCTAAACACACACACACACACAAGTCCAAAATGTGCATCTGTGTTTTCCCGGGCCCTGCACTAAATCAATCCGTAACCAAATGGGTGAGAGTCTGTACTAAGCTGCCTGTAGGTTGTTGTATGCACTAAACATTAAAATGCTGCATGGTTGTGGTACACACTAAAACTCATAATTACCAAAATGGTGAATCTCCTTACTAAATAGTAAAATGGTTAGAGTCCCCACTTAAACTACGATTTCCAAGATAATACGCACACATTTTCTAAAAATCCACAAAATCTTTTCAAATTTAAGTGGTTAGCAACTTTTTGTAAAAGTTACTAACATATTTATTAATGTAACCATGTCCTCTCCGTTTAACAATGACAATGAATATAAATTAGAAATTTATGCTAAACTATAACCCATTGGATTCTCGGTAAAGATGGTACTACCAGATGGTTGATTAGCAAATTTGGAGTACGGTGCCGCAGCCACTTCCAAATCGGTAGCTTGTTTCAAGGCTTCCGCGGTGCGTGCTAAGACCAAGAGATTGCCATTAAGACTTTTATCTATTTTATTCAGTTCGCTGGCATTTCTTTGCTGATCCATCACATAGATACTGTAGTTGACACCATACAGTCCAAATAGAAGGTCCAACTCTTGCCTTAAGGTGGGCAAGTCAATGAGTTCTTTAGTCAGATTGTGCTGCAGCAATATGGAACCTTTTATGCCATTGCCATAACGTGGTTTAAGCTCCCCAGCTAGGATAACATTTAACCAGGCCAAACTAGGCAGTTGCAAGTCTTCTGTAGAACATATAGTTAACTTAAGAGGAATTCCCTTTAGATCCACCAGCTCGCTGGCTATAATACGTTTTTTCGAAGCCTGCTTTGCCTCATAGGCAGCAAACTGCGATTTCACAGCAGTTTGGATCATGCTTGAGTAACTGGCCAAAACCTTTTTTAATTGAGCTTGCGTATTCTGGTCACCTTGACCCAGTTCATGATAGATCAGCACGGGATCTGTGGGTATCAATTGAGCCTTCTTTTTAAGCTTTTGCACGCGATTAATCACTTCGCGGGCCAAGCCTTCTTCCAGCAGCTCCTCATTTGGTGTCATATCCAGGAGCACCAATACCTCGTTATCGCTATGGGCCTCAAAGTTGCCACCCACTTGCTCAGAAGTGCAGTATATAATGCGTACTTCATCTAGTTCGATGCGTTGATCCAGAATATTGAAATAACCCTGGGCCAGTTGTTGTTGAATCTCGTCATCTTTGAGCGCTTTAATGGCGGCCATCACAGCCTTGAAGTTGCCCTTAAGTCGCTGGCCCAGTGACTGTAAGGAAAGAGAGAAATTAAGTGAGTTTTATACTTGTAAATAAAAGGTGTCAAGGAAATCTCAATGTCTCAAATGCTCAATATTAAGATTAGGACTGGCTCGATGCAGTGGTTCAGTTCAGCGGTAAAGTTTTTTTTAAGATGTTTAGTGGGTAGCACTTATAATGTTATAAAGCCAGTTTCAGTTCTCGAAATTTCTAATATGGAAACTTAGATTTAACGCTATTATTTTCGATATTAAACTGGTAAAATTAGAAAGTCGCTATCCGACTTAGGAAACTAATTGAAACTAGAAAGGATTGCAAACTAATTTCAGGTATATTAATGAAAAACCTGAACTATCTCAGCCCTGTGACATTCCACGAATACAAAAACTGCCCCCACTCGTATCAGCACCAAATTTAAATATGCAATTACCATCAATCAGAAACTCACTCTCCTCAATTTTTAGTCTCCTAATCGCAATAGGAGTTATGAGGGCGCAAAGATACATCAAAGAAATTCGTTTATCTCAAGATCCGATTAACCGATTCGGATGGGTTAAATATATCGACCCCTGTGCGCGAAAACATCGTATGTGCCATTTTTTACGAAATTTACATTTTAATATAATTTAGTTCTAAACCCAGAAACTCATCATCTGGTAAAATTATATAGCGATAATCGCTACGGTTACGGATATACAATATAATCAATTTTATCGTATGTGCCAATGCTGGGTTTTTTTCTTGGCGAAATGGTGTAATGTGCCATACAAAACTAATTTTCTGCAGACTTATTTCTGCGATGTGAAGTGGCTATATGTACTAGGATGCCAGTTGATTCCGTACATAGCACAATTGAATCTTTTGTGCCAAATCGTACCATTTGGGCATCTAGTGAATGGTCCACCATTATTCGCAGCGCACGAACCAACCCGTCGGACTACGACTGCATCGAAATGGGACACATCGATTTTCAAAACAGGAAGTCATTTGCGAATTCATTTCTTTCCAGTAAAATTAAATTAAACTTAAATTCGCTGCGTATCGTACCATATATTTCACATTTGTGAAAAATTCAGGTTCAATTGAGTTGTAATATGGTTATTTCGTTAGTTCTCAGAAATATACTATTATCAAGCTATATTTTCCCGATTAGGTAAAATCATTATATCATAATAATTTATGTATTTCGACCTACAAAATCGTTGTTTACAAAATATCATTCCACCAAATTAACATAATAAATAATATTTAAATCTGCAACATACATCACATATAAAAGACTCGTTGGTTGAAAGCGACGAAGAGAACTAATTTTATAAGTACATACTTGAAATAATAAACACAAATATTTAATTTTTCATCGTTCTATCATAAAAAAATATCATATTTAATTTGTTTAGAAAGTTAGAAAGGTCGCTAATCAACAACTTTATTTTGTTTTTATATATCGCTCACTTACTTCAAGACTGGCATAACTCAAAAAATACGATTTTTGACTTAATGATGCAGAAATATTCGCTGTATCATGTTCTATATTGTGTAAAATTTTCATATTGATATCTCTTATACTTTTGATGTAATATGAGAATATCTCGCCATATCATTTTTCAGGTTCATTTTCATGTCAGTGCAAGAGCGTCATATCTCAGTTGTCCTGCAGTCGATATTGCTGAAAGATCCTTTGGCTTTCAGTCAAAACATATTTTCAAATTTTTACAATGAGCATTTTTATTTGTTAACATATTACTAGATTAACTCGAAACAAAAGAAACTATTTTCTCGTGCTTAAATCTATTGAGAACTTTAAACGCGTTTTTCCGAAAATCGAATTTTTTGAGCTATGCCAGTGTTGAAGTAAGTGAGCGATATTATGTACAATTTGAACTATTTTACAAATTATAGAAGCGCGCCCAACTTGACGAAGCACTTAAAAAAATTTTGTCGGCAAAAATATCGCATGTGCAAAAAATGAGTTTTTAGAGAAATTATAATTTTTTTTACAAAAATAGTTATGAGTTTAGTTAAATAAGATGATAATTGTTGCACATCTGAAGATTGGTAGCGATGTTGCCAGCCACCGCATCGAAAAGTAGAAAAAACGCTCTCCTGTAAAATTTTGTTTTTGGCTCATTCGAAGTTTTCGCGCACAGGGGTCGAATTGTTGTAAGCGTCCACAGCACAATTCAAAAATTTATTTTTGCACATTTTATTACCAATTACTTTGGCCCAAAAAAAATGTTGTTGAAATCTTCGAATAGTTAAGCTTTTGCGACACCTACAGATCTATGTTGTGTTTTCATCAAGAGGTCCCTAACAACATATAATTTTTGAAGACACAGCCCAAGTGTAACTCATGGTGAAAAATAATTAAACATAAAAACGAGGAGGCCAACTTCATCTGTGCCGAAGATTTTATACCTTTGCAAGTGCTAGTTAAGGACGCTTACATTAAAAACAAAAAAGTTTTAATCACTAAGACCCATTTTCCGACCGATAGTTCCTATGGCAGCTATAAGATATAGTCATCCGATCCGGTCGGTTTCGACATATCAGCAGCGTGCAGTAAACAAAAGACTGTGCAAAGTTTCAGATCGATAGCTTTAAAACTGAGAGACTACACTGGTCGGCACAGTTATTTTGTCCAAAAAAATGCTTGAATAAGGCATTATATATTTTAAAAAAATCCAAAAATTTGGAAATTTTTATGGGATGCTGGTGTAAAAGTAAGCTTTCAATAAAACATAAGAAGTACACAATCAGCTGTTTGGGTTAAAAATATATAAATCAGAATGTTCAAAATGGGGTGGCCAAAGGTATTTTAAAAAGATTTCAAAATTGATTAAATCTCAGCACAGAACCTCAAATGAAAACAGAAGGATTGATTCTAGACAAGTTTTTCTCGCTGAACCCGAATCTGGCTTTACAAATTCCATATCTATAATGGTTTAGCTGTAAAATGGACATAAAATTGCAGAAAATGGCTAATTTGACCATTTTTCCTGGACTATTTATGCTAGAACACTAGATATTTAAACACTAGATATCGGCCGAAGTTTATGTACCATTGCAGCTCGTATAATTTAATGAAGTTTTAAAATGATATTCATTCAACAATTTAATTTTCGCTTTGAATATTGTTATCCGAGTGATTTCCCAAATAGCAATATATGGCGCCCACTACCACTACTTTGACCATTTGTCTGGCCAGTTTGTTATACTGGCAGCTATACGATATATTCATTCGATTTTAATCAAACTGCCCAAAATTGTGTGGAAACACATAATATTCATAACTGGAGAGTATAAAGACGCTACCATTGAAAACACAAAAAAAGTTTTTCTCACTTCTAACTAAAATTTTTCGATCTTTCATTATTATGGCAGCTATATTCTATAGTCATCCGATTTGGATCAAACTTATCAGAATTATGTGGAAGCATATAATAATATTGATAAATATCAAGTTTGGGAGCATTGAAAATAAAAAAGTTTTTCTCACTAAGACTTTTTTTCAGACCTATCTTTTGTATGGCAGCTATACTATATACAGGGTGGTCCATATAGTGTTTGGAATTTTAACTATTCATAATTTGACTTTAAAAACGTCAAATGTCATTCGGAACGCGACTAATATTTAGTAAAAACTTTGACATTTACAAAATGGGTCGCTATTCGCTTGAAGAAATTTGGGAAATATTAAAAACATATTTCCAAACTGGTGAGTCCTCGACTCAAACTGTGCGAAATTTGAAAAAAACATTTAACAAAAAAAATGTTCCGAAAACTCAATTTATGGATCAATTCGTAAAGCGAGTTCGTGAAACTGGAATGTTGGTGGATAAACCAACCCGTTTACGTACTCGTCCGGTGAGCTCGACCGAAAACATTGCTGCGGGTGCTGAAAATTTGCGTGAACGACGTCAACTCGCCATCGATCTCAACAATTGGACATTTCGCGCACTTCTTTGATGCGAATTTTGCATAAAGACCTTGCCATAAAGCCATACAAGTTCAATTATTACAGCATCTAAAGCCAATTGACCATCCGAATCGTCTACAGTTCGCAAATTGGGCGGAAGATCGTTTGGCTGAAAAATCATCTTTTCGGATGAAGCACACTTCCACCTCGGTGGTTATGTCAATAAACAAAATTGTCGCATCTGGGGCACAGAAAATCCGCATATCTTCTTCGAGAAGCCAATGCACCCACCACATGTCACTGTTTGGTGCGGATTTTGGCATCATTGATCCATTTTTCTTTGAAAATTAAGGAGCCACCGTGACCGTGAATGGTGAGCACTAGCGCGCAATGTTAAATGATTGGTTCTTCGAGGAAACTGAAGCGCAAGACTTGGACGATATTTGGTTTCAACAAAACTGCGCTACGTGCCACACAGCGCACGCCACAATCGATCTTCTGCGCCCTATCTTCGAAAATCGAATAATCAGCAAATATGGAGATGTGAATTGGCCGGCAAGAAGCTGTGATCTGACACCGTTAGACTATTATCTTTGGGGAGCGGTCAAGGACAAATGTTATGCAAACAATCCTAAAACAATTGATGAGTTGAAGAACGAGATTGGAGTTGCTATTGCTGACATACGTGCCGAATCAATTGAAAATGTTCTCAAAAATTGGGTGGATCGAATGGGCTACTGCCAAGTCAGCCGTGGTGGTCATTTGACCGAAATTGTTTTTCATAAATAAATGACATGAACCAAGCTTTCCAATAAATGTTCAACCTTTGAAAAATATCGAGCCGTTTTTTTTTATGGCAAAATTAAATTCCAATTTTTAAATGGACCACCGATTTTAATAAAACTTGTCGAAATTATGAAAAAGCCTAGAAAACTTATAGATACGAGTTTTGCGGATGTTTGCATTGAAAACAAAAAAGTTTTTCTAACTAAAACTACTTTTTCGACCGATCGTGCCTATGGCAGCTATTTGCTATAGTCATCCGATTCGGTCGGTTCCGACAAATGGGCAGCGTATTTGTACCTAAAGACTTCGTTAAAAGTTCGATTAAGATAGCTTTGAAACTGACGGAGGAGATAGCATAGAAACAGACGGACAGAAGGACATGGCTATTTAACCCTATTTAACTCTTCCAATAGATATATCTTCGCTTACTCACCTTATGATCCGGTTCTGCCCTTAAAGTCACACCATATTTCTCCTTATCCGAACTCAAGGTCAATTTGCGCACATTCAATTCGCTTAGGATAAAGTCTTGCAAACTCTTGATGGCCTCCAGTGTTTGCTCATCCTTGTGTATGACTATAATCTCGGAAACGGGATACTTGACGGGTAAAGTGCGACGATCACGCATTACACGTCCCAGTTCCACCACAGATTGCATCAGAGCCACCGATCGTTCAATATCGCTGCGAATGAATTTCGATTGACTCACGGGCATCATTTGATAATGCACTGAATCTGCATGCTCCAAGGTACCAGCAGGTTGGAACAAAGACAATCTTTTGAAGATGTACTCAGTGAGGTATGGTGTAAAAGGAGCCATCATTTTAACCATGGTGAACAGCACATCGTACAGGGTATCCAGAGATTGTATGCACTGTTCGGCACCGAGTTCACCCTTGATGCGACGACGATTGAGGCGCACGTACCTGGGATATAAGAGGAGAAAGTGTTAGTGTTCAAGTTTTCACTTCACCCACTCACCAATTGGTCAGCTGATCAATGAACTTGGTCAAACGCGGTACCACCGTGTATAGTCGATACATTTTCATTTCCGTGGCAAAGAACTCCAGCAAGGACTCCTTGAAAGACAATATCCACACATCTATGACCGAAGCGTCTTCCATATTGGATAAATGCCTGGAACGTTCATACGTATACTGGCCCTTTCCACCCAAATCCTCTTTCTCATAACGCACAATATTCTGCAGCAGGAAACGATAGGCATTGTACCAGGGCAGGAATACATCCTTGATAATATCCCGCACACCCTCCTCCTTAAAGCGCAAACTCTCTGCACGCACCACGGGTGAGTTGATCAAATAGAGACGCAATGCATCCGCACCATATTTATGCACCACCTCCATGGGATCGGGATAGTTCTTCTTGCGTTTGGACATCTTTTGACCATCGGAAGCCAAAACCAAACCGCTGGCTATTAAATTTTTGAAAGGAGCCTTGTTGAACAAAGCTGTGGAGATGACCAGGAGAGTATAGAACCATCCACGGGTCTGATCAATGCCCTCGGCTATGAAATCGGCCGGGAAATTGTTCATAAAATCTTTCTCATTCTCGAAAGGAAAATGCTGTTGCGCAAAAGGCATGGAGCCAGACTCAAACCAGCAATCAAATACTGGAGCAATGCGACGCAGTGGAGGATTGCCCGGCACAGCCGACGGGATTTCAATGTCATCTATGGTCTCACGATGCAGATCATCCACCAGGACGCCCGACAGCTCGGACAGCTGCTTGATGCTGCCTATGACAATGGTTTCCTCACCATTTGGTGAACGCCAAATGGGTATGGGTGTGCCCCAATAGCGATTGCGCGATATCTGTAAAGGATAATCGGTTGATGGTCAGCCATTTTTTTTATGATTAACGATTAGGTGACTCACCGCCCAGTCTCTGGCCTCTTTGAGCCAGTTACCAAATCTCTTCTCCTTGACAAAGTCAGGTACCCAATAAGTCTGTGCACTGCAGGCCAAAAGATTCTTGGACATGTGCTCAACGCGCACAAACCAAGAGGGCACCGCCTTATAGATCAGCGGCGTATCCGAGCGCCAGCAGAAGGGATAGCTATGCTTCACTTGACCACTAGACACTAGATTGCCACTGGCCTTTAGTTGGGCCATAATCGGCTTATCCGCATCCTTGACATGTTGACCCACAAAATCGCTGGCCTCGGAGGTAAATCTACCCGCATCATCGACTGGGCAGATGACCTCACTGGACTTGGTAATGATCCCCGCAGCCAGGCACACACGGTAATCATCCTCACCAAAGTATGGAGCATTGTGTACAATACCCGTACCCGAATCCTCGGTAACATACTCATCCACCAGCACACGGAAAGCCTTGACAGTCGCTCCACGCTCAGCAAAGTAGGGGAACAGAGGTTTATAGTGCAAATCCTTGAGTGTTTTACCCGCAAACTTTTCCAGTATCTCATAATCGGTCTCTGCCTTAAAAACATACGAGAGACGCGACTCGGCCAGTATAAACAATCGCTCCGACTTGACATCCCGCACCTGATAAGTAGAGCAATCGCTTGAGAATGAGACTTATTGGAGGGTTGCATCCGTACTTACCTTGACATAGTTCATGGTAGGATGCACACAGCAGGCAAAATTCGAAGGCAAAGTCCAGGGTGTGGTGGTCCACACCAGAAAGTAGGTATTGGGTAGCGTTACCGCCTCTAGGGCCACCACCACACAAGGATCCACCACCTCTTTATAGTTCTGATTGGCCTCAAAGTTCGATAGTGAGGTAGTACAGGCCGTGGAGTAGGGCATTACCTTAACACCCTGATAGACCAGACCCTTGTCATACAACTGCTTGAAGATCCACCAGATGGACTCCATATACCAAGGGTACAAGGTCTTGTAGTCGTTCTTAAAGTCAATCCAACGACCCACACGTGTCACAATATTCTCCCACTCGTCCGCATAGCGCATGACAATCTTCCGGCATTCGGCATTGTAGGCTGCAATACCCATCTTGGCCACATCCTCGGGACCACGTATGTTCAGCATCTTATCGATCTCGAATTCCACCGGCAGGCCATGACAATCCCAGCCAAAACGACGATCCACATGATAACCCTGCTGATAGGCATAACGTGTCACAATATCCTTAATGGTGCCGGCCAGGATGTGTCCATAATGCGGCAAACCCGTGGCAAAGGGTGGACCATCATAGAAAGTGTACCTAGGAAAAAGGCAATGTGATTCATTTGGCTGATGCAATCTACAATTGGTTAGAACTTACTTGGGCTTGCCCTTGGACAGCTGGCTGCACTTTTCAAAGATCTTCTCCGCCTGCCATTGCTTCAGCACATTTTCCTCCTCGGCCGGAAAATTAATGTTTTCCGGCACACGACATACATCATTCCGCTCGAGTTTCTTGCCCATGATTCCACAAAGCTGGTTCAATTAAACAGTTAACAATCCGGCGAAATTTTGCGTGGCAAAAACAACGTGCAACGCGGCGCGATAGCTATCGCAGGGTTAAAGTTATTATCGATAAGTTCGCAATCGATTGGTCTTCTTCAGCTGGAATCAGTGCTGCCGAATTAGCTATCGCAGCAGTTTTGTCAACTGTTGAAGCCCAAAAGTAGCTAAATCGACTATTAAATATAGCTAAAAATGGCAAAGTTTAATATAAAATATATAAAAATAGTTTAACTAAATAATCAACAATTTAGGGCGAATTTCGCTTCTTCCAGACAGCTGCTATGTGTCAGATAAGCTCACAGTTTACTCTGCTATTTGTAAGTTTATGTGACATATAGCTCTACGTAGAAGATGGGCAATCGGCCCTTAATGCGGCGAAATTGCAACGTGCAACGGCCAGTGTTACCAACTCTTCAGGGTCTCAACAAGCTAGATCAGTTGATTGATGTTAACATATAAAAATAATTAGAAGTAGCTAGAAATTGTTGCAAAGAAGCTATATAAATAGCTAGCATAGTTTTTTTTTTATTATTAATCAATCAATGACATATAATGATCAAGCTCAAGAAAATGTTCTTCATTCTCAGTGCTGTATGATCAGCATATATGGTTAGCACCAAAGTATTTGAGATACTTTCCAGACACTTCATTGTTATGGCTGTAACGCTTGTATTTGTAACAAACTTCAGTTTACCGTTAAAAAAAAAGAAATTTGTTTTGAATTGCGAATATCGTAAGAGTAAAGCGCCATGCATCGGTGGCGACATAGAGAAAGTAACGCAAAGACCAGGAGCGAAAATTATTCGTTATGCCTTTTTCTCAAGATGGCCACTTTCACCACACCATGGAAAAAGGCTCCCTCCAGAACTCAAGCGACATAGTCGTTCTATTCCTCTTTGAATTCGGCCAGACCAGTTGTGCTCGCGCTTATAACTCCGACCATTTTCTTCCTCGGCCAAAGTAAAAATTTTTAAGCGAAAAAGTATAAGAGTCGCGAGTGGTCTCCGACAATTAAAAGGAGCAATATATAAGGAGAACAAAATGAAAAGCATTTTTTTGGCGCTAAGCCTAGCAAAAGGGTGAGTTAATTTTTTCCTCAGTTTGAGTGGGTTCTGTCCACTAGTAGAGGCTGAATTCAACTTGGATTGATTTCCAGGTTTGGCGCCCTATCTGGAGTCAAAAATTTAACCCTTGGCCAAGCTGGATTAAGCTTAAGTTAAGTGGGGGAGCTGCCAGCGTTTTTGGAGTTACTTTTAAAGTCGGCAAAACTCCACCTTGAGCGGGGGCTCAAGGTATAAATATTTATACCCTTGTTTCACTGGCACAATCTAGAGGTCATCCGCTGGATGATCTAAATGACCTCATTCTTTCTGTGTATTTCCTCATAAGAGATGAATGTCCATTCGATAGATCATCCGCGACGGATGATCAAGTCACTGTCATGGATGATCTAGCTACTGTCGCGACATATGGCTATTTTCCGCTAAAAGGCTAGATTTTCTATCGATATGCTATCGAACTGCCTAAGAGGAACAGCTGCTCTGTCAATGGCGTTGCCATGGTCGGAGACGGTTTTAGCTCAGTGGGTGGGAGTTAAGCAGTGGCAAAACTGTATGGACGCCCTTTATTGGAAACATGTTGTACATGGCCAAGGCAAAAGGCAATTGTCCCATTCTTTGTTTTAGTATGTTAAAATCCCGCAAACTACCTTGATCGTGGTGGGACTACCAGGAGAGCATGTGGATGGCGAACTTTGATTTACAATTGCAGACATAGCAATTCAATCAGCTGTTCTTTGTTGACGTTAATGTGACCGTGATCAACATTCGTTAGTGGAACAAGGAAAATTCTCTTTCCGCCAGTAAAATAAGGGTACAAGTTAGCTTTTCGTTCTCGTTTCATTTTCAAAATAGCTTTAATTCTTCAGCCGCTGTTTTACAAATTCCCCCGCCATCGGTTATCAAAAAACTCCAGAAACTGGAAAAATAGCTAAATTGGCAACGCTGGCAACTACGTTAGTCGATAAATAAGCAATCGACTCTCAGCTGCAGCTGCCTCTCTCTCAGCTGTCTTTAAGCAGAGAGAAGTTTATAATAATAATAATTAATTATTTTGTTTACAAAAAAAAATTAAAATGAATCGCTTCGCCTATGTAGAAGCACGCCTAGATAACAACGAATCCTTTGTAAGCCGAGACCGTAATGTCAAAATCTTCGATGGTGACCAAAAGGTAAGAACGGTGACCTCATCAAAATAACAAATTAATCTACCGCCTATTTGTTCCAGACCGAGTTCGAGGAGGGCGAGGTGGTGTTGACCACCCATCGCCTCTTCTGGGGTCGTCCTGGTGAGATAGCCCGTGCTGCGGTCACGCTCTGTCTACCCCTACATTATGTGATATCTTTGAGTGAGGAAACAACAGCATCGAACTTCTTTGGACGCAAAACCCGCATTATCATGCACTTGCGTCCACCTCAACCCGATAAAGGACCCGGTCCGTTGGACACTAGCCGAGCGGCTCATATCAAACTCTCGGGTAAAAATGGACTCAGTGTGGAGTTTCACAGTTCGCTAAAGGAGACGCTCTCGGCACGCATCTGGGAGATATCGCTGAAGCAAGAGACGATCCTAAGTGCTACACCACGAGCCGATGATCGATTGGCTCGCATACAAAAGCGCACGGGCATCGGTGGCATTGAACGTCATCTGGAAGCCAAAGCCAAGGCCACGGATGAGAATATTGCTCTTGCTTTTCAAGATCTCTCCGTCCTAATGGCCATGGCCAAGGATATGGTGGGTCTTTCCAAGACCATCAGTGGCAAAATCAGAGAACAAAAGGGTGAAATCTCGGATGATGAAACAGTCCGCTTTAAATCCTACCTCCTGAGCCTGGGCATTGACGATCCCGTCACTCGAGAAAATTTCAGCAGCAATTCAGCCTATTTCAATAGCTTGGCTCAACAGATTTGTGAAATGCTGCTCGATCCCATAGAGGTGAGTCATTGACAGCTAAACAATATTCAAGTGTGTGCTAATTCGCTTGGTTTTATCTGCAGGAACATGGTGGCATGATGTCTCTGGCGGATGTCTATTGTCGTGTAAATCGCGCTCGTGGCTTGGAATTGCTATCACCAGAGGATCTGCTGCATGCCTGTGAACAGCTGAGTGGCCCCATTCGCTTACGTAGCTTTCCCAGTGGAGCTAGAGTGCTACAACTGGAATCTCAGGATGATGCCTTGATAGCTGTGGATACGTTTGAGAAGGTGGAAGCTGCTGAGTCTTTGGCTGTGGAGGAATTGGCAAAGCAATTGGGAATATCATTGCTATTGGCCAAGGAACGTCTGCTGGTGGCTGAGCGACTAGGAAAAGTGTGTCGAGACGAGTCTGTCGAGGGTTTGAGATTCTATCCCAACTTACTGCTGCACCCTATAGATAACTGAGGGTGAATGTTTTTGTTTGTATTTTGTATTTTCTTAGGTATGTGTATTCTAAATTAAAATCTGTTTGTAAAAATCAAACTCGTTTACAACGACTTGCCATAAAGGTTAAGATCCACATCGAAGTTATTTTTGCATTATACACATTTGTTTTTTTTTTACTATCTGGGAAGTTTTATACAGTCATTTAAGAATTAGATGCTAAGATCCAAGATTATTCAATGCGTAGATGTTAAAAACGCGTCTGATGCATAGCGATTGCCTTAATTTTGCCTAAGAAACCTGCACTCTGACGCTGATACCTGTTGCTGGAGAAAAACGTACCGATAGGGATTAAATTTAGTCGTCCTTTTGGACGTACAGATCTTACAGCTTGCAGTTACATTCTAATGCACTTTTAAGAATATCTTGCAATAGGTTTGCTGAACACGAGCACTCATGAAATTTACGATTTTGTACAATTTTAAATTAAAAGAAAATCTCTAGTGGTTTTCGTGCGCCCCTTATTTCTCCCATGAGCATTCACAAAAATATTTTGAAGTCGCCTAACAAATTTCGGAATCGAGTACAGATTTTGCGAATCCTGAATATTTGGTAGCAATTCCTTATGTAAATTCCTCCGCTGAGTCAAAAAATCCATTCCACAAATTATTTAGTGGGGCCGTTTTCGAGAAATCGTGGAAAAGCTAGTTTTTCGATTGGGAAGAAAGGTAACTTTAGAAAAATGTGTATATCTTCGGTATCGGTTTGTTCATTAAGAGAAGGTAATTGAATGCCATATCATTAATTCATACAATACTTATTAATCTGGTGATTGACTTCGAAGTTAAAAATTTTATCGGCAACTATGCATTAAATTTATCACTTTTTTAAAAAAGCTAGATTTTAAGTGCGATTTTCACCACAAAAAAATTTTGTACAATTTATTTTATTGCTGGTCACCAGAGACTCATCTATTTAAAATACAACGCAACATCTTTCATAAAAATCCATAGAAGAATATAGAAATTATTGGCATTTAAGTAAATATTGGAAGGTCTCATTCCCTCAAATTTGAAGCTATCGAGCTGAAATTTTACACAGAGTCCTCTTTTGACTGCGCACTGCATATTGGGCTGAATTGGCTTTTTTTGGCATAAACTCTAAAAATAAAGATAGAAAGTTGAAACTTCAAATATTTGCAGTTTATATTATAAGTTAATTTCGAATTTATTTTTTTTACCGCCACCTACATATTATACATCTCCTCCATCAGTTTCAAAGCTATCTTTACTTTATACGCTGTACATTTGTTGGAACCTGCCGGATTGGAAGACTATAGCATATAGCCGCCATAGGAACGATCGGCCGAAACACAAGTCTAAGTGAGACCTCGTATTTATTAGTTTTCTTTGCTTTTTCATAATTCTAGCAAGTTTTATAAAAATCGGACAACTCTATAATATAGCTGCCATATAAAAGATAGGTCTAAGAAATAGTCTTAATAAGAAACCCTTTTTTGTTGTTAATGCTATCGCTCCAAAACTCCATATTTTTAAATATTATATGCTTCCTCATAATTCTGCTAAGTTTGGTCCAAATCGGTTGACTGTAGCATATGGCTGCCACAGGAACAATCGGTCGAATGAATGAAATTGTGGAATGAAAATCATTTAAAATCATCGAGCTGCAAAGGTATATAAGCGTTGGTTGAGCCGAAGTTAACGTGCCACTATTTTTTATGTCATTAAGCTTTCAGAAACGAAATTTCGGTTTATTTGATCGCGCAGCCAGTCAACCAAACTTACAGTAAATCGACAAGACGAAAATTTACCTTGTCTAATTATATTCAATTATTTCGAAATTGCGCAAATATGCGCTTAAGTTTTTAACTCTATATAAATGTATACACAATAACACTCACTACCACATTATCACTTTTGGTAATCCGGCGTCATCTTGCTAGTTCTGCTCCACGAAGCACAAGTATTGAGGCTAGGTTCTACATAAAATATGTTCCATCAATAACATTAAATACAACACGAAACAAAAGCTTATCTAATTTAAGCGCTTTACACTAGAAAATACAAACCTTTATGAGTATTTTGCATATTTTAAACCGCCATAATATACAATCTAATTAGAATGGCTGATAATCAAACATTCACCAAATTTTAAGCACAAGCAAGGCACAATTAGCCTAGCAAAAACAGGTCACTTTAACGGGCTGTCAAAAACCAGTGATGGGCCAAAAAAAATATTATATCATATTTTTACTTAGGGGAGACAATTATTTAACGGAAATAATATAAAGATTATGTAAATATTAAAAAAATAATTTTGGACTTAATGCCAAAAAAATGGGAATTCCGCCCAATGTGCACTGCTAATATGTGGGAGCCGCCCGGGTCGGATGACAACTTCTTGTAGCTGCCATAGAAACGATCGGTCGGAATATGGGTTTTAGTGAGAAAAAATCTTTTGTTTTCAATGTTGGCGCTTTTAAACTCGGTCATTATTAATATTATATGTTTTTAAACTGATCTGCGAAATTTGGTCGAAATCGATAATCGTTGAAGCGAACTGTTTCAAGTGTATTAAAACTTCTACACAGACGAAGTTAGCATTCCTTTCTCGTGTTTTCTTAATGTTAATTTAGTTTAATTTATAAAGTGTTCTAATCTGTGATGTCGTGGAATTCTCTATACGATTTTCGTATAAACTATTGCATTTTGGACTGAACTTGTATTACTTCATATGTGAAGTGACAAGAAAATGTGCGGATACCAGATCATCATGGAAGCAAAGTTGGAAGTTGTCATCTAATCTAGTAACCTGTCATATTTGCTTGTTTATACGAAAACCACTAGAGATTTCCAGAACACCTCCGATTATTTTACTAGATCATCGTTGTCAATGAATCAATTTCAAGCGAAAGTTAAAACAAAATTTAGAATTAGAATACAAATATTTTTCAGATCACATTGGTTTAACGGATGATAAACAATTCGACCAAATGAAAGAAAAAATTAAATTTCATTTCTAACTCGCTAAGTTCTGAATCTGAATTTTTACTTCTAATCCATCAACAATAAAACGGATTTTTCCCTAAGACCTATTTTCCGACCGAGCTGTCATATGATAGCTATAATATATAGTCATCCGATGTCGACAAAATTTTGCAGATTTGTTGGAAAACATATAAAATCAATAATGGCAGAGTTTAGGAACGCTAACATTGACAACAAAAGATTCACAGCTACAAGAAATAGTCATCTAAACTGTGCGGTTCCAACATACAAGCAGCGCGCAATAAAAATAAAACTCTGTGTACAAATTTCAGTTCGATAGTTTTAAAACCATGAGTCTATTTTGCGTAGAAATATACAGCCTGAAGGACAAAGCTCAAGAATTTATTTACTCTATGTGGTCGGAGATGATTCCTTCTATTCATGGCAAATTTCCGAATCTGAATTGGAAAATGGTCCATCGCGTGGATTTGGATTTTTGGATTTTTGGTAATTTGAGCCTAAAATGCATATTTTGATACTTTTTCGGCGCGATTTGCGGGAAACCCATACGTTTCATCTTTGTCTCTTTAAATTGATCGTGAAGTAATATTTCCAAACTCTAAAATAAGTTCTCCTAAACAGTTCTACGTTTTTTTTTAAGCGAAGATATACCAGTTTGAATACATGTAACTAAATTCTTTATCTTTATCTGAAACACAGCAGATATCTGAAAGAAGAGAAATCGGTCGGCAGGTCGACACGCCGGCAAACTATTGGGGGGTGCCACAGAAATACCTAGAGATTTTCGTATAAACGCTTGTATTTCAAATTAAAACTGCTTGAATTTATGTGACGTGGCACAAAAGAGGTCGGTTACTAGATCAGATATCGAAAGTAAAGCGAATTGAAACCGACTGTTCGAAGCCAAGTAGATTTGAGTAGTTGGTTCCAAATCGCTCAAATTCACCATCTGATCTAGCAGCCGAAGATATACTTTTCACTTTACATATAAAGCTATACAATTTAAATTGGAAATGCACACGTTTATACCAAAATCTCTAGTGATTTCACCCCCGTATATTTTTCGATCGTGTTGACACAGCAAGTTGTATGGTTTGATATATATAGTGAGGCTCTTTTGTCGTTAAAATCTTATGGAAATTTATTTACAAATCGACTTAAAGTCAAGTCCAAGAATTTGTTTATGCCTATAAGACACTTGCCGATATTGTCGGCCAATGTTGTTGTAACAAAAAGAATATTGGCCGCCAACTTTCCGTGCTGGTAAACGCTTCTTGTGAAGCGACTAGTTGAACAGTCAACACTACCAACCACCATACCATACCAATGTATTATATCTTTTTGTCCCGTTTTTGCCAGCCTTGTCTCGTTATTGGTCACCATTATCGGCAAGAGTCAAATAGGCATTAGAAAAGTGCCAGATATGGTCCCTACGACCAAGATTAAATATATATCTCACAATGGAGTTAAATTTCACTTTGCATACTGTTTGCATCACTACTAAATACAAATATTTTCAAATCATAGAATAGAGTTGGGGGATGAAACATCATGGCTCAGACAGTTTTAGCAACTAAAATAGGAGATGAAGAGGATTGAGTTTTTGAGTAAGTGACAACTGCCTAATCAAAGCGATTGTTTTCCCTTTCACTCGTAATGTGGTGGCTCTCTTTGGGTACGATTTGTTTTTGTAATTGCACCGAAGATAGGAAAACAATGATCGTATACATGCAGGGCTCGAGGTATACAAAACGACACACATGCAAACGATTTCGTGTGTATGCGTCGCGTAGAACAAAAACCGGTTTTGTTCTCTTCTTTGATTGGTCTTTGCGCGTGCAAGAAAACTGACCAACAACAATTTCATGTGGTATTGGTGCTTTTCTTTGCGACTATTGGTGAGTGCTCTACCTTATGCTGCATTTGGGCATGCCTGCGTTAGGGTATTATTAAATTGGATTCCCAGGTTAGTGTTATCCTTAGCATATCCCACTGAAACATTGTTTATTATCAGCTAATTCAGATCACTGAAATTTATAGCCTTCTTGTAAATTACGTAACATGTCAACATTTTAGGATTTAGCCCCAAACTATTCTCCACTCGCTAATTTTCATTAAGATCATTAAAGCAGATTCTAAAACACTAATTCGACTTACATAAAGTTGAACATCATCGCTATACAAATGAACATCAGACAATCAGGAAGGTCATTTATATACACAGAGAAGAGTAAGGGCTTAAAGACTGAACTTTGAGGAACACCACGAGTCAGACAGAAGAAACCTAACATACAGGACCCCGCCACCACTGATTGGTTTCTGTCACAAAAATAGGATGGGAAATAGGAAATTTGTATTGATTTTTAAGCTTGGTACTTAAGATATAGTGGATAACTTATTTTAAAGTTCAGAAATAGTATTTTACGTTAATATCGAACAGAGTCAAAAGAAAAGTGTTGATTCCCCACACATCCGCTCCTAAAAAAGTTCTATATACCGACATTTCAAGACGTTATGAACCATTTCCCAAAACAGGTTCGTAATTCAGCACACGAAAATAATCGAGAATCGTGATGGACCATTTCCGCAAACTGACAGAGTCTCGTGTATGTTGCCTTGTGTAATCTTAAAAGGATAATATTTCAGCCAAATTCTCCAAATTGTTTCTTAAAAGTTAGAACTTTTACCAATTCTTATCGATCGAATTCGGAAACGAAAGCGGACCTGTTAGTCTTTCGCTGTATGCTTCGTAAATCAAATCAATAAATATTTCTTGCAGTCATTCCTCATTCATTCTGTACTTGCTGCATCGAAAGAAAACGCTTTAAATATTTTAAATTGCAAATTATCTGCACACATACATTGATTTGCATTTATTTATTTTTAGTTGTGTTTGTATGTGTGTGTGTGTATGTGTGTGTTTGTGTATGAGTGTATATTTAATATGTATCCATTTATTTAATGCATAAAGGGAAAAATCTTCCACAATATTAAATTATTTGGTCACGTTCAATGTTACTTCTTAGGTTCTGTGTACAAATACTTGTAGGTAAGGTAGTAAAATATGTTTGTATTTTAATTTAATTGTTTTATTTTCGAAATATCATTGGTAATATTTAATGTGTGTAAACTTGATGATTTATTTAGCCAGCGAAACGAAATGGATATTCTATTTTTCTCAAGTCGAAATAAAAATTGAACTCAAATCCAATGCTCAAATTAGCCCTGGCTTAAAATGTCTACCTTTAAGTATTATGTATCATTATTTTCGGTTTGGTTAAATATACCACAATCACTACACGCTGCTAGAAAGCTGTTTTGTATTTTAAACATTATCATTATCTACACGTAATTAATTATACACATTTATTGTATTATTTAGATTTATGTTATTTCTGCGCTTTGTCAATAATTTGCTAGTGTTCCTTGTTCTATGTTTAGCTTGATTTTTGGTTTTGAAAATGTCAGTCAGTTTAGGCATCTGTTTGACTTCAAAAATTGTCGTCATTGTCTTTTGTTTTCTACAAATTAAAAAACCATGAAAATCATTTCCGCATTTCTTTGTATGTGTTTTTGGTTTAGTTTAAAAAATAAAATCGCATTTTTTTTTGGTTTAGCAATTTACGTTTTTTCGTTTAAAGCTCTCAAGTACAAAAATTGTGTGTGTTTTAAATTAGAAAAAGCTTAAAAAATTCCATGCGGCACGTTCTGATTTCCGTTTTCGTTTCACATTTTAATGCTAATTTAATTTATTTATATTTTTTATGACCATTTTTTTTTGGTTCGCATATAAAAGTTAAGTCTACGTATTTTATTTTTTATGTGTGTGAGTATGTCCTAGACAAACTCCTCCTGTTCCAGCCAAGGATGTTGCAGACACTCGGCTGCCGAGGCTCGTATAACGGGATTGTACTCAAGCATGGGTAATAGAAAATCAGAGAACTTCTTGGCCTCCACCGGATCCCAATCGTATTTCTCAACCAGCACATTTAACAGACTCCAAGGCTTCAATTTGGTGATGTTGCGCAGACTTCCTGTAGATTTGAAAAGGAGCGTTGGACAAACTTTTTAAGAAATTGAGAAACAACTTACCATAGCTCGTAAAATACTTTAGTCCATGTTTGCCACGTAATATCACCGATTGCGGTATGGAGCCCAATAGTTCAACAATGTGTGCCAAATGGTCTTCATCGCGGCTGTAGGACTCTCCAGCATGCGGATCGAAGAGATAATCTCCTGTGGCCAGTTCAAAGGCCAGACAAGCGGTACTCCAAATATCGGCGGTATAATTGTAGGGAGCGCCTAGTAGCACCTCAATAGAACGATACTGACGCGTCTGTATATCCTCGGTGAAATGATGGTACTATTGAAGTGTAAATATAGATTTCATAAGTGATTATAATTTTTGCATCAGATGTGCAAAATATTCTAATAAGTCAAAGAATTAATGATAGCATTATGGACAGGTGTTCCGGCACATATCAATTAGTTCTATAGATTACGTTAGGTTAGGTTGCGATGACTGAGAGCGATGGGTTCTCTATTAAACCTCTATATGGCCACAATAATACACGATCAAGAATAATTTGCAGTATGCCCAAATATATTGATATACACTGCTCGCCACTTGAATAGGACACCCTGTATGCTCTCTTTAAAACTGCTCGTAACTCGAAAACGAAATGGTAGAATAACGGTATTTTTTGCATATTATCTTTCTGAAAGCATACTTCGCTCTTTCTGGTATATTCCAAGTTTTGGAATAGAACCGTTATAAAGTTGTTTGCACTTTATGTGAGCATTCGGAAAAATTCAATGAAATTTTTGCGCCACTTGAATAGAACATGCATTTTATTTGGTCGGTATCGTTGACACGTGCACACAAATTTTGGTTTACTTTAACTTTTTGCTTTAATTGAAGTGTATATAAAATTAAAAAAAATTAAAATGGGGCGTGGCACTTTATTATCTGAGTCGGAGAAAGGAAAAATCCTAGCTTACAAGGATTCTGACCTTTCTATTACCAAAATAGCAAAAAAAAAAAGTCGACAGGAGCCGTCAAGCCATAACAAATTTTTTAAATAATGAGGCTAATTATGGTAAAAACATGAAGGGCCGCACCCACAGTGTGCTTACCATCGCGGACAAGCGACTTATATTAAGAGAAGCTTCCAATTCGCACGACTCTTTGGCCAAGATAAGGGAAAAATGCAACGTTAAAGCAAGTTTGACAACCATGCGTCGTGTTATTAATAATGCTACACACCTGAAGAGACTAAAAATCA
This sequence comes from Lordiphosa magnipectinata, assembly GCA_037044535.1. Classification (NCBI taxonomy): domain Eukaryota; kingdom Metazoa; phylum Arthropoda; class Insecta; order Diptera; family Drosophilidae; genus Lordiphosa; species Lordiphosa magnipectinata. The sequence goes on from JBAMBO010001564.1 coordinate 44,526, forward strand.
AGAAGAAGCCACCTCTTAACCCGGCTCGGAAGTTACAATGCCTTGACTTCGGAGTGGCAACGTGTTGTCTTTTCGGAAGAAAAAAAGTTTAATTTGGAGGGCCCCGATGGCTACAGCTACTATTTTCATGATCTTCGAAAAGAACCACACCATCTTGATAAGTTGCACAGCAGTGCTGGAGGTATTATGGTATGGGGGGCCATTTCCTATTATGGCACCTGTGAGCTTAAATTTATTCCAACCACCATGAATGCGTTGTGTTATAATGGTATATTGAAAGAGGCCTTTCCACACTTCCAAACTCTTTTTGCAAATCTAAAATGGATTTATCAACATGATAATGCCTCTATACATACGGCCCGGATTGTTAAATCGAATATAGCGAGAGAAAACGTGGAGTTATTAAACTGGCCACCCTATTCACCGGACTTGAATATCATTGAGAATGTGTGGGGATGGCTAACACGTGAAGTATATGGATCAGGTCAGCAATATTCGAGCGTTCCCGAACTAATTGCAGCTATCAAATTAGCATGGGGCTCGATATCGTTGAATTATTTGGGAAAATTGAGGCTCAACACACTATTAAAAACTTCTTTTGGTTTAAAAACATGTTAGTAATTTCTTATTTAAGTAATATTGTTATTTGAAAAGGATTGAAATATTCTTAAATGGTTTTTAGATAAAGTTTGCAATTCAAGTGGTGCAAAATGAAGACTCCAAAATTTGTTACTTATTGGTTAACAATGTTTTTTGTATACTTACAACTTTTGAATAATTTTGTAATTTTCGTCTAATTACTACATTTAAATAAACTTTATAAGAAAACAAAAATTATTTTCCTAGATGGCTTGGTTTAGCAGCAATTAACTATAGAAAATCGACTTTAGAGGTGTCCTATTCAAGTGGCGAGCAGTGTAGCTTTAAAAATTGTGAGTTTCTCGATAAACACAAATTACATCCTGGACAACTATCTGGTAAGATCAGATATGGAAATGGAAATCTACAGAGTGCGCGTTTTTAAAAGATTCCTTTTGCAATATAGTTAATAAACTTTCAAACCAGAGAATTAAATTCTCACTTTTAAGCGGCGCGACGAGATACCAAAAATACCAATTAGATCATCGGAAAGAAGACACTTTTATGAAAAATTTTGCGTTTTTAGTTACAGTCGTCCGCGGTCATCCCTTATACTATTTGTTCACTAAGCAAAACAACTTTGAGGTAAAGCTCGCCTAAAACGTTGCATTGTGCATTGTACCGTTACAGTTTTGGTTCTGAGTGCAACAACTAGATTGCAAAGCGAGTAGTTAATTTTGGGGACTTTTTTTTCGCTAGTTGGCCTAATTGAAATCTGCAAAACAGAAAATAATAAGAAATTCTGGCTTAGAAGTATTTATACAAAGTAGTTTAATGACATCAATCAAGGATTCCCTGATCTTAAAATGTTTACCCAATTGTGATTTGGCAACATTTCTAATTGTAGATGTATGTTTTCCGGTTGACCTCGAGCCGGAAAACATACATTTAAAATGTTTACAATATAAAGAACATGTATTTAAATCAAGGATGCAAACCTTTTAAAAATCGGGAGGGGTTCACTACGGAGTTCGAACCCCGTGCAATTTTTTGGGTTCGGGTTCACGGAGCGTATATTCACGGAGAAGGTCTCTGAACCTGGGTTTCGGTACGAACCGGAGTTTGGTAGCAATTTTGTTTTTCAAAGTTACATCTGGCTAGCTCAAGGTCTATACGGTTGAGTATAATTCTTTATAAACAACACAAATCAACAGATATTAATTACAACATTTTGGGATAGTAATTGGGTATGTCCGTACAACGACGAGGCTTAGTGACCTATTTTTGATTTTAGTCAAAGTTACATCTGCCCCATATACATATAAATAATGGTCAGTACGCCATAATGTTTGTAATAAAAAAACAAAAAAACGGTTTCCCTATGATAAAACAAGCACAAAAATACCTTGTGTATTTACAAAAAACTCGTGGCCCTGCTAAGGAGGATAACTGGACGGATAGCCCAACCACCTAGCAGCAGCCATAAGCAACTAAATTAATTACAACAAATTGGTAAACAAACACCTTCAAACAAAAAACCATAGCCAAAATTCGGGCTGCGAATTTACAACATTGGAATTCCTATGTCTTTATTCGACGCCTGCAGTTGTTTAAATACTAACAGGATGTTTGTTTGAAGTGTGAACAGCAAAACAAGTCCGCTGATGAGAGAATTTGGTTATTCTCGAAACAGCGATCGTTGTACGGACATACCCAAATGCTATTCCAAAATGTTGTAATTAATATCTGTTGATTTGTGTTGGTTATAAAGATTTATACTCAACCAGAGACCTTGAGCTAGCCAGATGTAGGTTAGGTTAGGTTGAGATGGCTAGGGACAGTAAGACTGTCCCTACACTTAGGCCAAGATAGGCCCATTGCGATACCATATAATTCCTTATTTAAGCCAGGGGCGGTTCCTTCCGACTGAACCATTGTGACAACGTTAAAAATTTCAGTAGATACGGAATCTCTATCTCGGACACTTCCGAGAGGTTGAGTAGAAAGGGGTGACCAAGAGTTTTGAGTCTCCTTCTACTAAGAGCTGGGCAATGGCAAAGAAGATGCAGTTATGTCTCCTCCTCTTCCTCACTCTTGCAGCTTCTACAGAATTCGTTGTGAGCGCCGCCCAAGCGTGCTGCATGACTGCCAATGAGGCAGTGACCCGTTAAGGCCCCAACCAGAAGTGAAATGTTTCCCCTACTTTGGCGCAAAAGACTATTGGTTCGCTTTAGGATGAACGCTACAGCGCAAACCGGAAGGTTATTTCATCGTTCCGTAGCCAGGCGCCAGGTTTCATTCCTAGTGATTAGCTTGTATGAGGCTAAGGGCTTCCCTATCAAGCTCTTCTCCGGGAGGGATGAATGGTAGTACCCTGTCTTGCCAGTTTGTCGGCTGACTCGTTACCCTCAATGTTACGGTATCCAGGTACCCAGATGAGGTGGATACGGAGATGCTGAGCGATCGCATTTAAGGATCTACGGCATTCCGTGAGCGTCTTGGCGTTATTGGTGAAGGAGTCAAGAGCCCTTAGAGCGGCTTGACTATCTGAGTAAATGTATACGTTCCCTTCTTCGATCATGAGTGTGCTAAGGTATTTTGCGGCCTCCTGGATGGCCACCAATTCTGCTTGGTACACACTGCAATGATGTAACCAGATGTAACTTTGACTAAAATCAAAACAGGTCACTAATCCCCATAAGCCCAAAGCCCAATTGTGAAGTAACGAGAACTACAGTAAAAATGTTATACAACAAATTTTACGTCTGCTCTCAGGTCAACATTTTTGCATGACATTATTAATTTAATTCTCGTTCCTTCTCGATACTTCATAACTGCGTATTGGGCTTTACTCAAAAAAAGTTGATGTCTTTTGGAAAAATCTACAAAATTTATTCATATAGGTACTTATTTGGAAGATCAGAGTCTTAATATTTTCAATAAAATATTCGAACTTGGTCGACCCCTGCGCTAAAACAAGACGTAAGAAATTTAACGGTAAATCCTTTGAATTTCCCGTATAATTGACAAGGCATACAAGGTTTTGTCATAAGTCATGACATGACACTTACGACGTGAAGTAATGACAAAATTGGTAGGGCATTTTGGTTTCGCATTCTCTTTGGGCATTTCTTATTTTTGTATGATCATTTATATTTCTTATTAATGTAATTTTACAGAGATTAAAACCGAAACGAATAACGGTTAGGGTTACGGTAGCTGTATTGGCCGATCGCTTTTTTACAGTTACGGTTGTATTACGGTTGTGGGATATGGGTTATGGTATTAACCTTTTTATGTTTCGGTTACGGCTACGGTTATTAGTATAAAATATCACTTGACGAATTATGCAGACAAAAGCGGCCTCATTTAGAATCTCATTTATTCAGTAAATTTCTTATACAGAAGTATTTACGCCTATTTTAAAGTTTAACATTATAAGTTTTAACTAAAAGATAAATATATAGTACATAAGTCAACGAATATACTATGTGTCTTTATGTACCTTGTATGAACTATCAAAAGGTCGTCTTGCTGTTCCAGATACCCGAAAAACTTTTATTATCCGAGCTGAAGTTTATTATGTCTCAATGGCCCCAATGTTTATCGAAAAGTAGCCAAATTTATCGAGACCACATTTTTTAACGAAGAATTCAACAGGATTATTATTATAATCTTTTAGAAAAAGAATGATCAAACTAAGTGCGAGTTAAGGGTGGTTCAATATACGAAACCTACACAGAGGGGAAAAACCGAGAACATTGTACATTGTAAGATGAGCACAAACGTTATCAAAAACAGTGTAAGAACTGGTTTTCTCATTTGTGGCACACTATTCTCACTTTTGTATTCTTGCTCAGCATTAATAGCCAAGTCGATATAATCCTGTCCGTTCGTCCGTTTGTATGAGCACCTAAATCTCCGAGTTGAAACACTTTTAGAACTTTTATAACCCCAAACATATATTTGAGATCAGCATGCGCTGTCAGCTTACATAATATTAATATGTTAGCTTTAATGATAATACTCCGCCGTTAACAAACAATTACAAATTTCTTCCTCTGAGTAAAGAGTATATCGAAGTCGATTTTCGGTCTTTCAATGGTCTTAATTATAAAGAATATACTGAAATAATATATTGGTATACTCACATCATAGCAGGCATTTCCCAGATCGGCGATTTTCACCCGCACATTACTGTTGTTGATTAGCGATTGTATCGTGTGCGTATAGTTCTGACTACTTTGACTCTGATTCTGCGAAGGAATGGCATTGGCATTGACATTAAGTTTAGCGGTCGCGCTTGAGGTCGTTGTTGAAGTTGTTGTGGTTGTTGTTGTTGTATTGTCGCCATTGTACAGCTCAGTGGTTGTTGCAGTTGCAGTAGTTGTTGTTGATGTTGGCGCTAGATGCGTGAACGAATACGTGCACGTGCTGGTTGTGGTGGAGGCTGGAGTTGGTGCAGTGGCAGAGGCAGAGGCAGAGGAGGATGCGATTGTAATTGTGTCGGAGGACGGGGGACAATTGTTGGTGTCATTTGGCATGGACGTGCACGTGCTTAGAGTATTGGTAGTTGTATGGGTAATCGTATTCGTATAGGTGTTGGCGTGGGTGGGGCAGGAGTTATTGGTGGTGGAGTTGGGCAGCTGCTTTTATAGATGTTTATAAGATATATACGATTTTTTTGTTGGGTTCACACAAAGAAAGAAAAGAAGAAAAAAGAACATACGATGTTGGTTTTTTTTTGGTGCAAAACATTTAGAAAATGGGTAGTCAAAGTAGCTTTGGATACCCTTGAGGGGAATCTATGGCATCCATAGAAACCCCTCCTTTTGAAACACATTTAAAGCCAATATTTTAAAGTGATTTGTTTTTTTTTTTTAAATATTGCCATCTAATGGTATTTGTATTTAAAAAAACAACATTTAGAACATGAATATAGTCCGCTTAGATGCAAATCATAGGTACTTAGGTATGGTAGCATATGTAGCGTTTAAGCATTTAGGTTGGACCTAAAAACATCTAAAGCTTGGTTTATTTATTTTTATAATCAACACAGAAACATTTAAGCATTTATAAGTCTTAGTTCTAAGAATGTTAAAAGGTCTGTAAGTGTTGGATTGAAAGTGTGTAATAATGCTAATAAAGAGTCTAGTCTTTTTCCACTTATGTATGCATATTTTCGGCTTACTCAAACAAGTTTAAAAGTAACAGTAAACAAGTAGAGTTTTGTTTAAAAAAAAAAATTAGGCAACAGATATGGAATTTGGTTCGATATGATAGTCAGAAGTTAGCTGACTATTTACTTTGACTTAAATTAAATTGCAGTCTAGTTGCGATGCTAGTTTAAGCTTCTCGTTATACCCTTGTATATTAAAATTGTCTAGATTTTTGTAGCGCATAGAGGGAAGCATCTCCGACCACATAAATAAAGTATATATATTCTTGATCAGCATGACGAGCTGAGTTGATATAGCCATGTCCGTCTGTCCGTCTGTTTCTATGCCATCTCCACCGTCAGTTTAAAAGCTATCTTAACCAAACTTTGCACGAAGTCTTTTAGTACAAAGACGCTGTAGATTTGTTGGAGCCGGCCGGATCGGATGACTATAGCCAATAGCTGCCATAGGCACGATCGGTCGAAAAACTAGTTTTAGTTAGAAAAACTTTTTGTCTTCAACGCAAACGTGCCCAAACCTCGTATTTATAAGTTTTCTTTGCTTTAACAAAATTCCACCAAGTTTGATTAAAATCGGTCATCTATATAGTGTAGCTGTCATACAAAATATAGTTTTGAAAAAAGTCCTAGTAGAAAAAACTTTTTTGTTTTCAACGATATCGCTCTCAAACTTACAACTGATCAAAATTATATGCTACCATACAATTCTGCCAAGTTTGATACAAATCGGATGACTATAGCATTTAGCTGCCATAGGAACGAAAGGTCGAAAAAGTAGTTTTTGTGAGAAAAACTTTTTTGTTTGCAATGGTAGCGTCTTTAAGCTTCACAGTTATAAATATGATCGGTTTCCACAAAATTTTCGGAAGTTTGGTCAAAATCTGATGAATATATCGTATAGTTGCCATATAACAAAAAGGCAAGCAAATAGTCAAAGTAATGCCGCCATCTATTGCTGAGTTTCGGAAATAACTCAACTAAGAATGTTCGACGAAAATCATTTAAAACCTTAATTTATATGAATTATACAAGCTACAAGGGTATTTAAACTTCGGTCGAGCTGAAGTTAGCTTTCCTCTATTTTTTAAAATTCAACTTCAGTTTATGATTGATGGTTTAAAACTACAAGACAGTGCGACGTGTCATCGAGTGGCTTCAATATAAATTCAACTGTTGAAAATAAAATGAGGCCCACGCCCATTTACATAGACTCCACAAATGTGCTGTTGAGCAACAACATGAATTCTTAATTCTTCCATTTGGAATCTATATTGGTATAGACATATATTGTTGCTTGAATTGAAATTCCTGTTTTCCGGTCATCTTTAAAGCTTATTTCATGAATGGCTTTGTATTTGGTGAAATGAACCAACCATTATTACTGGGTACGAAAATCTTCATTGTTCCGTCAAGATCCTTTAAAGCCATTGAATAAATCAAAAGGTATTTAACCAGAATTTTATCAAAAACTTTTATTTGATTGGAAAGGGAAGATTTGAAATAGTTATCATTCCAGTGACTTATTTCGAACTAAGTTATCCTCATTTGGCGCAAAATGACCACCAAGTTTGTCGCAAAAAGATCTTTCTTTCCACTTTTTTGTTATGTCCTTGTAAAATTGTAATGGTAATGAAATTTTTTATTACCTATTAGAGCCATGCATGAATGGAGTCAAAGTGCCCTTTGATTCATTCAGTAAAACAAGTAAAAAATTGTTTTGGTTCGAGTTAGTCAGCTCAAATTTCCAAAACTCCAAAAAGACCAAGCTCAAATAGATCAAGCTTCAAACAGATCAAGCTCATGTGCTCCATTAGATCAAGAAATGAGTCGAACTAAAAAATCTTTAATGAAAATCGGAACGGAAAGACTTTAAGAAAGACGGTATGGCAAGACATTGCCAAGCATGGTGTGAATAACTGACGAATAACAAAAAAGAAGAATGCTTCATATATAGAAGAAGAAATTGGTTCCCCACGATTTTGACGCATCGTGACAGTATCGCTCTAACAGTATATGCTTTACTATAATTTATCAGTCTTCGCACTATTTTATAACAATCGATATTCACTATCTGTCTATTTACTCGTTTTCATGACAAGCTAAACTCATTATATTTTAAAACTTTGAAAATTTTCGAAATTTTTTGGATCGGTTATCTTACACCTACTATTTTCCCGTCGGCAATTGTCAACTATTATATCTTCACGATAATCTATGTATTTAATCTATTTTCGCTATTTTCTTTGGACCGATTTACTCGTCTACAATTGATATTTATCCAATCTTCTTAATATTGTAAACTTATATGAAAAATTTGCAAAATTTCTCGGTCTTTGGACCATTTAAATAAAAGTTATTAAAAGTGATTCTGCTATTCGGGGCCACGACGAATCTATCAAATCAGAGATCATTAAAATCGGTACATGTTTTTGACGATTTCGGCCCACTTCACATATTGTATGCGCGCAGAATTTATGTTAATAGGCTCTAGACCGAATTTAGCTTTGAGCAGCACACGCCACATTGTTGCCACTAACTTAGTCTGTGCTACGAGCCCCATGAGCTATTTGAATTGAGCACGATTGATCTAGTTGCTTTGTTGAGCTGAATCATTTCAAACACATCATATATATATTGGCTCATGTCATGAGCTATTATTCAATGAATCAATAACTTTGTGAGCTATGAGTAGAAGTTCATAGATAGTTCAAATCAGAAACAAAGTCAAGGGGAACTTTGATTCAATTCATACAGGGCTCTATTACCTATGATTCTGAATGGTAATGGTAATGAAATGTATAATTACACGAATAATTGCAATGGAAATTGCAATTTATGGTTTTAATTGTTTCGCATTCTTTCCAATCTTTTTCTTTTTAACTAAATTTCTATATTTTTTGCAGATGGGATTTTTATCTAAATTTTCTTCCACCTAAATTTCAACTTTTTTTTAATTGTCCCTGCCTTAACTTTTTGACTGAGATTTCATTCTAATTTTTCTTCCCTTCGTTTCTGCTGTTTATTTATTTCTTTGCGATCTCTTTTTACTCCTTCTTTCGGATGAATTTTTACTCTTTTCATAACCCCTTGTAAGTTTCACATACATAAGAGGAAAAAGTCTTTCGAAATTAAATACAAAAACTTATGAAGAAACATAACGTGAACTGGAACTAAGCTTTCGGGGCTAAGCAATAAACAACACCGGGAGCACAAGCATGAGAGTTTTAGGTGTCCACTACCCTTCTTAAACTCTTCTCTAGGTAAGCAAAAAATCAACAAACGAACGAACCAACTAGAATTCTTCAATCCTTTTTTGTAGCAGGATGAGTCAGACTTTACCTTTTCTGCATTTAGACTAACATCATGCTCGGTAGGCGTATCGCTGGCTATGGTGCTACTATCACCCAGAGTGTCGGTATCAGTGTCATCATCAGAAGACTTCAGTGCACATGGCGAATATTAAAATGAAATGAAAACGGATTGTACCCAAAACAGAAGACAAATATGACAAAATCATAATCAAAATTTTGAGTTGAGGTGTTGTTGCTGTTGTTGTAGTAGTTGTATGATGTGTGGAGTACGGGTATACAATATCGAGAGTGCACAAAATAATGCTGTATTATGGACGCACATCAAGGTGTTTTCCGCCAGTTGTCAAGTGTGGGATGTTTGAGTTGGTTTAATGTCTAAGCACTCACCTTGGCAGTGATTTTCTTCTCGGCACGATAACGATTGCTTAAATTCGTTGTACCTCCTAGAATGGGACTTTCTACTCCCCCCAACACTCCGCTGACCAGGCCCAAGCCATTACACTCACTATCACCCAATAGACTTGAGAATTTGGAGGCCAGCGAGGAGGTGGTATTGGAGTTAAGAGTCGATGAAGTGGTGGTATCATCTTTATCCAAAGAAGACATGACCACCGCAGCTAGAGGAGTGGATGAAGTGGAGTTGTTTGCGGTGCTATTGCTGGTAGTCGTTGAGCCATTCGGTTCAATCAGCGGCCATTTGGCTCGAGTCTTGGTCTGCTTCTCTATGGAGCTAACTGTAAGTGGATATAGATTAGTAAACGAGTCTCTTAGACCTGCAGATCACTTACTGTATGAATCAGGAAAGTCGGCTCCCTTTACACGTAAACTATTGATCTCATCATCAATCTGTTGATTCATGGCCGCCGCATTGTCTATGACCAGCAAAATGTTCTCCGGTTTGATATCCGTGTGAATGATGCTACATTTACTATGCAAGTAGTCCAGACCCTCCAGAACCTGCTTGATGATATTCCTTACTTGGGCTATGGACAGACCCTGATAATTATTCTTCACTATCAATTTGTAGAGGCTGCAGCCCAGAGCCTCAAACACCAAACAGGTATGGACGCCATTCACTCCGCGCACTGTAAAGTGATTCATCAGTCGTACAATGCGTTCTCGTTTCACATCCAAAGGATCTGCATCCCGAATGGCCTCCAGCAGACGTATTTCATCCGCCGCAGTCTCTATATAGTGTGGAGCACTCTTCACTACCTTAAGGGCTACATATTTTTCATCTCTGTTAAAAATAGGGAAACGTTTTTAATTGATTTTCATCTTATGAATCTAGGATTACTCACTTGAGATCTCTGCAGAGCCAGACAGTGGAAAAATGGCCCCAACCCAATTTGCGTACCACACGAAACCGATTATCAAATATGTCACCTATGACTACGGGATGATAGCCTCCACGACAATATTGTGAGGCATCCTCTTGCTCTTCATCAGAACCATAGAGACTGCTATCCGGTGAGTCCGGATAGATTTCATCTGTGGTGCTGAGTGTTCCACGGGGTTCCGATCTGAAAGATTCCATAAAAATTAAAATAGGAAATTAAAATACATGCATGATTTTAGCTAATATCAATTTCATTAGAGGACACTCTATCCAGCATGGACTTAGAAAATTATCATGTACAGACTTTAGGAAAAAATTCTGTTGCACCGATGGACACGTAATGACCCGTTGTTGCCTCGACGCTTAGCCCTTTAAAATAGCGAGAAACAACAAAATATAAGCACTGCGACTTTGTTTAGTGCCAACTACTGCTTTATTGTGGTCTTCAACACAACTCATTATCCAGCCTTATCGAGCTTGCCTTAATACTCAAAGTGTGTTTACCATAAGAATATAGTGAAGCTTAATTTCGCACATTTGTTCTAAATGGGTCTGCTCTTTCCTGCCCCAGCAAAGTGGAAAAAATCAAGAATTTGATACTTTGCTACTTGATTAATTCCGAACTTGATATGCAACTAAGTTTGATAATATCTAGCGAGTTTATCCATATCGATAATAGTAATATGCTACTGTCAACAAATTGAAAGGCGATTGTTTAATTTATATTAATTTGGTTTTTCCGATCAATAATTCTTTTCTTTGTGTAACTTGATAACACTGTAAGTGACAGCTGTGACTGCTTATTCACCTGATTTGGCTCCGTGTGACTTCTGTCTACCGTTACACCGTTTTGCCGCGACTGAGATGATAAAAGTAAAACCGCAGAAGGCTCTGAAGGCCATTCCGCAGGAGAACTTTGCAAGTGCTAAGATGACTGGAAAATTCGTTGGCATAACTCTATTTCAGGGGAAGGGGATTACTTTGAAGGGGCGAAATTGATTTGGATAAAGATTTTGAAAATATAAGAAAATTCACCTTTCAATTTGATCACAGTATAAGTATAGGTATCTATTTGTATAAAGTAATACAATGGTGAATGAGGCCCATATAAAAAAAATTTCCTTTTGACCGGACATAAAGCCCATGGGCGTAATGTCCGTATTTAAATTTAAATGACATTATTTGCACAGTGCTGAATATAAAATTTAACAAAGTTATGCTTTCCTGATTAATAGACTATAATCGCTTGGGAATCCCAAAGGCAGCCAACGCCAAGTCGCAGAAGCTTTGTGTGCGTGTGCGCCCCATATCGGCCCTTCTGTTGTAAGTGGGAGAAATACTCTCCCCTCAGTTAACACAGGCGCCAATTTGTTAGAATTGCCCAAATGCAATCAAACGGGAGTTTATGTGGTTTTTTATTTAATGAAACTAGCTTTGCTCTTGCAATATGGTCAAAGAAATTCTGTCCCATTTTGCATGTGTGATTTTTTTTAGATTTTCGGTACAATTAATACACGGTGAAAAAAAACCACTGTATAATACCGGTCATAGGTTCTGATATCAAAAATGTGTATGAATATCGTAAATTTCTCTCCATACTTGCAAATGATTCAAGTTTTACATAGACACCAGATTTTAGGATGACATGAGCGAGACAAAGTATTTTTGAATTCGCCTCACAATATTGTTGATGAGTGACGGAGGCATTGCTGCTGCCGGTAGCGCAGTAGGCAGAATTGATTCTAGTAGATCAATGGCCGGCAAAACACACATGCACATTTTGGACTTGTGTGTGTGTGTTTAGCTACGCGAGAGCGCGCTCATTTAGCACTTCTTTGTTGTTGCAAAAGAGAGCAGTATAAGCTCGTATACTGTCGGTGTGTCGACGTCGCTGCCGCAGAGCTATTGAACAAAGGAGACTGAGACGTGCCGGACACTGTACTAGATTCAATATTTGTAACAACTCGGTTGACATTTAATGGATTTGGTAAATCTAGGATAATAACAATATCTTAGAATAGAAATAGAAAATATAATTATTTCATTGCTCAAAAGAAAATCGCGAAAGAAGAAAAAAAGAAGCTTTCTTCAAAAAGAAGCAGACAGTATATTATACAAAATATACAAGGCATATTGCATTTTGGTGATAGTTAATTTATCCGGAATAAATCAGCCACAAACATCTTAAAGAATGAGTCCGGATCACGCCTACGCTACCTATCCACAGGTATGGATGACTGTCTCACTCATATTAGGTGAATCTCAATATAGTTTGCAGTTGCATGTTAGGGTCCAGCAGTCAAAGATCTCTATCACTATATAATGCCCAAAGAGAGCATAGCAAGCGATTTTTTTCACTTTCGCAAGTTGTATTGGCGTAGTTGATGGTACAACAAAAGAAAGTTGTTTGAAAAAATAAATATTAGGTTCACAAATTGTTTTAGGCAAACATTTCAAAATTCGGCCAATGAAGAATGCAGAATCCACATATTCAGAATTGATGTCTGCAGTGGATGTCCAGAAAAGATATATTTCTTGATTATTCTTATAATCAACTGATGATGAGTCCCAGACAAAGCAACCGTTTCTGACCGTGCCAAAAAGGCAATTAAAACTAGCTGTTACGTACATTGAGTGTGACCCTGGTATTTTAAAATACCAAAAATATTACCCAAAATATTAGATTTGTAACATTTTTTCGCGTTTTGGGGATTTTCTTTGATAACTTTTTAAAGTATTCGCCGAATTTGTCGGTTTCGCTCAACAATAAGTTGTGTCTAGAAATTGAATGTATCATCTCAGCCTTAGAAGTATTTCATCTAAAAGTTAGGGAGAAACACCTTAGGCTTATTTGGGAGCTAGTATAGTAGTATATTCCACAAATCGCTCATTGTACACATTGAACAAGTTTGCAAATAAAGATTTTGGATTTTGGACCACAGAAGATAGCATACGGTCTTCATGTAGTTCAAATTGGATTACGAGCGACGATTGTTTACATATGTAGGTCATTTTCCCACATTAAATAACCTTTTCAAATTGGTTTTAATGTAAGCTGAATAACTTTACAGAAAAACCGAACAGTAAGTTTTGAATTTGTTCCTAATATACAAATTGTTTGATTTTTAAATGAAAAATTATATTTTTCTTTAAAGTTTGAATAATTCTGAAAAATGTTCGGCTAATAGAAGAATATTTAAAATAATAACACTTGATAGTCCTCCTCCAATTTACCACATTTGCAGTTTTTCAATATCATCACGCGTTTAAAAGTTATGAACCAAAAACTATATAAAATAAAAATGTGTTGCTGTTTTATTATTCAGAATAGATAAACAAAATTTCTTTTGATTAGGAAATGAAGTGTTCATGGATATCGGCGGCCGTATATGCCAAAGAAGTTTTCCTTTGAACTAGTAATAAAAGAATGCGCAGGAGCTAAAACAAATTATGGTAGACGTCGCTCGAGACCTTCAAGGAATGAGAAGAACCAGTACGAGCCTTAGGATGATAAGAAAAGTTCAAGGTTTATAGGGTACAGTTTAACTGTTTGTTCGCTCAGACACTTTAAATTGTGGCCGGCTGTGGTTCAGCGGGTAGTAGTAGTGGGTTCGCCTCGGAACATGATCGGAACAAAAATCATTTCTTTAAAAACTTTTACACAATCTGTCACCTTAACCAGCTCTTGCCTCCAGCTGTGAAGTAACTAAAAAATTTTTTTAGAAAGTGGCAGTTCTTATTGATAGGAATAATTACCGCTTCCACCAATTGAAACTGATTTGGTCTTAGTTTTATGATTTTGTAATACCAATCATGAACAGATAATTCGTCGAAAAATGTTTCACGCTGGTGAACTGTGGGAGATTTGAGTTTTTTTGTTTGAATGGCAGGGATACTGGGGACTAGATAAACTAGATCTCCCTGCAAGTATAAGGAGTTTTTGTCCCATTCATGTCGAACCTATATCTCTTAACAACTCACAGATCGGATTGTTCATACGGACAGACGGGCGAACATGGCTATATCGACTCGGCTGTTAATGCTAATCAAGAATGTATATACTTTAAAGGCCCGGAGTCAGATGACAGATGTATTCTTCTGGTAGTTATAAACATTTGCACGAGCCTAATATACTCTGTGTACCTTTGGTACAGAGTGCAAAAGTATTGATGGAGAAAAGTTCAATAGTTGTAGAACTTGAGAAGCTACGTAAACCCGATTTTCAGAACGGTTTTGAACGATGGAGGAAATTAAGGTCTATTATGTAGAATACAAAATATTTCAGAATAAAAAACAAGGTTTCAAACACCTAAAATTCTGAAGAAGGTAGGTTGGAACCCACCAATTTTAAATAGCTTCAAATCCCAGGTATTGGTTCGAACCTTGAATCCTATGTTGAATCCAGTTGATATGAAAGTCGATTGTATTCACCATTCTACTTTCAAACTTGCCGAATTTGTATTTCATTCGCGATTTTTTTTACTTTATTTACATGGTGCACAGTTTCACAACTACGTTATCAGTGAAATAGTTGCTAAACATGTTTATGTCCTTAAAAGAGATTGATGATAAAGGTCATAAGGAAAACCGAAGCTTTTTCAAAAAGATCAAGGAGACCATTAATTTATAAGAGTCGGTTTATGGTCCGATTTGAGAGCCCTAAAGACCTGAGGCAAAAGCTGAAATCTTATCAAAAATTCATGAACTACAACCAGTTGCAACTTTAGGATCAAACCCTCAATCCTTGTCTTGCTTGTCTGAACCCAAATAAATCTTAATAGTTTTATTTTTAACCCACATGAAAGCGGCAATATCCATTTCCTGCTCCTTTACTTCCTTGGCTTCGATGGGCATAGCATCTGCTTTCACTATCTCGACCACTGGTGGTGGTGGTGATGGTAACTTGATGGTCAAAGGCTGCTCTCTAGGCGGTATCCAAGTATCCAGGACACGTTCTAATGGTGAAATGGGCCCAAAAAGTAGAGCAGCTCGGCGATGATGCTTATGACGTTGCGATTGCTGGCGCAGAGCAATCAGTATGGGACCAGCTGACACACATTGACGTTTCTTGGTAAAACGCTTGCGTCGCTTTTTCTCCTCCACCTCAAGCAAAGCTTCCGTGACGGCCTCTTGAGCTGCTCGTTTCTCTTTATCGGATACAAAATTAAAATCACAAATTAACTCCTTGGTAACATCTGGAGTGGCGTTGATGGCATTTGTAGTGGTACGTCCATTATTCCACAAGTTGAGCAAGTGCATCAGGTACAGAAAGAATAAAAGTAGGGAGGCTTGCAGTGCATAGACAAACATGGCATCCTGAGAGACTGTTTTAACAATGTGTTGGAGTAGCTGATTGATTGCAGCGGCACAACTCCAGAAGAGCTGATGATAGTGCACATAGCTGGGATAGTAATCCCACCACAGTTCCATTACATGCCAAGGCCAATTACGGCCCAGGGTCAGGTTAGCCTCCTTGGGGCACATGGCATCCATTTCCAGGCCGTTACTGTAGTACATCCACCAGTTATCCATCTTTTGATAGGTTTCTAGTTTCGTTTATTGGATTTTCTTTTTCGATTTTTGTGCCTACATGACACTGAAAGCGTAGTAACAAGGCGAAGGCGGGGGCGGGCGCCGACCTTGACTTTACTATGCGTTGGCCTGCATTGCAGCGGGCTTACTTGACTTTGCACCGCCAAATCCCTTACATAACGCTCGCGCGCGGATAAATAACAACACACAAATCGCACTACGCAAAAATTTGAATTATGAAAAGTATCCAAATATCGTGTCTTGTACTTTGTTGCTCTTTTGCGACCGTTTCGTTCAGTTGCGTCTGCGAGAATGTTGAAAAACGCTTTTCGCTTTTGTTTTCGTGAAAGAATTTCGTTTGCCGAGTATTTTTTTTTTTTGTCACAAACTAAGTTTAGGTTCGCTCAGCTGTGTGTGCTATGTATGCGAATGGATCGTATACGAATAGAGATATATACTATACGCAAACACACACATACACATCTCTTTTGGCGTCATTATTCAATATACTTCATCAACCTGCCGCTGTCGTCGCCCGGTCATGGAATACACACACCGTAAAGCAATCTTCTCCGCATGCATGTGTTAGTATCATCATCATCACCATCCCCATCGTCATCATCATCAATATTGTTGGCCGTTGTGGATTTCTTAGGCATTGTGCCAAGTTTGCCTTTTGCCTATTTACGAATTGGTTTATAATGTTGCCATAGAGAGAAACGAGAAACAAGCGAGAGAAAGGGGTGTTCAACCTGAAGGATTGAGATTTTTTTTGTTTTTCAAATTGTTTAAATAGTTCACCATATTTTTAGACAAGTTTTCTCAATGCCCCTATAAAAATAAACTGTCAATTTGAATGTGTCAATTGTTAACACATTATTGAACTGGCCTGCTTCATGGTCAAGTTGAGTGTGCAACTGTGCACACTGCAGGCTTAGGTCGTTAATTGATTAAGTGAGCTTCAGAACTTAACACTGTGAACATTTTGGTTTACCGCTAAGCATTTACCGGGTAATTGTTTAGAATAGTCTACGGATGCCCATAACGTATCAACATTTCAAGTCCAACAAATATTGGTCCACGCTGGCCGGGGAATGATTTTGAAAATTTTGTTAAGATCGGTTCAGCGGTTTAGTCGCCCATAAGGAACAAACAAATCTACAAACAAAGATACAAATTATACATTTATATACTTTTTTTTATTATACTTTTACATATATTTGCTGACCCTGCTTGCGTTACTACGTACCCGTTAGTATTTTAAACCATAAATGAAGAAGTGACGCTTACATTACAATTGCCATCTATCAATATTCATGATTATCTAAACTCAATTTAAAAATTTAGCAATTTTCGCGATTTTGTGGACCTATCTATTCACCCGTGCTCATGGATTTTTTTGACCGTTTGATCTACATTTACCCTTCTACTTACCCGTCTGTTTACCCGCCTATTCTTGATGACAATCAAATCTAATATATAATTTTGCAGATATCGAGATTTGTTGTATTATTTATGACAATCTAATTTCATTATAAAATTTTGCAAATTCCGCGACTTTTTTGGACCGACTGGCTTAGACCTCCTATTTATCCGTCGGCAATTGCCAACTATTAAATCTTTACGACAATCTAAACCAGCGATGCCCAGCCGTATGCTCTTTGGGTACGTTTTGTTATTGTAATTGCTCGGAACATAGGAAATCAATGATCGTATACATGCAGGGCGCGAGGCATACGAAACGACACACATGCTAACGATTTCGTGTGTATGCGACGCGTAGAACAAAAATCGGTTTTGTTCTCTTCTTTGTGTTTGCGAGCGCATGCAAACTGACCAACAACAATTTCATTATTGGTATGGGTGCTTATCTTTGTGAGTATTGGTGAGTGCTCTGTCGTTTGCTGCTTTTGGGCATGCCTGATCTAAACTCTTAATAAGAGTTTGTAAATTTCGCGATTTTTTGGACCGGTATGAAATGTACTAGGTATGTAGTATGCTCAATGTGCATTGCTCATACCTAGCAAATATACACAAAACGAGAGCGTAAGTTAAAGTCGGCTCTAACCGACTTCGATATACCCGTTACTCATGGAAACAAATGTTTAATAGCCTTCCTGTGTGCCTGAGGTGTCTCTCTCTCTCTCTCTCTCGCTCTCTCTCTCTCTCTCTCTCACTAAGATTGCTGCTGAACGCAATGCTTAGGTTATGGGTGGGGTGGGTGGTGGGTGTTAACTGACCGTTTTTTGCTCATAACTTGAGTATCGTTCATCCGATCTTTATCATTCCTTCAGCAAATCGATAAATAATTTTGAGTACTAGATATCTCTAGAAAGTACGAACCATCTATCATCAAAACTATAGGCGATATGACGTTTTTTCCAAATTGCGGGGGCGTGAGGGGGCGTGGCAAAAATTGAAAATAAACTTGATCTGCGTGCAGACAAAAGGAGTCTACATTTCAAAATTGGTTGCTCTAGCTCTTCTAGTCTCTGAGATCTAGGTGTTCATACAGACAGACGGACAGACGGACAGACGGACATGGCTATATCGACTCGGCTGTTGATACTGATCAAGAATATATATACTTTATATGGTCGGAAATGATTCCTTCTGCCTGTTACATACATTTGCACGACTTTAGTATACCCTTTTACTCTACGAGTAACGGGTATAAAAATATACACATAAAAATAGTTCGCACCGTTTTGGAGAATTGCAACCACAAACTCCGTGACACGAGATTGTTATACATTAGATCATTTTGGCGTTGCTTGTGTGTGCCTAGCCACGCGAGAGCGCGCTCATTTAGCAATTCTTTGTTGTTTCAAAAGCCAGAGTAGTTTAAGCTCGTATACTGTCGGTGTGCTCGACGTCGATGCCGCACGAGAGCTGTTGAATACTACTCTTAGACTAGGAACGTGCAGATACTCAGCATTAGCATATACGCTCTGTTGCCACGTTTGGCTGATTTTGCACCAAAAATGATGTTTTGTTTTCCTGAAATTGGTGCACTGCGCAATTTTTTATTGGAATTGGTTTTTTTGCATGGAGCCCGAAAAGGACGTAGAAATTAAAAAAATTCCAAAACTTTTGCGAAGTAATGCTAGTAAAAAGGTATATCTTCGCTTAAGAAAATCGTAGATTTGTGCCGTCCCATATTATTTGAGTCAAAATAAAAGTAAGCTCCTTCACAAAACGCCCCTAAAAAGGTTCAAAATAGGCATTCTGAGCAACTTTAATCCCAAATTACCAAAAATCTAGACGGGATGGACCATTTTCGAGCACAGATTCGTATTCAACACACGAAAATCATCTAGAATCACCACCAACCCTTCAATATACTGAAAACTGTTGCATAGTGGAATCTCAATAACTTTGCTTACACATTCTTATAGATATAATTTGGAACTTACTTACAATATATGTATGGCAAGTGTATTAAGGAATCCACCATTTTATAAGTAAAGAAAAAGGTGCGCGAGTTTTACTTTGAGATGGTTTGGCAAATTGTTGCAAACTTGAATTTGATTCAGTTTCAAATATAATGCTTTGCAAGGAGCTGAGTACGAGTACAGAGCCACATTACGTGTGGTCTGTAAAATACATAGAAATATAGAGAAATAGCTGATCTTAGAGTATGATTTATGTATGTAAACAATAAAATAATGTTAACAGTTAAATCTGTGGAATGTAAAGCAGAAGTGTGTTTTCTGTTTTTTTCAGGAAGCAATTATTACCTTTAAGGGCCAATTTCACATCTTTTATAAAGCACTAACTATCACATAAACTAACAAGTAACAAAGTATATTCTAAGTTTATCTGTCATATAGCAGATGAGAAATCGGCCCTTAACGAATATGTTAATAAAGTGCTTTGTCGTAAAGTGGAAATTTTTTACAGATTGGAAGATTTATTTCTTTAAGTATACTCGTATAAGTCATTTTGATAAGATCAAGTTGTTAGTTGAGTATTATGACTTACAGACCAATACTTATTCAGTCTTTTCAAGACTTACGTTGTTTTGTTTTACCGTTATACCTTTGTACCCACTCATCCGATTAGTGTGAAATTTGGACACAATATAGAACTAAAACCGAGGAAGCCATTCGTATTAAAAAACTCAATTTTAACATTACTCGAACTTTGCTGTTATCCCTTATTGCCATCGAAATTAAGTAATAGGTGAAATATTTTTTGGGATTATTTGTACATTTAAAAATACTCAAAAATGAAATGGATGTCTAATTTAACGATTTTGTGAAAGAGATATTTTGTATTTTATTAAATGAAAATATAACATGAATAAGGGAAGAAACTTTTGTTTTCTCTTTTTTAATGAAAATGACAAATTGTAAAATTTTTTTGGTGTAATCTAATATTTTAAAGTGTCAAACGTGGATATACGTAAAAATTCTATGTAATTATCTTTGTTTGGTTCTTATAGTCGCCTAAAACGCTGTACCTCGCTTCACAAAATTTTCACAGCATGTTCATGTCGACCAGGAAGGAGTCCTATATCCAAGGTCTGTGAGCTAGTTCAAAAGCGGTTCAAAAATGGATCAGATCTATATCTCAAAAGTTACTTAAGGTATGAACTTGAAACTTGGTCTGTAGGCTGGTAACATGGAGTTGGATTTTACAGGTTTAGGACCGGTACCGAACCGGTTTTGAACCGGTTCAATAGTGGTTCAAAGCGATATCTCAAAAGTTATTTAAGCTATGAACTTTAAATTTAGTCGGGCGTGGCGTACCAGTCGTATGTGTGGCGGCTGGTGCGGGAGGTTGTGGGTTCTATCCCGCCTCGGACCATCTAATAGAAAAAGTTTTTTCTTTCTTTAGAAAAAAGCTTTTACACACCCGATCATCTTCACCAGCTACTGGCGCCAGCTGTGAAGTAACTAGCTATGAAAAAGCAAAAATTCTCTAACTATTGCCGTTCGGATTCGGTGTTAAACTGTAGGTCCCTTTCTCTTGTGCGAAAAATTATAAGCACACACGCCAAGAGATTGAGAGAAGCTTGGCCCTGGACCTCCTGGAGGTGCAGTTTGAGCCAATTTTACTTTTACTTTACTTTAAATTTGGTCTTTATGTTGGTAATGTGGAGTTGAATATTATACTGGTCCAGGACCGGTTTGGAACCGGTTAACAAGTGGATTTACAGCCATATCTCAGAAAATATTTGACCGATGAACTCCAAACTTTATTTGTAGGCTGGTACTATGAAGTTAGCCGAACCAGCCGGTCGAACTAGTTCAAGAGTGTTTCAAGTCCGCATCTCAGATTCCAAATCTGTCATCAGTTTTTTCACATCACCCTCAGTTTTCCAGATATAGCTTTAAATGTGAATTTTGCTTATTTGTCGACATTTATTGTGGCCGATATAAACGCAAGAAATGGTCTGCTTACCACTGAAAGCGGTACTCACTAAATGTTTCATCTTCTCAACATCGCCCATAACCGGGAAATAAGCGCCCAAAGTTAAAATCTCAATTTTTTCATAGAAAAAGTTAACCTTAAATAAATTCTAAAAACGTTATCTTCAATTCAAGCTATTTGTTATTTTGATTGAAGGTGAAGTATTGTATTTTCTAATTTCGGTTTTTGTGATATTTTGTAGCTGCTAAAATGGTAAAGTTATAGCTAAACAAGTACGAGTTTTTCGCTCAAAGTTGTTACAATATTTTCTTCCATTTGGGAAAACTGATGGCAATCTGTTGAAAATAATATATTTACCACTTATAGGTATTGTACTTAACAAGAGTAAGAACGTTCTTAAGAACATTGTGCAAACATTAATCTTTCGAGAACAAGCATAAATAACTAATAAAACAATTACTATTTTATTGTTAATTTAATTCGTAGGTGTACTATTTATATTTTGGGAACTGGTCACACTAAAATCAATAGCAAAAATCTGGTAATAACAAACAAAAAGTTTGACATTTTTTAGAAAAAACGGTCTCACAACATTTTCACAGCGCTGTTGGTATTGTTTACAGTGAGTTGAAAAAATGAATTTGGCTTTTAATTGGAAATTTCAAGAGAAGGTTTTCGTTGGATTATTTTTCACAACTTTCGACGTGGATTATCTCAACACGAGTGTGTCGATGAACTCAGTTCTTTGTATGGCGAAAAATCACCATCAAAAACCACTGTATATCGCTGGAATAGTGAATGCAATCGTGGTCGTAGTTCGCTCAGCGACGAATTTCGTGAAGGTCGTCCAAAATCGGATATTGTGCCAGAAAACATCGATGGTGTGCGTCAACTGATAATTCAAGATCGTCATGTGATATATACCGTGAGATTGAGGCATCCCTAAACATTAGTTCCACCAGAAAATGTAAGATTTTGCAATAACACCTGGGTGTAGAAAAGGTTTATTCGCGTTTTCGGTCTATTTTTATCTCTAGTTTATGGCCTATATGGACTCGATAATGGGTGATGTCAAATGTGGTCAAACCCACTATCGCGGTTTTTCGATGCATGTTACCATCTCTTAAGAACACATTTTATTGGTCAGCATCTCAATATATTTAAAATCTTACAAAATTCTATCGAGTGGTTTTCAATTGATTCCATTTTTTTAGTTAGACCTCTATGGGCGGGGTACAAACCGCTTGTCCATTGGAGGCGGGAATTTAGTGTAACAATTGTGGTGACTCTCTTCATCTTTGGTGAATTTTCCAAAATTTTAGCTCTCACCTTTTTTTAACCAGCAACAGATGCTGTAGCTGTGTGTTGCTAGTATAAATGTGCCTATTAAACGCGAACTTTACGTGATCAAGAAAAACTGGGTATGAGGTGTTACTCCCTGATGCCTCCAATTTCATAATTTATTGGACCCGTTCCAAGGCGTTAAAAAAAGTTGAATTTTGTGGCACTGTGTAATCAATTCTGGTAGCAAACCATTCAAAAAAGAGTTTATGTACCTTATTTTAATGCTAGTTGCTCCGACAGTTTTCTGTATTTCCTTGACTTAAGGCGGATCAACACAGTTATTAGCTCAAAGCTATTTATTTTTTAAAGTCACACAAATTGGAAGAATGATGAAATTAGATTAATTTCCCACCCAGGCAATCATTTGATATTAAATTCTCATTCAAATTAAAGTACTTTAAACCTTACTTTTTGACAAGGTAAATAAAAATTTTGACCTAGGTAAGGTAAAAGGTACTGGAAATTGAAAGTACCGAGGTAAGGTAAAAGGTACACAGAATATGTATCTAGCTATGTACCTAGGTAAAAATACCTAGGTACTTCCTAACACTGAAAGGGACCTACAGGTTAAAGTTGAATCCGATAGTTTGAGAAGCTTATTCATGGCTAGTTACTACACAGCAAGCGGTTTTGAAATAATTGTTAAAATCATTTTTTGTTCTGCATAAAACTTGTCACATATTCGTCTAGTATATGCAGTGCAGATTTGGAAAATTCCCCCCAGTCTTTCCCCCAAAAATACCGTAAAAAACTGTCAGTGACACAATTTTAAGGTAAGAACCTGGGGACTGAAAATGTACTCCAACACCAAATCGAGAAAACAGGGTATTTTGTAGTCGGTGCTCTTGACTGCAGCGCTCTTACTTTATTTTAATTTGTTTATTTTGAAGTTTAATTAACTCCACCATCAACATGCACCCTCGCCATAATGTACATTTTGTAAGTCCGTTTAAAGTGACTAAGCAGACTGTATTGATTTCCCCCTTCTCCATCGCCTATTCCAAGCTCTCCACTGGCCAGACTTTTCTACATTAAAACCGTTTATGGCTAAGGCTTAAAACACTTGCCGCATGACTCACCCTAATGCTACATACAATCATATACTCGTAGTACGTACTTTCACATGCACGCACCTTTTAGAGCATCTCTGTGTGTGCTTGCGCTTTACCTATGAAAATCTCAACGAGCTCTGCACTGCTTCCTCAATATTATTATTTATAGACTACGTACGAGGCATATGAAACAATAAATCGCAATGGAAAATGAGTGCAAAATGGAAGCACGCGCTGTATGGGTGTATGAAACGTCATAGTTTACTCAAGTGCAGTGGTGTATGGGAACGTGTTGGTGTATGTACGACTGCAGGGGCACGGCACCATTTGGCGTCACGTGGCTATATTGTGGTTACAGCAAATTAAAAACGTAAACAAATCCAACAGAGGTTGCCCCTGCGTGGGCGAAAGGAACAGGGTTAGGGATGGCGTGTGTGTGCCTGAGTGGGCGTTATGAAAAGTTCACTGTACACCGTAAATAGCAACAAAAAATTTGAATAAATAACACACAAACTGTTATCTTATTATTATAATTTTGGCAGCAAACAGTGGTATGAAAATATTGGGACTGGTGTTGAAAGAACACCAGATTTATCAGAATGTTATTAATAGTTATAAGAAGTTAGTGTTCTTCGGAAGCATCGATCAAATCATGATTGCAAAGCAGTGCTAAACCGAGACGAAAAAAACCATCATATATTTTGACGATGAAATAGTTCGAAATTTCAGTAACATATTTTTTGGGATTATGGCTTTAAACGCCCTTGCTTCCATAGTTGCGAGATTTTTTTTTGGCAATTGGCGTCAGTTAAGCTAAGGTCCCACAAATTTTAACGCAAATAGCTAAAAAGCCATGATTGCAGGCGCAAAAGGTGCAGTGTGCGCTATCGAAACTCGCTGATAACAGTGGATTTTCTGTTGTTGGACTGCCCCAAACCCAAATTTCGTGCCCATCGCTGCTTTAAAGCAATCTTAGTTCTCGCATTTGACTAACCATTGGTGTTTATAAGTCTTCAGACTGTGCTTTAATTACTAGTAATGGATTTTCAAAAAAATGCTTTTTGAGCCATGCTACATTCGCAATCAAACAAATTGATTCAATTGTAGATTGTTGTTTTAGAGCGGTTTATTTGACTTTAAGAGATCGAGTTGGCGGCAGAAATTTTACACTCTCGCAATTTTTGATGGCTATCGTTTTACTCGGAGTCTTATGAATGTGGAATGGAACCAAATCGATTTTGTCTGATGAAAAACTCTTTAATTTATGAGTTTCATAATGGTGTGGGGTATCGAACTTAAATTTGTTTCATCTTGTTGTAGATGAAAGTCACATCCTAAAGAGAGCTGCTACAAAAAATGTTTACCAGATTTTTCTAAAATTTTTGGATAGATACATCGAGGATCAAACTGCACACCCAAACTGCACTGACAATTGAAAGATGTGTGTCTGAAGCAATTTTTATTAATCTTTTAAAGTGCGATATTGGTTACCAGGCTGGTATTGTGCAACCCATGTAAACTCTGTTTTTAGATCCTCTATACCAAAGATTCTTAAATTAAAATGATATGATTCACGAAAGCAAAAAGCTTAACAACCAGAGATTAAAACAGTAACCGAAACGGTAACCTTTAACCGCTAAAAACACTTTAAAATTTGTAACCGAAAAAAAAATGTTTCTAATAACCGTAACCCTATCACCACTATTAACATAACCGGTTATCAGTACCGCAACAAATATATAGCTTATTTTTGGTTTTTCTTTTACTAGTAAAAATTTCGATATATGTAAATTTATTTGATGAAGGAGGTAAAGATTTTAGTTAGATATATTGTCTCTTTCTCTTTCCTCATCTTTACCTTTATTTGTTATACCGGATTGTTTGTGTGAATCGTATGTATTCACACACATTGTTGTTGTTTGCGCGATCGCCTCTCTTCCTCTGAATGTGAATGAAAAGGAAAGCCTTAAACATCAGACCCGGCCAGCCATAGCTACCACGAGCCGAAGTCTGTCGTGTTTTACGCAAACGCGAGCCGAACTCATGATTGTGTGCATCGGTCAACATTGAATTGCAAGTAAAACGGCTGTAGGCTGGAAAGAGCTCTCTTGTTTACCAACACAAGCACACTTTTTTGTCCTCTCCATTTGGCCGGCAGTGCTTAGCTTATAAAAGTGAGAAACAAATGTTTCTGGTACATTCTTTTTGTTTCGTGTGCTTTTATGCTGGTATTACATTGCGTAACAAAGTGTCACATTCAGTGTTACAGCAAAAAACAAGAAAGAAAGTCGGTCAAGCCCGACTATAACATACTCTGTACCCTTACACTCGCATTTGCTCACGAGTCAAACGGCCAGTTAACACCCCGCGCACAACGCGGTGCGCTCTCTAAGTGTTTCTCTCTCTCTCTCACTAAGATTGCCTCTGTTGAACGGTTACGGTATGTTGCTGTGGTTATGGGTGGTGGGGTGGGTGGTGTTAACTGGCCGTTTTTTGCTCATAACTTGAGTATCGTTCATCCGATCTTTATCATTCTTTCAGCAAATCGATAAATAATTTTGATTACTAGATATCTCTAGAAGGTACAAACCATCTATCATCAAAACTGTGGAAGATACACGTTTTTTCCAAATTGCGGGGACGGGAGGGTGCGTATCAAAAATTTAAAATAAACTTGATCTGCCTGCAAGTATAAGAAATATATGTCCCATATGTGTCAAACCTCTATCTCTTACCATCTCTGAGATCTCTTCGTTCATACGGACGGACGGACGGATGGACGGACAGACGGACATGGCTATATCGACTCGGCTGCTAATGCTGATCAAGAATATATATACTTTATAGGGACGGAAAAGATTCCTTCTCCCTGTTACATACTTTTGCACAAACTTAATATACTCTATGTACCTTCGGTACAGAGTATAAAAATTCCAAAGTATTTAGTACTTTTACTGAATAAATGAGATTCCAAATGGAGTCGCTTTTGTCTGCATGATTTGTCAAAGTGATATTTTATAACAATAACCGTAATCGTAACCCAAAACAGAATAGGGGTAATAACCGTAACCCGTACCGTAACACATATCCCACAACCGTAATATAACCGTAACCGGAAAAAAGCGATTGGACAAATTAGTAACCGTAACTAACCGTTATTCGTTTCGGTTTTAATCTCTGTTAACAACACATTTGGTAATTTTCATCATAGACCACAAAGTTAAAATTTACCTAACAGTAAGTAATATTCTGAATATTATTTGGTTTGTTGAACAATTTAATTGCTTTTTTAATTTATATTGTGTAACGCATAAACTGAACCAAGGTGCGAACCAGAACCTTCGCCCAAAATCCTCGAACCCAAAATTTTCAAACCTCAACCATTGCTAAATCTTTGGTTGGAAACTGCGAACCGGAGCACCGAAAACAATTTTTGGTTCTAAATATCCTAGATAATAAACGGTACAATATCGAAAAGACAAGCGAATCAAAACTTTTGATTAGGGACAGGATCGGGTTTCGATATTTTTTTAATCGTGGTTCGATTTAATAGTAGCTTATAGTAAAAAACAATTTAATACAAAAATTTATTTTTAGTTTGGTTCCTTATCGATTTAAAAGATTCTATAGAAAAACCGCGAAGCTACTAGCATGTTCGTGATTTCGAGTGTCTCATTCAGTATTACTAAGAGTTTAAAGGTTTACTTTCCAATTGAAGCACGTTACATTAAAAACCAAAAAAAATTTCTCAGTATGACCTATTTTCTAAACGATTCCGACAAAGAAATTTTTTCTCAGTATCGTTTTGCGACATTTTTGCTTTACATTTAGTTATCCGATCCGGAAGGTTCCGCTTAGCTCGATAGCTTTAAATCAGCAGTGTTCACGCCCTTGCTCTCATTGCTCCGAGATTGTATTTCGGTAATTGACGTCAGAACAGTCCCATAAACTCCGTCGCAATTAACTCGCTTCGAAGTGTAAACAACAACAAAGTCCATGCGAATCGGAGCAAGGCGCCCGCAAGACGCACATTTTACGCTATCGAGACTCGCTGATAACGTTTGTTTTTTTTTTTTGTTATTGTTGTTGGGCTGCTTCCAAACTCAAATTTCGTGCCCACCGCTGCTTTAAATCATAATTTACGGCGCCAAATTATAAATTTAGGTACACTAAATACACATTACATCGATTGGTAAGACAAATATACCGGTTGACTCATATTTAGAACGATTATCATAAATTATCCGACAAAAGCGTGAGCGGTCCCAACAGGTTCAATATTGTATCCCCCTCTATATAACTATTTCTCATGAACCAATTCAAAAGTAATCATTTTTACAGCCATAACGGTCAAGCCGAACTTCTCTCAATATCTCGCCCAAGAAAAAAGGGCCTACAAAGTTTGTAGTACAAACAGCATAGTTTGAGAAACGAATAGCGCCATGAAGAGTGTGACTGGTCGACTGTATAGCTATTTCATGAATTACCAGCTTCATACATTAGCAGTCTTTGCCTGTCTTCTGCGAGTTAGCAGAGGCCACCTCATGCCAGCATTGCTATAACCGCTTGGGAATTCCAAAGGCCGGTTTATAGCAAAACCCGACTTCAACGGCCAACGTCTACGTGTGCGTCCCATATCGGCCCTTCTGTATTAGTAGGGGAAATTTTCTTCCCTCAGTTAACACATTTGCCAATTTGTTTGAATTGCCCAAATTATATTAGATGGGTGGGGTCAAACGCACGACCTCTTCCATTTATACAAATTTCTTATTTAAAACTAAACTAAACAGAAAACTAATTGAAACTAAAACTTTCAGTTAATAATGTCAGTTGCTAGTCCGTATAACAGAACAAAAATGTTTTATTAAAGAATTATTTATCTGTTTATTGTCATTTGTTGAAATAAGCCTTGAGATAGTCCCAAAACACGGCTTCCAAGAAAATCCTACAAGTCTAAAATCTATCAATATTACTCATACGTCATGCAGGCCAAAGCGATTTCTAAAATTGAATGTCAACCCACTGTAAGCACGCAGCCTAGCAATAGTGAGAACAACAACACTTGGCTTGGCCCATCAACACAGAAATTAAGAGGTGTTCATAATCTGATGATGAATTAATTAATTGTACTAAGGAAAAATCAGATATATACTCACAGACTGACAAAGGGTCCTCTCAGGGCTGGCATATCCCGGCGACGATTAAGCGGCGGTGACAGCGACAACGATAGGAAATCCTGCTGAACTTTATCCTCATCCACAATGCTCGTTGGGGTGCTATAGATGCGCGTCGTTGGCAGATAGCCAATCTGTTGGAGAAAATCATCTCGATACGACAGTTTCGTGGTGGACTGTGAGGAGGTCAGCGGCGGGGCATAGAGCGAGGCCAATGGCAGCGAACCGGCGGCGGTGACAGTGGACAGCGAGAGCGGCTGATGGGCGGGCGAGTAAATGCTGCCCGTGCCGGCCGCATGATGATGCAAATGCAGATGGTGCGGCGTTGTGGTTGACGAGGGTGGCGCATGGAAATGCGGATAGGGGATTGTAGCGGGTCCTCCTGACCGGCTTAGGAAGGGTGGATTGATGATCTTGTCGTCGAAACTGCGTCGAAAGCTGAAACCCTTCAGGGAGTTACTGTAGTTGCGATGCGAGAGCGGCGAACTGCCCAGATCAATGCTCGCTGCGGGTCCCAACATGCCAACTGTCAGACTTTGCGGCGTCTTGCCACTGGCCGTGGCTGTGGCCGAGCCAAGCATACTGAGAGCTGGGGATGTCCTCAATTGGGGACTTCCGCCACCGCCACAGCTCGTTGTTGTCGTGATTGAGCCGGCCGTGCCAGACGACAATGGTGGCGAAATGGCACTCAATGTAGAGATGCCGCTGTCGCTGCTGCATATGCCGGCCGGCAGGGGAGGCAGCGGGGTGTGTGTGGGCGAGATGAGATGATGCTTGCCATTGGTAGCTCCACCTACCAGGCCGGCCAGGCCGCTACTGGGCAATACGGGAGCCAGATTGGTAGGTAAACACTCTACTCAGTCGCTGGAGTCTTTGTTCTCATCACCATCATTGTTGTTGTTGCTGTTGTTATGGTGTGGTTGTTCCTTTGTTCTTAATTTCCTCTAGCATACTTTAGTGCGTATCGCTAAACCAGGAAAATCAATGAAGCCCCATGCCAAAAACAAAAAAAAACACACACATTTTAATGCATTTTGAAGCAAATGCCAGCGTTTTTCTTTCGCTTTGTAACCCAAATTGCGCATGAAGGAAAAAAAAAAATGAGGAAAAGCAACACACACATACACACACACACACACGCACTCAGAATTTTCCACTTCCACTAAATTTCTCTCGTGGATTCCGTTTTCAATCCTAAAATTGATTTCATTTCTTTAGCAATTAAAACATTTTCGGTTTTGGTTTTTTTGCATTTTTCCCCACTTTTCACACAACTCCAAGGAATTTTCTTATTTTTGTTGTATATTCTTTCTGCTGTCTAACTTCGCTCTCCGACTGCCATTCGGTTTCTGAACGGACCCCGCACGTATAAAACTCTGCAGCGAAGTTTCGAGCGAAGGAATCTCTGCGCATGTTAACTGCGAGAGAGAGAACGAGTGAAAAGCTAACTACCATATACTCAGTCAGCTGTCAAAAAAGTTTCCCCCACAAAACAGCATGGAGACGGAGACAGAGAAGAGGTTCTGAGTACTTCGCCCAGTTTGTTTACCATCTGGACAACAACAACAGCAACAAACCATGATATGCTAACAAGGCATTTCTGTGTTTCTTGTTGAGCTTTGGTAGGCGGTTTACGGAAAAGCTTTTTTTTATGCTGTTGGCAAGGGAAAACAAAGAAAGATTCACACAAATTTTGTTAAATTGAAATCATAAAACAAATTTCGTACTGATCCTAAATGTAGGCTACGGTTTTTTTAAATCGTGTAACAAATATTTGGTATTCCAACATTTCTTCTGATTGAGTTAATATAATTAATTCTCACTAAAACTGGCTAATTGGAATCAAGTAGGAGGAAAAGAAAACTGATTGAGTTACTATTTATAATTGATTCTCACTAAAAGTGGCTAATTGGAATCAAGTGCGTCAAAGGAAATTAATTAATTTTTGGAATCTTAAACAAACTTTAGCTGCATTCCAAAACTTTTAGCTCTAGCTCCTACACTGAGAAAAAAATCAATCTAAAACCCCGATTAGAGTCTAGAAACCGAGAGAATCGGTGTCAGAAGTCAATGGAGACCAAAAATATCTCAACCCAACAATATTTTCAAAAGAGATAGAAGTTTGACATGTATGGGATATAAACTTCTTATACTTGCAGGCAGATTAAGATTTTTGTTTGGGCGAAGCTCTTTTACGGACGTTCGACGGGCGGACTAAAACTAGAAAAAATGTTGTCTTTGCGACAGATTCTTTTGGGTTCTCTTATGTATTTGCAAAGTCAGCCGTTTGTACCATTTTCCGTAGCAGCTGGTGGGTTGTGTGTGTGTTTGGGGATGTATGAAGTGGGAGGGTGGGAAGTGTGGTTAACAGTGGGTTAGCAGTGCGATAAATTTTAATGTTTAATTCATTGCCATTATCCGTTCCTGACTTAAATAACGAATCTGCTCGCGTCCTTAAACAAGGAATTAAGAAGCAAAAACGGGATTTCATGCCCATAGTTGATCAAATTAACCTACTAAAAACGCATAATCCAACAACTTATGTCGTCGTTTCACGATATATTTATTTATACAGACAGAAATATATTTCTTATATTTCAGAGATCATAGTCCAAAATTTTTTCAAAATTAATTCAATTTTATTCTATTTCAAGATTGAATTTATTCATTTTCATTTTATTCATATACAATCTGATATATCGTCGCAAAGAGTTTTGCTTGTACCGGGTGTTCCACGACGACCGCTCTTTTTACAATTTTGCCACGTCCGCAATTTGTAATAAACGTTATATCTTCCACAGTTTTGTAGATAGTTGGTTTGTTTGGTAATCAAGATTATCTATCGATTTGCCAAAGGAATGATAAAGATCGAATGAACTGTACTGAAGTAATGACCAAAAGAAAGTTCTTCGGAATGATGGGTCGGATGATCGATACTCAAGAGTTCGCTGCCGCAACACACTGCAGGTGCAGAGTATTTTACAGTCGGGATTGACCGCCTTTCTTACTTGATTTTTAATATGAAACGTGACCGGGAGGGTGTGGGTGGGGCGTTTAAGTTAATAACACAAATGGTGTTAGGTTGGTTTGGGTTTTGTTGGGTCCACTGAATCTTCTTTTTTCTGAAAAACTTAGAACAATTTTAAATCTTAACCCGCCCCTATTGGAATTCGAGCTCAGTTCAGTTCAGGGGACTGAACAGTGTTTTTCGGCGTCTCAGCTCAGCTGGTAGAAATATCGAAATCATTCGAATCCCAGTAGGTTGACATTGCCACCTAAAATTGTTTTTTTGTTTTTTTTTTTGTTTTTCTAAGGAAATTTCAATTAAAGCTTTACAGAAAAGTGTAGGGAGCTTGATAAGTAGCGAGATGATTAAAATTGTTTTTAAGATTGCAAGATTCTCGAAAAAGAGATTTTTCACCTAGTTTTTAGATTGATTTTTTTCACAGTTAGTCTATTAGATGGACGCGTTCATACAGACAGGTGAACATGGCTATATCGTCTCTGCTTTGTAAGCTGATCAAGCATATGTATTTATCTAAACTTCCGAATACATTAAAGTAAACGTAAGTTTAAATGTTTGATCCTTATAGGAGTCTAAACTGCTGAACCGATCTTTACAAAATTTCACAGTATGTTCATGTCGATCAAAAAAGAGACATTGGCTATGTCTCTGTAAACTGTTTCTAAAGCGGTTACAAACGGTTCAAAAGTGGTTCATATATCAGAAGTTATGTAAGCTTGAGCTTGAAATTTGGTGTGTAGGTTGGAAACGGTTTCGAACCGGTTCAAAAGTGGTTTCAGAAGGTTATTTAAGTTATGAATTTGAAATCTGGTATGAAGTTGTATATTTTACTGTTTCAGGACCTGTTTCGAACCGATTCAAAAGTAGTTCAGAGTCATATCTCGAAAAATATTTGATCTTTGAACTGGAAACTTGATGCGTACGCTGGTACGATAAAATTAGCTAAGCCGGTTTAAAAGTTGTTCAAGTCATCTCAAAAATGATTAGTGTGTGATTGTTACACATTTAACATATCACAGAAATAATGAATGTGAAATTTGATGCGTGGGAACTATTCCAATTTAAACCTGGTCTAGAACAAATTTGAACAGGATCAAATGTTAATATCAACTTGCTGCCAACTCAAACTTGAAAATAAACTCTCTCATAAGAAACATATCCACACAATACAAAGGACTTCGAGCTTCGCCAGGTGCACAGCTAGTAAATAATAGTAGACAATAAATTTTGGAACGACACGCTTAGTGGAAAAATCGGCATAATAAAAACGTATAACAATAATTTTTTGTATTAAAATCAATTAATATGCAGCTTTGGTTTAATTTTCAAATTTTCTTTGCGCCATTTATATGAACTATCCAGGGAATTCGAACTTGAGAATTACAATTACAATTCAATACAATTACGGTATTCTTCAGAAGCTTTGCCGCCAGCGCGCGCAATGGTGCAGCCGGTAGAGAGGACGTTCCAATAGTGTTCAGACCAATGGGCCCCGAGGAGTTCGAATTCCCGGAGAGTAAGTGAACATTTTTATATATACATATTTAAATATAAAGTTCAGTGTATTTTCAGAGTCACGAACTGGCTGTTCGAGCAGATTTTTTTAGAAAGATATTTTGAAACTCTTTTAAACAACCGCCGTAGACAAAAATTTTAACAGCGGCGTCCATATTTCACCTCTACAAAATTAACTTTCACTGATATCATTTTATGTTTGCGGATTGCATTTTGGGAATCCTTGTAGTGTCATTATTTGGATAAATATTGAAAATTCCCCCTTTACATCCCGCTAAAGCCTTTTAATGTTTTGTGTGTGGGAGTGAGTTTTTGAAAAACTCGTAGTCACCGAACATTTTTTGATGAATCAAACTTTTTTGTATACTCTGTACCAAAGGTACACAGTGTATATTAAGTTTGTGCAAAAGTATGTAACAGGGAGAAGGAACACATTTTCGACCCTATAAAGTATGCATATTACTTGATCAGCATCAACAGCCGAGCTCGATATAGCACTGTTCGTTTGTCCGATCTGTTGACGACCCGACGCATGTAGCACAGATTACATCTGTTGAAATTTTGATGGTTATTTAGTCGAATGGGTAATCTATACCCGTTACTCGTAGAGTAAAAGGGTATACTAAAGATCGTGCTAGAACTCAGTATGATAAGCAGAGCTAGAAGGAATCAAATTTCCGACCATATAAAGTCATATATATTCTTGATCACGTATACAATCAGCCTAGTCGATATTAGCCATGTCCGTCTGTCCGCCTCCGTACGTCTGTCTGTATTGAACACCTAGATCTCAGAGACTAGAAGAGCTAGAGCAAACAATTTTGAAATCGTAGACATCCTATTAGTCTGCACACAGATCAAGTTTCATATTCACACATTTTTGCCACGCCCACCCCCGCCCCCACAATAAAAAATGTTGAATAACTCCCACAATTGAGATATCGATCTCAAATTTGATTTTTGAAAACTTAAAAATAAACACGAAATTTGCAAAAGTATATTCGCAACATCTATTAAGACCACTGCCAGATTATTCACTTCAAAAGATCGTTGCATGATAAATATTGACCGCAGTTAAGACTGAAATGGCCCCATTTTGGCATACTTTTTCGGCTGTAACTCACCATCAGGCACTACCAGGATGGCTAGTTAATACATTTCGTATGCACCTCTGTAAGTAAAAACGTCGGTAATCATCGAAGTCGGTTAGAGCCATTGACTTTAACGTTACGACTCTCGTTATTTTTTTTAAAGTTCGGTCCAATAATGCCGCCGGCGCACAAACCTCAACAGAAAGGTACATTTTCAGGATTCATTGACAGCTTTTGAACTGCCTCTGACCAATTTCTGAAATTCTGTTTGTTGACGCACAAAATGACGTAGCAAAAAATGAGCTTCGTCGCTGAAGACACTTTTTCGACTATTCAACTATTCTAAGGCCCATTCAGCAAACAAACAACGTAGAGGAAGGTCACCCTGATTCAGTTCTTGCACCAGCTGTATTTGGTATAGTTTCATACCGAGGTCCTTACGAAACTGGTGAGAAATTTGGTCACAATAGTTTGAATAGCCTGTTCGGTGGGTCGATTATGACAACCAGAAACTAATTTACCCAAATTCTTATGAAAGTTAGCTAAATTGGCCAAATTAGGGAACTTTTCGGCTACATTTGATCTCATTACTTACGTATTTAACCATTGTTTTAGTTTTAAGTCCTGCAAAATCTGCAATCATGGCTATTTAACGAAGTAAAAATTTGAGCAAATTATTTGACTGTGGGATCTCAGCTTATGTTCCAATTTACATTAATGTTTTTATACTATGTACCAAAGGTACATAGAGTATATTAAGTCTGAGCAAAGGTATGTAACAGGGAGAGGGAATCATTCCCGACCCTATAAAGTATGTATACTCTTGATCAGCAGCATTTTGTTTCACAGAAACTATAAGAGATAGTCAGTGTTAATTTGTTTTTCATGTCTTTTCCTTGATGTGACGCAGCGTGAATATTAGGTCGGTGGTGGATTTACGAAATCTGAAAGGTCTAATCAGTGTGCTTATAAGCAGCTATAAGCGTGTACATAGTATGCATCATTGAACCCTATCTATAGTCAATGGGTCAACGAATCAACTAAATGGAGCACCGCTAGAAATAGTAAAGTCGTTCAAATACCTAGGAGTGACACTCACTGGTAATATACAGTTTGACAGACACGCTGAAATGAAGCTAAAAGACACCCGAGCATCGATATTAAGCACATGGAACACTATCTCCTAAGCCGAAAAATGTCAATCCGAGCACCAAATACAAGATGTACCAGGCGACCGCCATGGCGATAACGTGCTACTCAGCACAAGTATGAGGGATGTTTTCAATATAAAGAAGTTGAACGCAGTCTTAGGTTCTTTATAAAAAGGATTTTCCAACTCCCACAAAACACACCCAATTATGCGATATATTTAGAGCCTGGATTGCCACCCTTATTCACCCACACGCTGCAACTTCATTTTAATTATATTAATAAAATATTCGATATGCCTGAGCAAAGATATCCGAAAATAGTTGCAAAACACCTGCTCGAGAACAAATCACAACTTTTTCACCAGTGGTTAAGGGAGGTTCGGGACGGAGCTTACTCTCGAAATTCCCAAACGGTGGGAAATACAACAGAACCGGCTAATACAAAGTATAGAATGTACATTTCGGCAAAGACTGAGAAACAGTAGCAAGACAGAGCGCCACGAGAAACACGTACCCAAAGTTATGTTACAACTTTGATGGAAATACCTACTTTTCAAGATGCTATTACAACTTATATGATTTCGCACATTTTTAAGGCTCTGAGTCCAACTTATCTACAGACCTCACTACCAGAACGAAAACAGTTTATGCACATTGTGCAACTTGAGAGAACGTGAAGACACACAACACTTTCTGGGTAGATGCCCTATACTACAGGAGCTGAGAATTGCCTACCTGGGAAAACTAAGGCTGACTGAAGATGAATGTAATGTAATGTATGCATGTAATTAAATCAAAACGGCTTTAGGCTAACGGCAAATTGCCATGCCTATAATAAGCACAAATAAATGCCTCCTCCTACTACTACTAGTCAATGGGTAGAAAGCTTATACCACGGTTTTAGGAACAAACAGTGGAATCTTCCTTTTAAAAAAATGTGCAAAAGCGCACTAAGATTCCAATCGTCGGATCATATTTGATACAAAAGATGATAATGTCCCTTCTTCTGTCACGTAGCTGCTATGTGTCAGATAAGCTCACAATTTACTCTGCTGTTTGTAATTTTATGTGACATATATATAGCTCTATGTAGAAGATAAGAAAACGGTCCTTAGTATCCCCCAAGTATTTTATAATTTTATAAGCAGCTTCCTTAAAAAAAAATATACTTTTTACAGCTTTATAGTCTATTCACACTGGGCGCAGCATTGTCGAAGCTGCGAAAGCCTGCAGCACGCGTTCACACCAAACCCGCAGCTTCAAAAACAGAGAGTTAGCTTCAATTCGCTATTTTCTGTATCCATTCGTGTATCCTCTGGTGTTCCCCAAGGCAGTCATCTAGGACCTTTGCTTTTTAACTTATTTGTAAACGATATTCCGTCCGCGTATCACCGCAGCATCACCTCTTCTCCTACAAAGGGACTTAAACTCTCTCAATAATTGGTGCATGATTAACAGTCTGCCACTTAACAATGAGAAATGTATGTATTTAACCTTTTATCGCAATACGCCTTACCTCTAGGACTACATGATTGAGGATAAGCCACTTCAGCGCATCTATAAAGTCGACGACTTGGGAATACAATTCGTGCTCAAGTTATGTTTCAATGGTCATATATCGGTTATTACTAATAAAGCTATGGGAGTTCTTGGCTTCATCAAAAGATGGTCTAAAGAATTTAATGACCCTTATGTCACCAAACAACTGTCTGGTCTCCACACTACCAAAAATATCAGGATCAACTCGAATCTGTACAAAAACAGTTCTTACTTTTCGCCCTGCGTGGCTTAAATTGGAATCCCAATAGGCATCTACCACCATACAAGCTTAGACTACGCTTGCTGGTCCTACCATTCCTGAATAATCGGAGGATCTACCTTAGTGTGCATTTCCTTCATAAGCTACTGTCAGGTGAGGTTGACTCAAGCGCTCTGCTTAGCCTTATAAGCTTTGCGGTTCCGACACGGGTAACGAGAAATTATGTCCCGATTTATTTAAATCCTTGCCTCACGAACTATGCTCATCTTGAACCCTTTTGTAAGTTCTGTCTCAATTACAACAAGTACAACAAGTTATCATCTGTTCTCAGTAAACTCCCCATTGTTAGATGTAAGGACTAGTCTATTGTCTAATCTAAATTCATATTTGTAAATAGTTTGACTGAACTTTGTTATACATTAAACAACAACAATAAATAAATAAATAAAAACTGCAAATTTTGCAGATTCGACTTGGTCAGAATTTCGAAGCTTCGGCCTGTGTGATTCGACTATTAGCCATCACCTCGGCGTCAGTCTTAAACAATTCAGCAGGCAGATCATCAGCGCCACCTGTTTTATTTATTGTTATAAAAATACTTTTATCTCAACTATCTTATATCAGTTCAATATAAAAGTTCAATGATTCGATTGCAACTAACATTTTTGTTCTAAGTTGTTCGAAGACATACAGCTGTGCTTATGATAATAGTAGTGCAGCTCAGTTTGCAGAAAATTTAAATGAAAAAGCAATATTTTAAACAAAAACCATTTTAATATACATATTTTAATTATTATCCATGTAATTTTGTATTAAGAACTAAGGTTTATTTGCCTTCACGGCAAACAAAATTTAGATTTTCGTGAAAATCGTAGTGGCTACATGAAAGGAAAAACAAAACTGTATAACTTTATTCAAAATTGATTTTAAAGGTTCTTCATATTGAAAAATGTCTAGTATTTAGTTGCATATCCTTTATTTTATATAACGGCTTTGCACCGGCGGGGCATGGAATCGATAAGGTCCTGACAACGCTTCAAGAGAATTTGAGACCATGCTTCCTGAACCACTTGCTAAGGCTGTGCTTTCTTTGAAGGATTTGCAATTGCCACAACCCGTTTTACATCTTCCCATAAGTTTTCTATCGGATTAAGATCTGGGGATTGAGGGTACCATGGCATCACATCAATCTTCTCGGATATAAACCGCTAGTATGTTTCGGATCGTTGTCCTGTTGAAATTTCCATTTCATAGGCATTTACCAACTGGCAAATGTTAGCATTGTGTTTTTTTTGGTATGTCAACATAAACATGTTTGTCCAAAATACCATTTATCATATGGATAGGACCAACGACATTGAAAGAAAAGCAAGCCCATATCATTATACATGGGCCACCATGTTTAACTGTCTTCTTGGTGTACCTAATATTATATTCTGTGTTTGGTAGACGTCGTACATACTGCCTAGAGCCTATTCCACAAAAAAAAAAACAATTTTGCTTTCATCTGTCTGTTCGGCGGGCCAGACCAGATGAGTATGTGCAAATCTAAGTCGTCCTTCCATATGCTTCCGAGTCAGAAGGGTTACCTTTCTAGGACTTCTGGCATTTAAATTATGCTTAATTAGACGACTAACTGTAACATCACTGACCGACAGCCTAACCTTGCTAAAGCGCACAATGCGTCTATCTTCGCCAGCGGTTGTTTTGCGTTTCCCACTACGATTGTCTGGCCTTTTTTTATAATTAATCGCGTTAAATATCATTGTAGGTTTTTAACCAACAATATATTCAATTTCCTTGTACGTTTTGCCCGGCTCTCTTTTTTTTCCTCTGCCCACTAAAATTAAAAACAGTCACAAACCCAACGAATATTAATCATCAAAATATTTATTGCTGAATTACACTTACTATTGACGTTTTTTGTTGTACTAATCAATTATTATAATTGTTTTTCAACCGCTCATTCCGAGCACTACTATTTTAATGAACAACCAAATTTCGCTGCATCACTCAAAAGTCATTTTTGGACACCAATCACATCTGAAAGCTGTAAGATAAAGTATCACAAAAAAATAAGCGAATTCTTGGAGTTTATATAGTAAATTTATTGATTTCATTCTCTGTTCTGTTATATTCGGGTTTTAATTAAATTTGAAAACAATTCTGTGTTTTGTTAAATAGTTTAGGTAATTTAATTGTATTTTTGTGTTTGCTTTCAATTTTTTGACTTGTACGAACAATAATAAATACACACGCAAAAACTGTCAAATGTAATTATCATTAATTGAATTGAATTTTTGTATGTAAAGGTATAGGGTTAGGGAAAGTAAAGGCGGCTACACTTTCACTCTTCTTTTCCCCATTTTCAAAATGTATATTTGCTCTGACATTACCATAATTGATATCAATGATATTATAGCGTGAACGATATTTTTGTTTGTATATATTATAGTAAATTTTATTTTCGACTAATTGCATTAATTTACATATTGGAAGCAGTAAAAAAACACAAGGGAATACCAATTTTCAAACAAATGGGAGTAGATAGACTACATACATATGTGCAATACTTTTCTTTGGGGGGGAGAGGGGTGGGGCGATCGGGGAATTACAATTTTATAGTTTGCATAAATACATATATTAAGACGTGAATATTTTTAAAACACAATTTTATTATTTTTATTGTGTGCTGTGTTTAACTTGACTTATTTACATTTGCATTTGGATCGGATGAGCCGTTCAACAATTGCAATAGTGTTTTTGTATTATTATTATTTATTTAACAATTTAGTGCAAAGTAATGTGGGTTTATGTCTCTCTCGGAAACAGAAACAAATTGGTGAAGAGAAAAATGACTCAATTTTTTGTTTTCCTTGACAAATGCAAACTAATATACAATTTTATATAGGTATACTTTATATATATATATATATAATTACAATTTTGCTGCTCATAATTGGTTAGTTCTTTTTGTGTAATTAAATAGTTGATCATCAAGATAAAGTACAATTTATGGGATAATTTTGTTTGGGTATTTTTTAAGTGTATTCGGTTTTGCAACTTTAACAGATACTAAAAGGTTGTAAATGTATATATCAAGGCTTAAAACTCGAAAAAAAAACTTTGTTTTGATTCGTTATCAATTAATTAAGGCTTCAATTCAAGTTTCTAAAAACAGGTGTTTGCTAGTCACAAGGAATCGAATTTCTGGAGAAAACTTTTTTGAAACATTTATGAGTTTAATCAACTTCTAAATATTCAAATAAAACAACAACAAATTAAGAAATGAGACCACTAAAATTTGAAAACATTTTACTGAAGCTATATTTTACAATTTTTAATCTATCAAAAATCTTTTTCACAATTGCACGAGTTTAACAGCCTTGATATATATCTGCTTGTATATCAATATAGATTTAATTAAATAGGCCTTGTAATATAAGTTATTTTTCTCTTTGTTTTAATTTTACACAAATAAATAAATTTTATTAAATTTCACACACAAATGAATATATGAATGGACCAAAAATCAACCCTGAAAAAGCTTACGCTTTGAATTAATATTTTTTTTGATATTATTAAAATTAGCATTAATTTCTATAGCTTACAAATAATTATAAGTTTATATATATGTACTATATGTATGTTGACTGTGGTTTCAACATACACAAACATATGCAAATATATTAAATAAACATCGTTTTTATTTTGTTTATTCAGAAACGTACGCGCATTCGTTATTTTTTTTGGGGTGAACTTGACTCTCGCTTGAAGCAAATATTATGACTAATATTTTTGTTTAACCATATCTAGAAGTTGAGAAGAGACAAGAGAAAAAAAGTAGACAGTGATAAGTGAG
Source organism: Lordiphosa magnipectinata (assembly GCA_037044535.1). Taxonomy (NCBI): domain Eukaryota; kingdom Metazoa; phylum Arthropoda; class Insecta; order Diptera; family Drosophilidae; genus Lordiphosa; species Lordiphosa magnipectinata. The sequence goes on from JBAMBO010001564.1 coordinate 85,818, forward strand.
CATAAAATAAAATTTCAAATTATGTACACGATATTCAACTTAATCAGTTAATCGAAATGATAATGAAACATAAAAATGCGACAGAGAGTGGCAGTGTGTATTCAGATTTATAATATGTGAATTTAGTGGTTTTTTTTATCTAAACAAATTTAAAACTCAAAAAAATACCAATAACATGTTTCTTGATGATAACAACGGATAATGGGTTTCTTGAAATTAAACGCAATCAATAGAGAGGATGATTTTGATAAGAGTGCCGCATACCTAGGAAGGTTAAAAAAAATGGGTTTTAATCAAAAGGTCATATAGTTTATTGTTTTTAACAGAGGTGTGGTTTTATATTCATTTACTTAGAGGATGGTACAGTTGGAACGTATAGGGTTTTTTGGGAAATTTCGAAAACAGTTTGATTTTAACATTTTTATAATTAAAAGAGCGTAAGTTAAAGTCGGCCCCAAACGACTTCTTGTTTACTAGAAGATCCCAATAAAGCTTTGTTAAAAAATTATAATTAACCTCTCTTGAGCTGATGCTTAGCCAATTAGAATCTGGTTGTTGCCAAAATTATTGGGCCTGTTACCGATTTCGATCAAATCATTCGGAATACAAATTGTTTCTTGTTCTTGCTTTCTAAAATCGATTGTGTTTTATTAAGCTTTTAACTTTAATTTCCATTCATCTTCATTCTACACCAGAGTCCGGCGCGTCCCTATATAATGTGTATACAACAGCCGACAGTATACGAGCTTATACCGCTCTTTTTTGCAACAACAAAGAAGTGCTAAATGAGCGCGCTCTCTCGTGGCTAAACACACACACGCAACTCCAAAATGAGCATGTGTGTTTTGCCCAGGGATGCAAACCGCTTGGATATAAGGTCTGGTTCGATTCAGTGACTCATAAAGTTTTTGAACCGCCGGTACGGTTCGTCACATGGTTTTTGAAGCTAACTGAAGCTTTAGTGGTTCACTCTTAATTTTTTTGTAAAGGCAAGTTTCCGTTTAAATATGTGACTTTTCGTACTTTTTCAAAATTCGATTCCTAGAGAACATAGCTTTAAGACCCTTTTATAAATGTCCCAAAATATGAAGGATTTGCTGACTTCGTCCATAAGGATTTCACTTTAAATATATGGCTTCTGGCTAAAGTTGGATTAGCAACTTCCAAAGAATGCATGCCTTCGGCTGCAGGCCTATTTAGAGGTCGGCAGGTAATGGTCGGAGATGCTAGGGAACACATGTTTAAACACATGTTTGGTTGTTTATCCTTAAAGGCTAAATAAGTATGGTATCGCTAAGAATCAATGGTTCATTTTAAAATATCTAAAAACTCATTTTAATACTTATCCAGACAGAAGAGTTTAAGGTTTTTAATTAATTGAATTAAGAATTCAGTTTTTGCTGCAACCTGACCCGTTTACCGAAAAGATCCGATGAAAAATCCGAGTAAGGACCGATATTTTAAATGCTTTGATAACTGGATTCTAAAACCTAAGAGTACAGTTTCGGATCTGAGTTTTTTTCCGCTATAGAAGCTTGGTAGTATGCTATAATGAATAAAAAAAAAAATATACCTTTACTCAAGCATGGTACGTAAACACTGAAAACATATTCGGAGCCTATCTACTTAAATGGCTCTTAGGGCCATTTTCTTATGTTGCTGTTTTTGCTCAAATCGAAATCCACCTTGATTTTGGAACTAGGTGGTTTTTGTGCAATTGGTTGTCTCATGTAGGTTGATTATAAAAGGTAATATAAGGTATAATAAGGCTGAAAAGTTCACACAGTCAAATAATTTGGACAAGTTTTAATGAAAATTTGACTATATAGGCGAATTTGTGGAACTGTCCGTCCATATTTGATTAAATTATTTGCGTATGGAACCATAGATTAAGTTTTTACTCCTGTAAAATCTTTAATCATGGCAATTTTTAGCAAAATTTAGTCAAACTATTTGGATGTGTCAACTTAGCTTAAGCAATGAACTAGGTGAATTAGAACTTGCATCTGTGTTTTCAGCAATTTCTGCAGGTGTTCTTGTATATTAAAGGCATATCCAATATTTTCCATTTTTGGTTTACTTACTAACACTTCAGACTTTAAATTCATCTAGATGGTTAGCCTTGAGCATGAGCAAAGCGAATGCAGCAAATCCACCAAGATTTGCAAAAACAGCAACATGAGAAAATGGCCCATAGAATATTATCAGAGGTCATTCTAAAAGGCCTGAGAATCAGCATGGCCCTGCCAACTCTTTCTTTAATAGCAGCTAATAGACCTGATTGATAATCCTCAGAGGTGAGCACACAATTCAAAAAACTATGTCCTCTGGCTTAATGTTTGTCTCGGCTAATTCTAATCTCTTCATGCGATTATTTAACCAATGCAGTATGTCTCAGTTGTGTTGTTCTGTTGCAGCAGCCCAAAATAAGCGACAGTGCTTCGTTCTCCCGTTCTCCCAATGCTACACAAACTGACACTAAGAAAGAAACCATGGCATTTCCTATGAACTCTAAATTCCACATAGAGACTTGCATTTTAAATTTAATAAACTCTTTTGATTTTCAAAGGCCGCTCAGATACTTATGAAACAGTTTTCACTCCGAAAATGTTTTCAGTGTCTAGTTTGGATAAACGCACCCTAAGTAACACGCTTTATAAATATATTAAATATTAGAAGTCTCCTAACGAAATGCTTTTCCTTTATTTAGAAGCGTCTACCAATAATAAAACATTGTGTTTCAGCTTGCTTTGTTTGGGATTCTGATAATCAGGTTCAGACTTTACATTCCTTGCTGCTTAAGACTATGGATACAAATCTCAGGCTGTTTTCATTATTGAATAAAATTTACGGCAAGGGAAAACAATATAATGTTAATGTTGCCATGCCATTTGATTTAGGCAATTATGGCACAAAATTGGTACGCAAAATGTGCAGTGCGAGTCTGCACAGCTGTTTCAAAAATCTCCAGGTTCTTCCATTAGTAGACTTCGCTATCGATAGTAGGTCAACAGTGGCCTTCCCATGTCGGAATCAAAAACACATGTGAATTAACTAGCGTTTGTGATGCAGCGGATAGTGTGTGTGTGCCTACTGTACGAAACGTAGTAGGTTTAAAAACTTGTACCGACCAGTCTATAGTAGACCAGCTAGAGTAGACAGCTGTGAAAAGGTAGCCATAAGAAAGCTGCCGTTAAAGCACATAAGACATAAAATTAAAATGGAATAGTCAAGCCGTTGCTCGCCTTTTGGATCAGTTCTAAAGCTTTAAATCGGTGGGAAATGGCTTGTTGGGATAATTTCAATAGTTCTGCAAGGTGTTGCTCCATTTGCATTAAATCTTTAGATATCTAATTTAACAACTTCAAACTTCATTAGATAGAGAATCCTAGAACGTACGGACGGTGACCGCATTTTTTTTTTCGAATATAATCCATTTGACGAACAATTTTCGGCAAGTATAAAAAACCCATTTCATAAAATTTAATGTGTTGTCCCAGTGTGTGTAAACTATTGCCTACACAAATCTAATGACACAAATATATATGAAGAAAATCATTCTTCAGATAGTAACAAATCACAAAAAATAGATGGAAAAATCAACCCGTTTACAGTGCTTTACAAAAACAAATGTGCTGCTAGGTCGTAGTCTGTGAAAACCTCTTGTCTATAGAGTACTCAAACTAAATCCCATTTTTATAGTTATAATAGAGATTTAAACCTTAAACCAATTCCGAATTCAAATTTTCGGCTGCAATCTGTTCAATAATGTGCAAAAGCGTTGGTTTGTTCATGAGTGAATGAACTGAACAAGTGAACATGTTCTTCTTCAATTGTTCATTTTTGTTCAGTAAGTCTTGTTCAGTTTTTTTTTTGCTCAGCGAGTTGTTCTGTGAGCTGTTCAGTGATATGATCAGTCTCTCACCTCACAAGCAAGTAATTGTCTGCAGTGCAACCAGTTGTCCGACAGAACAAAAACAACGAGAACTTTTGAGAAATGTCGAGCAAGTCGGACTTATAAGCCAACAAAGGATTAGAACCTTTGGGTATAAACCAGCAGCTGCATGTAGGAGCCAGCTAATAGACCGTCTATTGGTTCTAATGATTGGCGTTCGAACTCGGTGTTAAGCTGTATGTCCCTTTCTCTTGGGCGAAAGCACAGAAGACAAGAGATTACGATTAAATATTCAAGCCGTTGCTCGCCTTTTGGATCGATACCATGTCTTGGGGTTCGTTGACGGGCAAGTGAACAGCTGAGCAGTTTGAGTGAGTGAAGAGTCAAGTGAACATGTTCAGTGACATGAACAACCCTTACCCAACACTATTGTGCAACAAAAACTCAAAATCTTCACGAAAGTATAATGGATTTTTATTAAGAACTCTAGAAAGACTTTTAAAATTAAACATTAAAGTCCTTTTGTTTTTTATATCCTTGATTCCACGTTCAGATAATTACGAAAGTTATTTTAACGATTACGAAATTGTTTTAAATAAGAAAGCTATTATTGTCATCATTAGGGTCTTAAGGCTATTGCGTTGTCTTATCACTGATATCTCAGTAAAACATGTTTTGTCTGATCTAAAGTAATTAAGTTCTGAATATTTAGCGCATAAATTGCTTTAATGTTAAAATTTTGATAGAAAATGAGAAAACCTTCCAAAACCTTATCCCTAAAACCTCGGAGAAACTTCATATTGGCTTAAGTGAAGGAGCTTTACCGCTTCTACCATCGCACCGTAACTTAACCGTTGGCAAATATTGGTTCAAAATCGCGAATCGAAGCTTCGAAATAATTTATTGGGTCTGCAGCCTTGGCCCAAACCTAATTCTTGCGGGGATTTTACAGTTACATTTTCTCGATTAACCCTAGGATTGTGTGATTTGAACATTACTGAAACAAAAAAGACCCTATATGAACCAACTGTACTTTTTGCTAAGCAACTGAAGGAATTGAATTGCAAATGCATGTTTTTCTTTGGACGTGTTTTGGTTTTTAAACAGATAAATGTGTTATCTACTTCATTATGAGGACTTGTACACATACACAGATACGAATGTTGAATATATAATATGAGTGTCTAAAAATATATGTATTTTAAGGTCCTATATAAACTGTGTGCTACAAGGATGAGCTTATCAGTTAGAGAGGTGTATTGTATATATTCCCATTCCTCTACTTGAAAAGTTAACAGTGTTAGTTCCCGTATCGAAAGTTACAATATTTTTTGCGGGTTTCGCTCTTTGTTTTAGTTTAGCAAGTTCGATGGTCAAAGACGCTTTGGTTAAGGTTAAGCTTGTTATTGTACTAAAGCCAAGTTTGGTATTTTACTTGCTTGTTGAACAGAATTTTTGATTTCCTTTTTAGAACTGTTTAGTTTTGGTTTATATACCTGGCGTGTAAGTGGTCTGTTCGGTTGTGTTCAGCGACGTATTCTCATTGGCCGCTACGGGGGCCCCGGTAAATGGATTCACACCCACCGAAGCCGCTCCCGAGGGTGGTGGCATGGCAAATACAGGTTGACCGCCAGCCTGCTCACGTGGTTGGGTGGTAACAGGAGCACCGCCGGCACCCAGATTTACATCATCGAGATCAACGTCCTCCTGTGAAGTGGGGTGGTTGATAAATGGTTTACAGAAAAACTTTTATAATGGGGGGAGGGGGGAATTTTTTTAAGCACAATGTTTAGTCCAAAAACTTGTTTAAAAAAAATGAGGTATTTACAAAGCGGAATTAGTATTAAAAAAGTGACAAGCCCAAAAATTAGTAAATCTAATAAAGCCAAAATAAATCTAATAAAGCTAATAAATAATTATGATTTATTTTACAAAAATTATGAAGTAAACATTTACCCAAATCATTTTCAAATTCAAATTTCATTCTCAATTCTTCTTCTCTGGCAATTTTGTAACTGACTTTTGGTTATTATTTAATTTTCTTAAATACTTATAAATTTTGATACAGTTTGCTTTTTGGGGTTAGTGGTTATGTTAGGCGGGATATTTGGTAACCTGAGAGCTCATGCGGTACTCGTGCCGGTATCATTTTCAATTGTTACTATACTTACAAGACGTGGCTGCTGTCCCAGATGCGGTGGCAGTTCGCTAGCCTCTCTTTGGCCATTGGGTCTCTATGCAAGATTGGTTTGTATGGATTTTTTTTTTGTTTGTAGGTGTGTGAAGGGTAGTAGTTGGTGGTGGTGGTGGGGGATTACACATGTACATGATGAGTCGATCGAAAAGTTTTTTTGGAGAAAAAAATACAAGTAACAAGGTAAACAAAAAGAGAAAATTATCAATTTCTATTGGCACAAAAATCTTTGGAGGGAAACTTAAAAATCCAATTAAAAAAAAAAAACAAGAAAAGCAATCCTGGTTTTAACTTAAAAAATGTCTCAAATTGTTGACACAGAGCGAGAGAGAGAAAGGAGAGTAGAAGCATTTGATGATTTTCGTGAAGGTTTTTGTTTATAAATTGTAAATGAATCTATATGATCGAAACACATTTTCTTTGTGGGTGTTAGTTGTGTTTACCTTTGGATTTCCACTATTGATACTGGTTCACGCGAAAAAGATTGTTTAAAAAGGTCTGCTCCGTATCGGGTTTCAAACAAACAAAAAAAAAAAACATAAATACTTACCCCAACAATAACAAAAGATAGAGCGATAGTAGAGTATAGTACAAAGCCAAACAAAATCATATATTAAAAAAAAGCATGCCAAATGAGAAGCCACAAAATAAAGAAAATGTTGCAAAATATTATCATAGCCAAAGCATTTATTTTTTTTTTGGTGCCAGCGTTAAGTGATTTTTTTTTTTAAAATTAGTTTTTTGACTAAACATTTGCGCCATGTTGGGAAAGGGTAAAAATGCCTCACAAAAATCATCAAAATGAGTTCAGTGTTGGAAAAGTCAGTGAAAGCAGTGGGTGTGTGATTGTGTTTATTTGAGTGCAGTGCAGCATTTGAAAGCAGGCATCAGATTGTTTTTCTTGTTTTTTTTTTACATTTGGCATTTTATCTAAAGTTGAGTTGAGGAAGGAAGGGGGGGGTCAAACATCACTCACATTCAAATGTGCATACTGATCATGCGACTCATTAACCGGCGGCTTGAATTTGCCGCAACAGAAGTTGCAACAGCAGCAGCAACAGCAACAACAGCAGCAACCCGTCAAAATTGTGCAACAAATGACCACGGCCTGGAAAGATAAACAAAAGTAAGACAAATTAGAAGTAGTTCAGTATTCCATCAGAAGCAAAATAAAATTTTTAATGGCTTTACATCAGAGATGGGCATGCACACATATCGTCACACTTTTCACACGCATACAAGCACAATTTGCGTGCGCCGCATTCGTGTTCTATAAATAGCTTTCAATGCTTATAGCGTACGTGTGATTTTGTGCAGTCGGCCGCGGCAGAGTCCTATGCACACGCAGGCAGCGCGCTGCCTCGTGTGCATTAGAACGTCGCGACGCGCCCATCTCTGCTTTACATTCTATTTTAAGACCTCGCTTTGTCCACCGTATATTAAGAAGGAAACCTGATTTCTATTACTTGCTCTGCCTCTGGGATAGTAGAGCTCCCAACGAGCATTTCTTTTTAAAAGTCTGTCCTAAAAGTAAAGAACTTACATAAGTCACAACAACGAACCGAGGTCCGATTGGCCATTTTAAAAAAAAAAAAAAAATTGACTGCACAATTGTACTCAGTACCAGTTTGTTCCTCAGTCATTTTGTGTATTGTTTTTACAACTCTAAGGGCCGATTTCTCGTCTTCTACATATAGCTATCTGCCACATAAAGTTACAAATAACAAAGTAAAATCGAAGCTTATCTGACACATATCTAGAAGATAAGAAATCGGCCCTAAAACAAGATTTAATATGACAGCAACAGCCCTCCCTCTTTGGCGTTGGCCTCGTAAACTAAGAAACGTCACTAGGTGCCAATCGGGACTGTAAAGGGACCCACTTGTTCGATGTTTTGAGTGCTCAGAAACTCTGTTGTGTAAGCTGAAGTATAAGAACTCGCATTGTTTTTAATTCGTGCGCGAAAATCTTTTTGTGGTATTTGACTCAATTTGGACAACCAGTACAGTCCAGTGCTGTTTTGTTTCGGATTCATATGCACAGTCGGTTAGCGCGCAGTGGTTAGTGTGTGCCTGCTGTAAAAACTTTTACACAACCGTTCACCTTCACCAACTATTGGTGCCAGGTGTAAAGTAACTAGTCCATAAAAAAGAATCTCAAACTTTGCCGCTCGGCGTTAAACTGAAGGTCCAACAAGTAGATTGGATCATTGGGCTGTGTAAAGCCAAAATTTTATTATCACGGATGCAAATCCTATTATTTTTTTCGGTGCTCCAAATCACGGGTCTCGAATCCAAATTTACCAATGTTAATGCTCGAAATTTTAAGTTTTGAGTTTTTTCCGTCAAGGATTTGGTTCGAAACCTTAGTTCGGTTCGCGTTTTTCCCAATTCAAATAGAAAATTAACTAATTTGCTATATATACAATATATTATTTCGAAATTCTTCATGATTGGAAAAGGCTGTATAACTTAGACTTGAGTCGATGATGATTAAGAAAATCCAAAGGAGCGACAACATTTTGGAGATAACTTTCTAAATCGTTACCTTCTGAAAGGGAGATTGAAGTCATGATTAAGATTTGTAGTCTATAAAAATATTACTTTTAGCTTTTGATAAAACAGTGTTACAGCCAAAACATAGTTTCGAAATGACCTAGCATACACTGTAGAGCAGGACAAGTATAGCGTTTCCTCATACTTGGTTTTTTCCTAACACCCCCAAAATCTGAAGTTATGGGCCGAAACCTGCTTTTTGTTTTTTTACCTCAGTTAAATTGATAAATATAACTAGCGCATGGACCGTCTGGTTGTTGATAACCTTGCCAATTCTGTCAGCGACGACAGGAATATAATATATTATAATTAAGGGTTTTAGTGATTTAACGCGATGGCTGAGAAATGCGGTTTACAGATCTGGCATTTTCATCTTTTTTTTTCGAAATTTCTACTTTGTCCACCACTGGTTTAACTATTTTGTTCTATGCGATTTTGCCTTAAAGATCATTTTGAGAGCCCATTTAATTCTCCGCTGAACAAATGTTGTCCCAATGAATTTGGATATCGTTTGACGAAGTTGTTCACATATTTCTGATACACCTCCGCGAGCTATTATTTTTTTAGTGTGTTTACATATTAGTGTCAGGCTTAACATAACTGCCCCTATAAGAATGCGCAGTTTTGTTTTGCGCCAGATTCAAATAATCTTTTTAAAAAACTTAAAGCGCATATATCTATTAACTTAAAATAACAGAATTTCCAAAAATACATTGTACTTGCATGGATATTATAAGACTCTGTCACACTATATCGACCAGTTAACAAAACATCGCTTTCCGGTACTTCAGATTTTTTTTAAAATATAGTTTTTGTTGAACCGAACCGATAACTTGGGTTCGAAACAGGTTCAGGTTCAAATATTTTTTAACACTTGGATTGGTTTTTGTTTCGGTTCGCTGTGAACAATATGTCGGAATATATATAATATATAAAAAATATTATGGGCTCGAACTTATATTTATATATGCATGCAGGTGGTTCACTCGGGGGTTCGAGCTCGCGTAACATGTTCTGGGGTTTAGGTTCACCGAGCGGGTTTTTCTAATTTGGTGGGTTTTTCAAAAAAAACTGTATGCTCAAGTCACAAAATCTTGCTCATGAATCTATTATATTTGTAAGGTTTAGTAAGAGCAGAAAGTTCGAGTAAAGCAACAAGCTTTTTAATAGTACTTTACAATATGAACGAAAGAAAAAGCAGCTGTAAAATTTCTAATAAATCTGGACATCAAAGATGCGTTGGATTTTTAAAAAATTGAAAAAAGACATAGCATTTTATTATTTATTATAGAGAATACTTTGAAAATCGGGTGAAATTACCCCTTAGACAGCTCTTTGTAATGATTAATTTTAATTTTGAGTTGGACCTCTTAATCGAACATCAATCTCAGTAATACAATAGTATAAAATAGCCTAAAAAACTAATTTGAGAAAGGACCATGTGAGTTCGACTGATAACAAATGTTGCTAAAGTTGCTCATTGGTTTAATATTAATACATATTCAAATATGAAAGAAGTACAGCTTTTGGATTCGATTTGGATATTTTTGCTTTTGCCATTTAAATTAGAACCTAATCAATAGCGAAATAAATAGTACAAACAGCTATTCTTCGCAGATGAAGGTAAGCGTTAAAGAGATTTGACTTCGATTTGATTATTTTGATAAAGTTTAAAATAAATCCACAATTGTCAATACAATGAAAAATTTATATTGGATGGAAAATCGTACAGAGGAAGTTGGTCGATTGGTTGTGTGTTCAAATAAAATGATACGAAACGTCATAAGCCATTAAGAAAATGCTGAAACTCGTGCACAAAACGAGCCCTGATCCAGCTTTTCGGTAATAGGTCTGCAAGAGCAAAGAGGATCCTTTCAAGACTGCAACTGAGCCAAAAAAGGAGCTTAATATAACTGCGACAGTGCAATAATTTTGCCTATGTCTCGGAGAAACTATCTTAAAACAAAATACACTAGAAAAGACATTAAACTTAGAGGTGCAAGCGTAGTTGTATGGGTTTGTTTCTATTAGTATGGAGTAGGTCCAATTCACTGGATTAAAACCATAAATGCCGCTTCGGTGAATGTTTTGATGTGGCATGCGCAGTCACCAGACCTTTTTCCTATCAGAAAAGCAGTTGCTGCTTCTAAGCCAATCAGCAGCGGATCATCTTGCGTAATCATTCAGAAGTCTTGGAACAAAATTCTTCTAAGACGATACCAGGACTTGGGTGAATAGATTCCAAGACGTTGCGCAACCGTATCCGCAGCAGAAATCATATTTCGTTATGAAAATGTAATCCTTATAATTAACCAGAATAATAAGTCTATTGCAGACGCAGTGTGTCATATTTTGTAATCAAACTTTAAGATAACAACGCTGAGATCGCTCAACAAGCGTATGAGTCAATTGCAGCAGAAAGTAATATTTACAAGAATATCTGGCGACTCTTTAAATAGAATTTACTAGATATTAATTTTTATCAGGGGTGTCCCAGAAATCTCTTGAAATTTTTTTATAAACGCTTGCATTTCGAATTTAAACTGCTTGCGTGAAGTGTTACAAATATGGCCGGCTACTAGATTAGATGACGAAAGTTGAGGGTTTTGAAACCGACTGCTCTTGTAGCTGACATAATGCTTGTCTCTACACTTAAAGTCCTTTAAGTATAGTTGCAAATGAAATCGATTGTACGAAAATCTCTAGAGCTTTCTGGGACACGTCTCATGTATCTATGTTTACCATTTATAATTTGATGAATTTAATATTATTTGATTTCAGCTTACCTTCACCGCTGGCGATGTGACCACAAAGTATGCATTCACATTCTCTTCACCAAACTGTTCGGCTATGTAGAGACCCAGTGAGCCATAATTATCGTAAATATTACGCTTCGTTTGATCGCTCAATATTGAATGGGCTCTGTTGACTTCCTTGAACTGGTTAAACGTGAAATGAGAATTTGATTAAAATAAGTAAATATATATACATACGCATATATGCATATACTATATGCCATATACGGGTTACCTTATCAGATGCCTCAACATTATCTGGATTCTTGTCTGGATGGTATTTGAGTGCAAGTTTTCGATAAGTCTTCTTAATATCATCTGCTGTGGCCGTTTTCGGTAGTCCCAGGATCTCATACAACGAATCACCGGATGTGCTGAAAAAGAAGAACCAAAATGAATTAACAAAACCTTGGACTTAGCTACTGATAAAACCCAGCCAACCAACTAACTAACTTGGCAATGATAACGAGCTTTCATTTTATATACATTGATTAATAAACATTTGTGTTAACATTCCAGCAAAGCACTTTGCTACTGCATCCCTTCAACTGATCTGCCAGCTGCGGTTTTTTATTTATTTATTTATTATTGTTGCTTCTTTGCGATAAGTAACAGCATTCCCTCGGCATTCATTCAGCTGGGCGTTGGATGTCTAAATAAAAGTACGAGTATGTGTATATGCGCATGGAATCGATGACTAAGCGTCCATTACACACACAGCAACAGTTTTAAGCGCAGTGCAACACGCGATAGCAACACACTAGGGAGGAGACGGTTAACAGCACTATTTAACACCTTAACTTAGGGGAGAGCTCTCTCTAGGTTTAACGATTCCCCAAATGGATGCGTAAGAGCAACTTGGCATTGATGATGACGACAGCGCAGCGCCGACAGCAGCAGCCGACCAAGTGGTGGGGACACTTGTTAAGGTCGCGTGCAACATAAAATGCAATTGTTAGGGGGGTGTTCTTAAGCAGGTGGGCCAAGAGCCCCTATTTATAGCTAAAGGAAAGGGGTTGCAATTTTGATGTGCCAGTGTGTGTGTGTGTCAACACTGTAAGCAAATCTACAAACGATGATAAGAAAAGAAGGCTAAAACATCTACAATGTGGTTCAACGAAAGATTTAAGAATGAAACAACTAACGATTCCACCCCTAGCTGCCACCCAGCGTTGCCAATTCTCAGGGCCAAGGACAACACTTATTGGTTGGACCAGGCCTTGTCACGAAAGCGCAGCCAAACGCAAAAATTAGTTTTTGGCTACAGAATTTGGGCCAAATCGAAATGACCGTCAGACATTACTCATAAAGTAACAACATTTTGTGGGTTCCAAACGACGGGGCTATAATTCTCTATAGATAACAAAAATAATGTTGAATGTGCTAATATGTTGGCTTGAGTTAAGGTGCGTACGACCGACAATATCACGATATTTATGTCATAGTAAAAATTTTACTTAAACATTTAGTGAAAATGTGCATGACTTCAATAATTTGCAAGCGAGTTTTTGGTATCTACCTGCTAAACTATTGTTCGAACTTGAACATGATATTCAACTCGGCCCACACTAGTGTTAATCTCATATTTAAATTATCATCCTATGTCGCCATGCGTGTCATAAACATCCTTATGTAATAGTATTAAATATTAATAGCCGCAGTGACGAGGATCAGCCCAGCCCAGCAGACACACCACTTGAAAAGGGCAACCGGTGCACTTAACATGCATCGTGGAAGGCAATGTGTAGTCCTTCCACGAATGCATTTTTATATTTATACACGCGCAGCTATCTTACAAATACTGCCTCAGTTAAGTTAGAAGATAAGGGATGAGAAATTCTAAATAAAAGGACCTCGCTCAGACTGAGCAGGTTAGTACAATTGAAACCTGCAACAAGCGTGCTCGATTAAAGGTGTATAAGTTCATACACTATAGTCTAGAGCCCGACATACCGTACGAAATCGATTTCTACCCACAAATTGGTCTGGCTGTTAGATTTCAGTTTTGTATAGAATTATATGCTTTTAATAAGCACGGTTGTAGTTTTTGATTTGTACTCACTCTTGCGAGCGATCTTGGATTTATTCTAAATTTCTCATCCCTTAAATCTAACTTAGCCATCGATGTGGTTGTAAGACACATCCGTGTATGCGACATTTTGTTCCAATGCGAAGAAAAAACTTAAAGTTTATTGCAATCACATAGTTTCTCATGGTTTCTTGAATATTCTTTTTTGACCATTTGTAACCTCAGAAAGATTTTAGATAGCAAAAGTAAAAGAAATCTAGTCACTTTATCAAAAAAAAAAGCCGTAAATCTGAATATTTCGAAATGGGTTATGTATAAATGTAAGATTGGCTTTTATTGGTTAAATTTGATTATTTCCTCATGAAAATTTGATAAAACATAGTGTTTTTAGCCAGTTTTAAATTTTTGGCTGCGGTTGACATTTCCGCGCGATGTACTCGTGATTCATTTGAATGACAATAAATGAATTGCCAAAAAATTATAGCATAATAATTTCTGTATTATTTCAGGTTGATATCCATCCAAGCCGATTGTGTCAGTCATCTAGACTACTCGATAATTGGCATAAATTTCATAATTTTTTTAGAGGTCGGACTGAAGATTTATGCACTAGCAATAAAGGAAGCCCATATCCAGCACACGAGCTCCAATCTCACGTCAATTATAATCGACGTCTTACAGACTTACAATGAATTTAAGCGTCAGGTGTATACCTATTGTATTGAAATTTTATACATATTGGGTAAAACGTGCAACGAACCAAGGTTCGAATCAAAATCAAAACCTCGAACCTCAAATTTCCGAATCTTAACCGTTGGTAAATTTTGGTTCGAGCCTGCAAAACGGAGGTTCCGAAATATTTTTTGGGTTTGCAGCCCTGGTTAGGTTGTCTTGTGAATATAATATTTACAACTTGGGATGTACAAGTTTGAACAAAGGTTTTTTTGGGATTGAGATTCGGTGTTTACACTGGCCAATAGGACACTAATTTGAATTTTTTCTTATCAACATTATCATGCATAAAATGCCCTGACAGTAAGTTGTTATTCTCACAAAATTTTGTCATTTTGTTAATTCGTTCTCGTAAACGAGAAGGTTTCCTTTGAAAAATGTCAAACCGAAAACCAAACATAAAAATATAACGTTTCCGCTCGGTTCATTCCATAAACGTGTTTAATAACATAAAAAAAACACCTTAATATAGAGGTATTTGTATTTTTTTTTCAATTTGTCTTGTTTTTGGTTTTTGAAATAGCTCGAATTGTATATCTTCAACAAAAAAGTTTTTACTTCTTTTCGATGTCGAATTTATATTTGTGAACACTTTATAAGTACTTCAAGCAAGCGGATCTTCAAGCAAAGAGATGTTTTGGGTGAGGCAGTTCCTGATAAGATATTCACAATTGTCTACCGTCCTCTTAAAGCCATTATTATTATTATATTCCTTACTTGGAAGCATTAGATTACACTTTGAAAATATTTTAGTTACATACTTTTGACAGGCAATCCGACATTTTGTTTCTATGGATGTTCTAATGCTACTTCTATTTCGAGGTGCTTATGGTATCTCAAATTCAGATCCATTCTCATAAATAAACGCGAAGGTCGAGATTTTGGTTTTTAGAAGTACAACATTTTTCAATAGGTCGTCATTCTTAAAACGACATAATTCCCTTTTTTTTATTTTTTTTAATGTTTCTATTAATAAAAGGTCTTTTCGTCAACACATAGACAAAAACCACAGAATGGTTTGTTTTGAATAAGTGAAGAATTTCGTAGACTTTCTGGAATTCCTTGCAAAAAAAAAAATCAAAACAATAAATTGTTCGAGCATTTTGTGGACTATTTATGGTTTCCTGGGCTAACTGCCTCATTTGAACCGTCAGGGCTTACTAATACCTTTGTTCCACTGGCTCATTCTAAAGGCCATTCGCTGGATGATCTAAATTACCTCATTCTTTCTGTCCATTTCCTCATAAGAGATAAATGTCCATTCGGGTGATCATCAGCGAAGGATGTTCATGTCACGAATGTTTAAGTCACTGTCACAACATTTAGTTTTTTCTCCTAAATAGCTAGAATTCTATCGATATGCTATCGAATTCCCAAGTGTCACCAATAGAAACAGCTGCTGTGTCAAAGGGGTTGCCATAGGCCGAGAGGGTTTTAGCTCAGTGGGAGAGGGTTAAGCACAGTGGGAGAAGTTTATGGACCGCCTTGATTAAAAACTGACTACGCCCGTGAGATGTGTAAAGGCCAATACAAACGCCAAATTTTTCTTTCTTTGTTATAGAATGTTAAAATGTCTTCATATTTCTTATGAATGAATCCCGAAAACTGGTTATAAAGTGGACGAACTACAAGGAGAGTTTGCTGGTTGACATGAGAACGGTTAACTTTGATTTACAATAGCAAGCACAGCATTCCAATTAGCTGTTTTTTAATTACGTTAGTGTGGCCGTGTTCAACATTTGTCAGTGGAACAAGGAAACATCTACTTTTCGTGAATGATGTTGAATGTTTGCCTTTTCGTCAACAAGGGTATAAGTCGTCAGTGATCTTACGCTGGCAAAGAATCAAGAATTATAGTTCAAAAATAGGCTAAATTTATCTTAAGAGATACGTCCTTATTTTGCTGTTCTGGTAACTTTGTTGAATTGAGGCGCAAATCGGCTGTGTGTCATTACTTTAACTTATCACAAGTAGGGGAATTCCCGTAATTTAGGTTCAAACACAACAAATGAATTGTAATTGCTCATATAGAGTGCTTTGTGTGTGGTGTGCAGTAATTTTATTAACGATAATTTGTGAAATTCACTTCAACATGGGAAGAGCGAACATTGTAGTGTGGAACTGTAACAAAGACAATTAATTAAAAAATGCTTAGAAAAGGCAAAACATTTGCATTTATTAAAAATTTACTTGATATTTCCAAAGGTTTGATAACCAAATTGATGGTAGGACTGTTAAACATCTCCCCTTCAAAACCTTCATAACTTTTAACCGAATCAAGGATGAGTTGAACCTGCTACGATTGATTGCAGTTAATCTTGAAGCTAGAACCCCAAGCAAAGTTACCCTTATTAAATCATTTACATTTAAAACGAAGACGTCAGTTCGCCAGAAAATTCCGAAACCAACCTGACACCGCTTGGCGCAATGCGTTGTGGACAGATGAGACAAAAGCCGTACAGTTCGATACAGGTACTGAAAAACTATACGCTAGACGCCCTCCTTAGCAACAATTCAATGGAAGTCTAAGACTGATGGTGTTGGCATGTTATTCTAGCTAACAAACCTCAAAGAAAGCAAAGGATTGGTTCCGATTCTGCAATATTACAGTTATGGAGTGGCCAGCACAATCTTCGGACGTTACTCCAATGGAACAACCCTCCAGATGCCGCACTCTTTAATATCCTCTTTTAACTTGTCCTGTTTTAACCGAATTCCGATTAATCGAATTCGAAATAATAATGACTTCAATTTAAATTAATATATCAATATGAATCATAAAACATAAAAATCATTCAAGAAACTTCAATTGCACATCAAAGTAACTAATAAATTAAAAAGCAAATTTCATTTGGGAGAGATGCAACTCTGTTTGATAAAATGGAACATTATACAAGAAACAAATCTTCTTTCTAATAAGAAAATGAATTTTAAATAAGAATATGAAATCTCAAAGTTCTGTGTCACCCAAACTCTTTAGAGATTTCTGTAACACCCCTAAAAAAGGTTGCCTTCAGTTCTGATAACCGATTTCCAAAGCTCATCGTAATATTCGGCTTCCAACTTTCAATTTTTATTTTCTTAATTTCACTTTTCATTTGAATAAATGGTTCAGCCAAGTTTTTTAATCGTTTCTTCGAATTCAGAGCTTTTAAAAAATCGTGATATGTCATACCATCATGTTGATATATGAGCAAGTTTTCAAGAATTATAGTTTTCAATCGATATTTTTATCCGTATCAATAGCAAAATATTGTTAGATTCAGAATTTTGTATAATTATAGAAATCAGAGCTGCAAACCGGTTCGGAATCTCCGGAATTTTCGAGAAGTCCAAACCGAACCTGAACCGGAGCCGAATAATTTTTTCTTCCCGAACCCAAATTTGAACCGGAGCAAAAAAAATATTCAAAAAACATGTTCTATCAAATTTGTTTCTAGCTGCAGTAAGTGTCACGTTTGCCATTTTCCAATATTGGTAAGTCTTGAAAAAAAAAAACAGCTTGGAAAAACAATCATTGTAAAGAACTTCACAATGTCGAATTTGTTGTATTACCTATTCCTGCAACATAAGTATCAGTATAGCGCACTTTTTCTACTCATAAACATATGATTTGATGAAAAATTGCCGGAAGACATTAACTTATACCAAGTGTGTTAACTAAGGGGAAAGAATTTCTCCCACTAATACAGAAGCGCCGAAATGGGCGCAGGCACCTACACAAAGTCTTTTGTCCATTCGGCGTTGTCAGTTTTTCACAAGTGCTGCCTTTGAAATTTCCAAACTGACATAGCACTGCTGGCATAAGATGGCCTCCGCTGACTTTCAGAAGATAGGTAAAGCCTGCTGATGCTAGAACCGGGTGGTTCTTAAAACAGTTGTACAGTCGAGCATTCTTCTTTGTGGTGTGTTTGTGTCTTGTTATGAGCAAACATCAATTCACAGACTAGAATATATAGACTTAAACCACTATGATTTCGTATGCGGACAATAAGAATCTCACCACTTAAAATTGAGAGACAGCGTAAATTTTATCTCTAATACTCATTGTTCCGTGACTTATTGACCTGAGCTTAAACGTTCGATAATCCAAATTCGAATATGATATTATCAAGCCTTCAAATTTCTATATATTTTTGAATAAAATGTTAAAGTTTGTTTCAATTAACGTATATACATGTTTTTTGATCTAGAAAAAGCTAAATACTTTTTTCGAAATAGCTAGAATTGCAAATTCCGGCAAAACTGAAGAGTTTTCGGCTGTCGGCTTTACAAAATAGCTAGATCTTGTGGGGAAAATAGCTAAATTGGCAAACCTGGTTATGAACCGAGCCTTGTTGAACGAATGAACGTCCCGATTTTTTGAGAGTAGTATTATTTGTGGATTTTGTTTTATTATTAAATTAGTTGGAATTACTTGAACAAATGTTTAAGATTACCATATCAAAATAAACAAAATTCTTTTGATATGACGAATTATATGACTATGCCACGCCCATTTGAATGAAATTGTGAGCTACACAGTAAAATCAAGTCATAAGTATGGAACTAGAACCTAAAACGCCCATACATAACCAATATTAAGACATTCTAGTTATATGTATTTTTTTTAAGGATATTATTTATGTTTATGATTTACTGGTTCGATCGATATGGATTAGAGTGCCTTACTTGATATATACTTAAGAAATATTCCGACATAAAGAATTGTATTTCGTAATTGGTCTTATGATATCAGCACATAACACCAGGTATAAACGTCGATTAGCTTATAGCGGCACTTGTTGTTATCACCATTCAAGCATTTGCAGCGTGTTCTGTGTGAATTTTGATTTTCCTTAACATAAATTAGATGTAATGTCATTGAATTTGTAAGCAAAAATTAAGAAAACTGTCAATGACAGGGAATAACTGCAAGCAGCAGCGTTTCCCTTGGCCTTGCTGCAGCTGTCGCTCTCACCCCCCTGCCAACTTTTCTCTCTCTCTCTCGCTCTCCCTCTCTGATCCTTTTGGCATTGTTTATCCTGTGGCCAATGCAAAGGAATTCCGTACAACTGTCGTTGTAGTTGAGCCACAATCTTCTGCCGCGAAAAATCAATTAAACGCCGACTGCGCTGCTAAGGCGCAGCTGCTAGCCACGGCACTGTTGTGTGTGTATGTGTGCGCAGAAGAAAAAAGCAGCAGCAGCAGCAGGAGGAAGAGCGTCAGCAGCACTTTGCGAATTTTTTGTACTTACGAGAGTTTTCTTTTATCCATGCCACCTCCGCTCATATTGCTGCTGTGGTTTGTTGCGGCAATGTCACAATGTTTGTTAATTATTATTTAGCACTTTTGGCTATCTCACACACACATATACCCTGGCTAAAAACACACACAAACACTCCAACAGCAACTCTGGTGCTGCTCCGTTTTAATTTCTTTTTATTGCCGTCGTTTTTGCAATGAATCTGACTGTCCGAAGCGGTGTGGCTGTAAACGATAAGTGCGAAAATACTGAAAGTGGAAACGATTTGTGATCAATCGATAAGTTTGGCTGCCGAGTGTGACCAGAATGAGCGCAAAATAGCGTCGGATATTTAGCGTCGAACTGGAACGGTGAAATCGGGAACAAAAATAAATTTTTTCTTTTTAAGTTTACTCACTAGCTACTTAACTTATTGAACCAAATTAAATGGCAAAATGTTAAGAAAAGCATAAGCTACTTAAAGCGTGAGTGGTGGTAAAAGAAAATTGTTAGGTTAATAAAATCGGTAAACACAATCCATTGATTTTTTTTTTATAAAATTTTACGATTTTTATAAGACAATTTTAAAAAATATTTATAAATGGCTCAATATAAATTTTTAAATACTTATTCAAACAATTTTTTTCATGAAAATTTTTTTTTTTTGAAATAAAAAACTAAATTAAAATAGTTTTTTTTTTAAATAAAAAAAATGTATGCCTTAATTTTCTACACATTTTGAACTGCATTTTAGCGGGCTTGACAACAGAGGGAGCTGCAGGAACACTGAAATTATAAGCCCTTTTAATACATATTCTAGTGAAGTAATGCATTCTTATCAACAAAAATGTAGTTTGTTTTTCAACATGATAAACTTTAAAATTCTTAATTAGTTCTACCAAGATAGCCATAAAGTGGAGCTTTTTTATACTTATAGAATCATAATTCTGGTGACCTAACGTAAATTTGTGGTCGGGCGTGGCGTACCATTCGTATGTGTGGCGGCTGGTGCGGGAGGTTGTGGGTTCGATCCCGCCTCGGACCATCTAATAGAAAAAGTTTTTTCTTTCTTTAGAAAAAAGCTTTTACACACCCGATCACCTTCACCAGCTACTGGCGCCAGCTGTGAAGTAACTAGCCATGAAAAAGCAAATTCTCTAACTATTGCCGTTCGGATTCGGCGTTAAACTGTAGGTCCCTTTCTCTTGTGCGAAAAATTATAAGCACACACGCCAAGAGATTGAGAGAAGCTTGGTCCTGGCCCTCCTAGAGGTGCTGTTTGAGCCAATTTTACTTTTACTTAACGTAAATTTTACAAAGTTACAAATAGAAATGGATTTGTCTTATTTCGAAATATTTGAAATATTTAAAAAAAGTTGTGATATGAAATCATTAATGTTAGCTGTGTGATTTGGAGATCACCAAAAATAAAAGTATTTTAAAGCCACGACTCATACTTATTTATGAATCTTTCTCGAACCCGTATTTGTTCATTCCATCTGGCTTTCAAATTTCTATAAAATCGATTTAACAAGTCTTTGAATGGATTTATGGTCCAACAATGTATGACATTTGGCACAGCTAAAATGAATGATTCCATGTATTCCGGCACAACATCAGAATTCAGAGATATCGAGCCAAGTGTGGACTCATTATTTTTTTTTGGCCGAATTTTTATGGAGAAATTTTGAGGTTGGACCACTGTAATGAAATTTGCTCAAAAACTGAGGGGAACATTTTCTTAATTTTTTTTTTAAATACTCCTGAATATGTCCCCTTTTCGCTGGTATACCGTGCTTTGCGGCAACACATCAGCGTGAAAAGATATTAATCCAAATGTCGGGGGTCAATTTTTTGACTTGATATTTTTAGTACCTGCAAAGTTCAAATCCACCCAAACTTCATTCAAAACAATCGTTTTTGCTTTTTTCGACATTTTGCAACTTAATTTGGTTTAATAAGTTATGTAGTTAGTGAGTAAACGTAAAATTTATTTTTGTTCCGGACTCCACCGTTTCAACTCGACGCTAAATATCCAACGCTATTTTGACCCATATAAAGGTGAAAGCGATTAGTGATAAATCGATAAGTTTGGCTCTCTGGAGTGTGATAGTTCGAATTGGAGCCCTTAGCACTGCATCTAGCTTAACTGACAAAACCAATCTTCCTGATGAAGTTTTACATTCAGCTTTTAATATCTTATTCTTCTTTATAATTTTCAATGCTTTCTGCACCATATATTCAATAATCAGCTAGCTTGATATCATAATATATATTTATAAATCAAATTATTATAGTCGGCAGTCCACACTAGTGATAAAAGCAATACGATGGGTGCTGAAGATAGCTAGCTATAACATAACCAGTTATATTCCGATAAAACGGTAAATATTTAATTCAAAAGATTGCATAAGAATGTTCAAATGGTTATAAAGATGAAGCACTCTTAATGTGAAGTGCCAAAAATTTAAAATATTAAACCTGATTTAGTAATTGTGGCTTCTGAAGAAAAAGATCTTAATCTTATTATGCGACTGTATCTGAGCCATACCAATCCAACTCAAAAGTTATCGTATAATTAATTTGTTAATCTCTTCTCAAAAGACAACGAAGAATCTACTAACTTTTGTTCCTTTTAACTCATGTTTTAGTTCTTTTCGATGTACTGTTACAACTCTGGATACTAGAGCAAATAAGATGGAATGGATATTATGCTTTTAAATTCGTTTGAGCATAAAAACAAGGTCAGGATTTCAAAGTCTATTTTGGCCCCAATATGGAAATAAAGAGTACATGTTTATGGTACAGCGGCTATTTCACATTTGGGCATTTCCGCCGCTAAAACAAAAACAAATGTACGAATTCTTTAGCCTTCATTATTAAAAAAAACAATGAAAAATTGCAAAGTAAATTTCCGCATATTCGTTTTTGGATAGCACCTTAGTAGAACTTTATATAATGTAAAATCGGGGAGTTGCAGAAAGTAAGGTCCCAAGTTACAGGCAAATAAAAAAGCATACGCAAAGTGACAGAATACGGAAGGGGGTTTTGTATGCTATCACAAAAAGGCAAAAGTCTGCGGAATGCGTTAGAGTTTTTTAATGCAACTAACTTTAATATGATCTGCAATGATGTAACTATTTATTTATAGCTGATTCGCTGAAAAATAAATGTTGGTTTTTTTTATATTAGACTCATTATGATACGCAACGTGACATATCTTACGAGACAAGCCTTTCTCTAATGACGTACTTCTAATGTTTTTTATAAATTTATATATGGGTAATTATTTCTGAAGTGGGCATCTGTTTTTTCATATACGCCAAATAATTAAATCTTTTGTCAGGCTATAGCCGCAATTTTCCACGATTTTTAATAGTTTTTTTTCAGAATTTTACCTTTACCGAATGCAAAGATAAAGCAATTTTTTTCTTTTTAATGTTGTTTATTACTAAATATTTGATTGGTCAAAGAATAAATAAAAATATTAAAAAAAAAAAATGTTTTTCCTTTGCTTTGTGATTAAAATATTTACGATGGTTAAACTGGAAAAAGAAACCGCCGATACGGAAAAACGGCTATTTTGAGACTTATAAATAAAATTAGGAGTAATCCTCTTGATATTCTTAGTACTTTGAAAAAGGTTTCATGATGGGACGGCAATAACTTTGAGAAATTTAAAAAACCGCCATATTAAGTACCATAAACCAGACCTAAAAATATACCGAACTGCGTATTCAGATTCACCCACGAAGCTTTGGTTCGCAGAATATGGGCATTTTTGTTCTAGCAATTGTCTTTGAAAAACATTGAGAAATTGGGTATCACCAGCTTCTCCAAAATTATGCAATTAGTCTTATTAGTAAAGTTCTTAATTGCTAGCAGGAAAACAGCTCAAATCATTTATAAATACTTTACATAAATACTTTAGTTCATGGCAGCTATAAGATATATGCATCAGATTTTGACCGAACTCACCAAAATTGTGTGGAAACTGATTATATTCATAACTGGAAAGTATAAAAACGCTACCATTATATGGATTCCTCACTGAAGCACATTTTGAAAAAGTTATCGTCATCACTGAAAATGCAATTTCCCGTCCTCATTGTGCTGCTTCAGCATCTGTTTTTTGTTTACAATTTACAACATGGCTGGCAACAAAGAATGCAAATGAATAATATTAATTTATTTCGCTGCTAGAAACATAATACCTAATGTGGAAAAGCATTTAAAGTTCATCCATGAAAAATTCTTCTCTGTGATTGTTAGATTTATTTCGGGGGCCACGCGAATCATTGCGTTCACCAGCATAAATCGATGACAAAAAATCGACTATTTTTGTTAGATTGTGCTGGTGAAGAGGCATGATGTGCAAACATGATTGCTAATTTTCGTGATTGTGTTAGATGGGCATACATCACAGAAATAGTTTGTTAGAATTGCTTGATTGTGATTTGTTATCGATAGCACACAGCTGTCAGTTGTAAACAAACAAGAAATTTAATGAAGACAAAAACAAAATGAATGTGGGAACTTCTTTGTTTTTAATTAATGAATTGACAGAGGACGAGGTTTCGCAAGTCGCTCACGGAAATTCGTGCAAGGCTCCGAAGGCTCTACTGGTTGTTGCGGAGGAGGAGGAAAGCTTGAAAAGCCGCCTATTCAAAACGAAGCAGACTCGCGTGCGCCCCCAGTGGTTCTTTGAAGTGACAGTACAAAATTACAGAATGGACAAATTCAAGGATTATTTCATGATGTCCCGTGCATCGTTAAGGACTCTCAGCTTATTGCCCATTAAATACTTTATTAAAATGAACATTTGCAGATCGTTCTTTGCGTTGCCCTGGATGAACTAACTAATAAAACCGAGCGTTATGTAATTTTGCTGCTGGCAAAACACAGGAGTTCTTCATATTACTAAATTACCGTTTTTAAATAGGAAAAAGATCCGGCATCGAGTTTGTTCTGTACATTCTCGCCGGGATTACAACAAATTTTAAATGGCTAACAAAGTTTTGAGGAAAATTCAAGGGAATTCTAGGAGCAGTTGCTGCTATTGACGACGGTCATATAAATTTAACAGTCTGTTCTAAATTTTATTTGGCTATTAGTTGCCAAAAATTCAAAACTTCCGCCAACAAAAATATATCGATGACTCTGTTGCCTTAAAATTCTATCAAACACGTTCACCAGCAGCCAAACACTTTTTTGGAGACCAGAGGTTCAACAGTTGGCTTGTGGTCTCTTGAGTCCAATTGCAGCT
Source organism: Lordiphosa magnipectinata (assembly GCA_037044535.1). Taxonomy (NCBI): domain Eukaryota; kingdom Metazoa; phylum Arthropoda; class Insecta; order Diptera; family Drosophilidae; genus Lordiphosa; species Lordiphosa magnipectinata. The sequence goes on from JBAMBO010001564.1 coordinate 110,508, forward strand.
ACATACATTAGAAGTCTATACTTTCTGCAATTCATTATGTTATTATTGAAATTATTGATAAGTTAATAAAAATTATAAATTAATTGCAAATTTCAAATATTTTTCATTTGGCGCACCTTTAACTATCGAATAAAAACTATCAAACAGTCGAATAGCAAACGAGTAATGCGAATACATTTTCTCAAAATGCACTTTTTTGGCATCTCAAGTGCCCATATAAAATTGTATGGAGGAAAATTTACATTTTGCCCAAAATGAGAAAATGTAAAATGCAGTTGTAGTGAGGACAGCACGTTAAAAACAAAAATGGTTTTCTCGCTAGACTAATTTTTTGACCTATAGTTCCTATAGCAGCTATATGCTATAGTCATCCGATCCGGCGGGTTCCGACAAATGTGCAGCGTATTTGTACCAAAAGACTTCGTGCAAAGTTTGGTTAAGATAGATTTAAAACTGACGGAGGAGATAGCATAGAAACAGACGGACGGACTGATCAAGAATATTCCTTCCTTCTATGCGTTACAAACACATGGACAATTTTAATATACCCTCTATAAAGAAACTTCAAAAATTCTTTAAAAATAATGTTTATATATATAGGGACCTCAAATAAATCAGAGAAATCGGATTCGGCGAAGAGACATTTGCGCAGTGTTATCTGTACACAAAATAAATATCATGATAAATGATCTTCGAAGTAAGCTAGGAAAAAGATTATTAATAATACAGAAAAATATTTATTATACCTTTGACTGCTCCGACAATCTAGTGAATGTACCGTGTCGAATATAGCGGAGGCGGTCCGCCCCGGGCGTCTAATTCGTAAACAATATGTTCGATACGTTAAATTAATATTTTTGTGCAATCTTTTCCACATTACGATTTCGTAAACTTAGGAAACGCGTTCTGTTTAGACCTCCATTACACTTCGGCTGACAGTTTATCATGCGAACCACTCAGGAAAGTGTATTTAGAACAGACGCTGTAACTTTCCTGAGTGGTTCGCATGATAAATCACTCGCTTCCACTGGTAGCGATGGAGTTATTTTTCTTGCTTCGTTTTTTGGGCCTTTAGCAATGGCCTTAATATATCATTGAGCGCCCAGAAAATACGAGCTTTGCAGACGACATTATTGAAAAAGCGAAGATAATGAACGGTCAGCGCTCTTAGTTATGCACAAGAGGTGTCTGAAGACTTGGGCTTGCTGCCCTTATCTAAACATCTATAAAATAAATCAAAGTCGGGTTAGTCACACTATTTATAACTCAAAAACGGCTGGACCGATTTTATTGATCTCTGACTTGTTGGATTCGTCTCCACCCCGAATAGCAGAATACCCATTAAACTATATTTAAATGGTCCAAAAGATCGCAAAACTTGCAAATTTTTTATATGTGATTATATATTTTTAAGAAGATTCAATGGCAGATGTAGACGTGTGAATAGGATGAGAAGGTCAATCGGTCCAAATAAAATTGCGAAAATTTGTAATGAGTTTAGATTAGCGTGGGTAATATCGTTGTAGACAAAAATCTGCAAACTGTGAAAACTGAGTCTAGATTATCGTGAAGATTTAATAGTTGGCAATTAAAGACGGGTAAATAGAAGGTGTAGGCCAATCGGTTTAAAAAAAAATCGCGAAATTTGCAAAATTCTTATGAGTTTCGATTGTCATGAAGACAGGTAAATAGGAGGTGTAGATCAAACGGTAAAAAACGCGACATTTAAAGCATGTTATATTGAGTTTAGATTGGCGGTGGGCACGAAATTTGAGTTTGTGAGCAGCCCAATAACAACAACAGAAAAAACAACCGTTATCAGCGAGTCTCTATCGCCCAAAATGCAGCTGCTGCGCCGTCTGTGTGAGCATCTTTTTGACGCCGTTCTCCGATTCGCATTGACTTTGTTGTTGTTCACAATTTGAAGCGAGTTAATTTGCTACGCATTTTTTTATGAGACTGACTGACGCCAATTACCGGAAAAAAAAATCTCGGAGCAATTGGAGCAAGGGCTTGCCCACCGCTGGTTTGGATTATCAAGAGACGGGGGTTAATAGACGGATGGTAAAGATTAAAAGTTCCCCAAAAATTGGTGGGAATTACAAAGTTTAAATATATAAATGGTGAAGATCGCGAAATTCGCAACCATTTAAAAATGAGTTATAATGAGATTATCATAAAAACTTTATATATGGAAATTGTAATGTAAACTTTACTTCTTCGTTTTGTGCTTAAAATAGTAAAGGAGGCGTAGCAACCTACATCCTATTTTCCGTCCCCAACTTATCATAGATACTAAAATCATAGGTACATAAGTTGGGGAGGCCAATTCGACATCCGCCCCGGGCGGCAGAACATCACGCTACGCCACTGAATATACTCTGAATATAAAATTCTTTTTGTTTTCTATATTTCTCTGCATTTAAAATGCGTCCGGTTCGCGACTGTGGAAATGCCCTTATGGGATCACACAAATTGCCTTTACGAAATGGAAATTTTCTCATTAACTTGGTTTTATTTAATTCAACAGTTATAAAAACTGTTACATTTTTGGTTTTCTTTTAACAGAGCCAGCCACTGTTATCAAAATTGGTTATTTGCTCATTCTCCACACTCGGTCACACTAAACAGAGCAGTTGAAACGGAAAATGAACTAGGTACTTTTTGGCGGTTGACGCGAGCGGACGTGCAATAGCGGGATATTTCAATACGCATACCAAAATCGAAAACTGTTGTTACACATTCAAACCGTTCGGCATATAAAATGAATAGCAAATAGAAGCGACGCGTGTTGAGTGTTTATAATTATCGTATGTGAAATTCAGCAGCATATAAAACAAAACTCTTTTTGCATGCTCAAAATCTGCGTATGCGTAAGCAGCGGGGTTGTCAAAAGTTGGCGCATTTCTAGCAACAGGTGTCGGTTGGAAGTGTTAACATTTAACGGTTTTGACGGATCCGATCGAGTTGAAAAACAAAAGAAAAAGCTCAAAGCAGCATTTACAATTTTTCTAATTTGCAAATGGGTCAAAAAAATATTGTATGTACATACGTAAATCTGTGTGGCGCGTGAAGAAAATTGAATTGAATTGAATGACCATCGCGTCTGAAATCGAAATCTATGTCAGAAATGTGGCACTTATAAATTATCGCACATACCGCGCGCCGCACTTGCAAAAGTGTTTCATTAATGCAAAAACAAAAACAAAAAAACAAAAAAGAATATCTAGTTTTCTGAACGTGAGCAAATTTTGTAAGCAACCCAAGTGACAACAACAGCAACAACTAAAACTAATGAATTCATTGAGGAAAGGTTTACACAATTAAGGGGAGATAACTCACGGAGGGGTAAGTGCCAGCGATTTTACAGTTAACTGCGTGGCCGCCTATAAATAACGGCCAACTACGCCAGCTTCTAAAATCCATATGCAAAATTCCAATTAGCAACAAAGCGCAAATGAAGTGTGCGTACGTTCCACACCCACTCGACGTGTCGGCGTCAAGCATCGGCGGCGCTTCTTGCTTTTCTCCTGCTGTTGCCACTGGCCTTTCTCTTTGCCAACACATTATGCAGATGCAGATGCATCTACATCTGCATCTGACAATTCTTACGCAATGCTCACACATAAATTAAATAAGTTTCGCATACAACGAGCAATTAATTGATAAGCGGCATAAAAAATCAACAACCGCCAGCTGTGGCAGCAAAAAAAGCAAACAACAAACCAAAAAAGCAATAAGCCAACAACAAACAATGCACAGCTCGCAATGCAATTTTCCACAATTTATTAAAATGCGTTTTCATTTGCCAAACGGGTCGGGCATATGCAATTTGTAGTTCCACTCGGTAGACCAAGCAATATTTAGCTCAGTTGAACAACAAAAGCGTCTTATTTCTTAACTATTTCTTCTTTTAATACAGCCTTTTTTAATTTTAATTAGCTCTTTCCAAACAGTAAAGCAGTACCTATATTTATTGGTCTTTAATAAGTCTGGGTAGTACGGAATATGTAAAGCGTTCATTCGAATAGGGTGCTCGTGGAATCGTTGCAAAGATTTTAAATAGTAGCAAAAACTCTCTTATGTCATTTCTACATAGGTAAATATTCAATAACCAACATAAAACTACGTTTTATTTAGTATTCAAGTGTTTATTTAAGATTTAAGCAGAGATTGATTGATATCTATGTTTTTATTTCCAATTTCCTAAAGTTTTGGATCACGATAAGCCTCTTTTAAATTGATTTTAGGACAGCGTATCAGTTCTTTGATATTTAATCTCAATCATCCATTTCACTGGATTTCTAGACCAAAATGTCTGAAAGATTACACTGGCTTACAAGCTTTTGCGACAGAGAAGATAGCAAACTTTCCATATGTGTTTTTGGTCGCTGAATTAAAATCAATTTAAGAGATATTTGCATAAACGTATGTTAAACGAGGATTGTTTAGACTTGTAGGTCCTGTGACCACGTTAGTTTTTGGGCTATAGCTTTTAAAAGCGCGATGATATCGAAAAACTGAGGATGAGGTAAATTAGAGGAGACGGAGGACTATCTATTAATGTAAAGATTTTTTTCTGTCATCAGACTATTTTTCAGAATTTTTTATACTTGGAAAAAAAGATTTTATCAAACAAAAAGAAAGTCGGTCAGGTCCGACTGTTATATACTCTGTACCCTGCAGCGAACTTTCTTTTGATTATAACTTAACCAATAGATGGCGCCACTACTTGATTTTTAAAACTGACCAATAGATGGCGACACTACTGTGACCATTTCAACTGCAACCAGTGGAACTGACTTTTGGTCATAACTTGAGTATTGTTTATCCGATCTTTATCATTCCTTCAGCAAATCGATAAAAAATCTTGATTACTAATTATCTCTATAAGGCACAAACCTTCTATCTACAAAACTGTGAAATTGCGGGGGCGGAAGGGGGCGTGTCAAACATTGAAAATAAACTTGATCTGCCTGCAAGTATAAGAAGTACAGACAGACAGACGTACAGACGGACATGGCTATATCGACTCGGCTGTTGATGCTGATCAAGAATATATATACTTTATAGGGTCGGAGATGATTCCTTCTCCCTGTTACATACTTTTGCACAAACTTAATATACTCTGTATACCTTTGGTACAGAGTATAAAAAGGGTGTCGGAAAGCTTTCGTAAAATTCCGATAGGCCTCAGGAACTCAGACAAACTACAATTTTCGTTCCTGAGAGTCGGAAAGCTCATGAGACCGCTAACTTGACAGGTACATGTGCTTACTTGACAGACTGAAACAGCTGATTCAATTCCGGTGCTCATAAGCAGAAAAAATAGTGTGTAATTTTTTCGTGTTGTGGCGTTAAACAGTCACTCTGCACCGGTTCACACTTGAGGTTCCTATACAACTTTTGGGGAACCAGGGAAGAAAAATTTATTTTCTGATTCCTAAGAATCTTTAAATTAATTTTCGCTTCACCCTGGACTCAGCAAATACAAAAGTAAGAAAAAGAAGAGCTATAAAATTTTAGGTGGGTACTTGTACCAACGGTCTTCAACTGAACTGGCACTCTGACTCTGGGGACATCGTCGTCAGTCTTCTTTCGGTATCAAGTAAATGTGAATACCGTTTCTCTAAGAATTCAAGTTCAGATTAAGAGCCAAAAGTTGCTCAAATTAAATGCAAACTGCTCTGGATTCGAAACATCCGGGTTTTATTACTGCCCAAAACCGAACTTGGACTGGAGAACAAAAAAGCTGATTGGATCAATCATTTTGTTCAGCTCAAATATTTTACCGACACGTCGTACACTGTGAGAAACATATCTTGTTAAGAATATTATAAAAAACAATTAGGAAAATCGGTCAAACCCTGTAATACACTCTGTACCTGCATAGAAACAAAAAATGGTATGATCTAGGGCTCAATATTATATTTTTTCATATCAATTAAAAGCCGATATGACACACTTGAAATTGACCTGTCCAAAAATATCAAAGTGACATTTTCGACCATTTCAAAATAATATTTTTTAAGAGCAAATTAATATTTTAAAATTTCATTATGACTAAAAAAAAATGAGTTGGTGGTAATAACAGGTAGTAAAAGTCCAATACTATTACTACAACACTTTTCATTTTCAAGCTAAGTACTATTAATTATGGTTTTATAGAAACAGAAAAAGAACGAATTTAGTAAATTCTTGACCCCGCCTATAACATGCGGATCTGTAACTCGGGACCTTACACTTGCATTCGCTCACGAGTCAAATGGCCATTGACATCGATTACCGCGACTGCGCTAGTCGGCCACATGCGCTGAGAGCCTTCTTATGATATTTCTTCTTACGTTGCTTAGAAGTACAGGATTTGATGCGGAAGCGCTTTTCACTCTTGTGAGAGTTTCGAAGATAACAGTCAATTAGATTATCAATTTAAAATTAACCGTTTAACATCGAATACCATTGTGACAAATATACATAATTATTTATGGTCTTCAAATCGAAATGTTATATGTGACAAAAACGTGACTTATTGCTGTAGGTAATTGTCCATTGAATTTTTAACCAGCCGACGTGACTTCGCATTTGAACATTAGGTAGTTCGTTCGAGTAGATTTTGCAAATCAGCTGTTACCAGTTTATTCCTTGTAGGTATCAACTTCCTCCGTTCTTTGAGCTGTAAGCAAAGTTAAGCATTTTGCACAAACTTAGATATGCTCTCCAGTGTTCATCATTTGGTACAGGATATACTAGCATTTGTAATCTAATCCACGATTTTAGAGTTCTGATCTAGCTTTTCGTTCACTTCTTATATTGACCAAAAGACGAAGAAAAATACTAAATTGTTTTTGTATAACTAGCAATAAAATATAAATACTAAAATTTTACTGTTACGTTTGCTAATCGCACTGCAATTTATTTATACATAGATTTTATTTACCAGATATGGTTATTATATGCACTTTTGCAATTAGGTCTCTTATATGTGTGAAAATGTACATTGTTTTGTCCGTTTTCGACCGTCTAAAAATCGCATATGTTTATAAAAAAATATTTTGGTTCGATGGTCGTTTCATGATAACGTACTTAACCGATGCTGAAAACCTAATGTTCTGACGCGACTATTGCAGTATATTTGATAACGGCTCTATCGATCTTATACCTTGCTGTAAACTTCATCGTAACGTATTTCTTGATTGTAAATAACTAGACGTTTAAAATGTCAATGGGTGTATCCTAAGACCGTAACACTAATCTCATAAACTTACTAACACAAGTTTACCATAAAAATTTTCGACGCATTCACCAATGTTTCTAAACATAACACTTAAAAATGGGTCCAGTGGAAATGGGTATTTTTGGATCAAAGCTAGCGTTATACTTTTCTGGTGATTTTGAGTCTGTCGCACAGAAAAAGTCGACAACCCTGCAGTTCTCGGCCTCAGTACCGAATTTATCAGTCGCAGAGTTCAGACCTAAGAAGTAGGAATTGCTCCAATTCCATGACTGATTTCAGTACTGCCCTCAGTGCTTCCCATGAAACTTATGTAATGACAGCCATGATTTTAGCACCAGCCCTTCCAAATAAGGGCTGAGTTCAGCTTTGATTCAGTACTGAGCTGTACTGAAGAATATGTAGTATAGAGCAACCATCGATGTTTCCGATGTTTGAAAAACATCGATGTCTTCGATGATTTGAAAAAAAAACAACTATATTTCTGATAGTAATACTATATATTATATATATGTTAAAAATAATATTTGTATATTTTTTTATGCGCTGTTCCACCTACTTTCAACGACCTGCGACTGATTAAGCTTTGCATTAGCTATTGCGCTTGACTTGAAGTAAGCGAGTGGGAAAAGCATGGTAAGTGATCAAGCTCTAGCAACTCACATGCTTTCTTCATAGTTGCGTCATTATCAGTTACAACTGTTACAACTTTCTCGTGTCAATATACTTAGCAGAGTTTCTGATATGTTGTTTGCCGTATGATTTGTGAATGTTAAAATTTTCTGAGTAGACAGAACTACCGACTGTGATTCAAAATTGTTATTTATGAAATGGCAATTAACTGTAATATACCATTCTGTGGCCCTGGACGTCCAACAATGTAGTAGTGCGGTCTCTTGAATGTCAATTATTTTCAGCTATTATTTCAAAAGTGATTCGGTTTACAGCACAAAAAGTCGTATTTCTGGGTTAAGCCCGGTTTACAGCTTTGCTTATTAAAGCATACAAATTTTGGAGCAATTGTATTTTCGCCGGGTACATCTTGGAATTAGTACTGAAATCACTCCAGATTTGTAAGGGAAGGTACTGAAAGCATGGCATTCTTTGCATGCTTTTCGGTCATGTAACACGGGCTGGGCGTTCTTTCATGACATTGGTTTTTTTTGGCATTAAATTAAAAAATGGGTCAACTTCAAGGGAAGTACCGAAACATTACTGAAATATTTTCATGACCCAGAATTTCTATAGCAAAATCAGATTTGTGTGACCGGCAGCGGTCGACCCAAAGAGGCTATGTCTGGGGATCTTTGATTTAAAGTTGAAATCACGGATGCTCAATGCAATCAATCTTCTATTCTTCCAAAAGAGAAAAATAATGAGTAAAATAGCAATTTTTCATATCCATTGAGCCATATTATTTGACACTTACAATATGTAATTTACAATATGTATGCACAGCAAGTGTATGCAATTGTTTCGTCCAACTTAAGCCGGTCTGTTCCTCTGTTGGTTGCTGCTGTTGCTGTAGCACGAGCCCCAAAAATCCCAAAATGAGTCAGTCGCCGGTCCAACGTGTAAGCGCCGCATGCCAAAGTGTACTTCTGTGGCGACAGAGACACCAACAGAGGCTGTACTGCTGTCATAAGCATTCTGCTGTCTAATTGCGATCGTGTGGGAGAGTGAACAAGTCAGTCGGTTGAAGGAGGGACGGGGACTACCAATGGCCCACTCATTGCAAGTTTTTGCATTGCAGTCAACGGCGTCGTCCGACACTGACCACACTCAACGTAGCCGGCATAAGAGTATTGGCAGCCGAGCTTTTTGGGTGCTTTAATGTTTGGCGTGTGGATTTTGGAATTGCATTAAGTGCATAGAAATGATAAATGATTGATGGCTGTAGGCCTTTTTGGCATGGCCTCACACACTATTTTTGGAGGTAGATGATTGTTTACTGTGCGTGGTAGACCCGCACTTTGAACATCACGTTATCACGCCACCACCCTCAGGCATTTAATTTAATTTATACTTAAGTGTACCCACAATATATAAAAACTAATAGGGCTGATTAGCCAGAAAATGGGTCAAAGAGATTATAAAGTTAAGAATGAAACGCAAATAACCCGCAAAATTCTGAGGTAAACTAATTCACACCTGCAGGCGGGCAGACAACATGCAAATTTAATTAAACTACCGCCCCAAAGTACGAGTAGATGGCTTTTCAATCGAGGCAAATTGTGTGAAGCTTATCACTGGCGAAATGTAAAACATACACAGACACACACACACATTAGTTGAGGGTTCGGCGTTGACATATGTTACATTGCACTATGGGCGAAATGTCGAATTTTTGGATTTCTAAAATAGTTCTTTGAATTGAAAGAAATTATCAGAATTAGATTTAAAGCAACATTTTGGAAATCAAAGCAAAGATGTAAACCGGTTGAAAAATAAACTCCAAAGAACCATTTTGATCTAAGTTGTTTGTTTTCCTCAAACATGACCATGAACATTAGATCGGACCTCAAAACGGCAAAATGGAAAAAAGTAGGTCTCAAGCAGTAGGTCCCAAAGCTAATATTTGTTATATAATTAATAATTGTCAAAATCTAAAAATTTTATTTTAATTTTAAATGGGCGCGACAGAGTCTTAAAGTTTTGAAAAAATTACTCATACGACACGTTCATCAAATATAAATTTTTCATTTCAATTTTGCTGTCACCTTTTGAAATAACATATAGAAGTAGTCTTTCACTATTTTTCATATTCGAATAGTTCTTAATCAACTCCGACTATAAATAAATTAAACAAATATATAATAATATGCAACACTGCGTATGAGTTATTCACAAAAACTTTAGAGACTATACGCGCCAGCTAAAACTCGACTTTTTTTACTTATGACTTTTCTTTTACGCTTATTATACACCAAAAAGCATCAGATAGCGGGATGAGACTATGACCCTAAAACTTTCATACTCAAAAGCAGCAATCTAATGAACATACCCTGACCTCCCAAACCTGAACCTGAATCCGATCCCTATTAATTTCAAAAATGGTAATTTTTGATAAAATGATCAAGTTTTCTTAATGTTTTAAACAGGATATAATAGTTCTAGTATTATATCTTAGCATTATAAAATTTGGCAAATTACTACATCGAGAATTGAGATAAATCATAGATATATTGAAAACTGGCTTTACAAACTTCGTGACAGCGATGCCATATCGACTAATTACATAGCGCGTTTGAAGCGTTAGTCCAAGTGGATTGTTACCATGGAACAGTACATGCCACGCGAACGCTCTCAGATGGTTGAAATTTACATTCAACAAAACAAGTCAAGTTGTGAAAACTCAACGTGCATTTTTAAAAGAATAAATAGACTGAGAAGTGAGCATTCTAAAAACACTTATCAACGTTTGTACGAAAGATTTACAACTGGTGATGCTCTTTCTAATGCAAAGAGGGCAAATAAGAAGCGATCAAAGCGATCGGATGACAATATTGTTGTCGTACGGGCCAGAGTTGAGACGTCGCCAACCGACCGTCAATCAGAAGCGCTATCGCGATATGATTACCGCTATTCTTTGATGCCCATTGTTCGTCAAAAGCGTATTGTTCAAACTTGAACGTGATATTCGACTCGGCCCACACGTAGAGTTAAAAGTCATATTCACTAGACACAGCCTAACCTCTTAATAACACTTAATATTAATAGTTGCAGTGACAAGGATCAGGCTAGCCGGCACACCACTTGAAAGGGTCTACCAGCCGTGAGACAATGTGTATTCCTTCAGAAGAACTCGTTCTTATAACGCGTTAAGAATGGAAATTATTGAAATTCAAACTTACAACCGTGCTCATTAAAGGTGAATAATTCAATACACTTATAGTGCACTTCTAGTTTCAACAAGATGGCGCTCCACCACACATTTGGTGGTGTTACCCGTTTGATGTCAGAAAATTGTGATTTTGACTGGCCGCCGCGCTCAACAGATTTGACGCCTCCAGACTTCTTTTCTGGGGCTATTCGAAATCAAAGGTCTATATCAACAAGCCAAGGTCAGTAGAAGACCTGAAAACCAATATTCGCCAAGAAATAGCTGCCAAGAAATATCCGCCATTCCGGCCGAAATGTTGGCTAAAACCATGGAAAATGTTGCAAAACGGGCTGAATACGTCGTAGCCGCTCAAGGCGACCATTTACATATTCAAAAAGTGATGTAAACAAATATAGTTGAACCTAATTAAATGAGTTTTATCACGATCTCTGATATTTCAAAAAAAAATCATAGCTCCGTCGAATATGGCTAACCTTGTACACAAAACTGTGGGCATAAATACCGGAAAATTTGAATTGAATTTTTTTTTTGGGATTCCGATCGCGAGAAATGATTTTATCTTAAGTTGACAACACTGTCACTGACATCTGTGCAAAATTACATATCATAATATTCATTAGTGTTTGAGATACGCGTAAACAGCTAAAAGGGAAATTTTCGCTCTCGTTTTTTCGGTCTCGGCTCACCTTTGGCACTGTATTTACCCGATTGATCGGCTGTTTCCGGGTCGTAAGAGTAAATCGAAGTCTCATCTTCAGTTATGATGCGATTCATTGTGTCTTGATAGTGGGGAAAGCATTGTTTCCCACACTTTAACGCGGCGGTGTTTTTCCATGAAATTGAGCGTTTTTGGCACCAAAAAGTATTTGTCACTACGGGAATCCAAAAAAAAAAATTTAATTTTTTCTTTTATTTCTACGATTTAAGAAGCCTTTAACCATCAGGTTTTGTGTTTGATATGCTTATGCTTCATGGCAAAAAGAAAACGACCATTCGCCCATAGTGCACTGCTTGAATGTGGCTTATCAACAACACCAGCACACGTCCACACAACATTGTGTGCCTCACCCACAGTTGGCACAGTTACGGGGGCTTGGTTTGGTGTTCAAATGGCATCCCATAAAAACGTTGATGACGAACCAAAAGAAATTAACATGGCAATAAACGCAAATTTCCCAGTCAACGTCTACACCTGAAGGAACTTTCAATACTAGAGAGAGGTCAACAATTTCTTATCAAATTCTGAATTTCGAAGCTTCATTAACATTACAATAAGCAAAACGAAATGAAATGAAATCGTTTGTTACTTAATTTCAGTAGCTGTGTGTGTGTGTGTGTGTGTAATAGCCAAAATTTAGAGGGGGACTAAAACTGTAATGGCCAAAAAACAATGCCCAAAATTTACCCAAATTCAGTTTGGTGGTAAGGCCCGGGGTGAGGACTAATGGGACTGCTTTTGGCCATTATTGGCCACTGTGTTGTATTTTTCTGCGTGCTTCCGTTTTATGTTCTGACATTTAATGCCTGAAACTGCGATTTAAAGGCCAAGTGCAAATTAAGATCTTAAGCCAACCGGCAAACCGGCAAGTGAGAAATAAACACATTGGTTTCAATGCCCGATTAACCTGCTTGATAAATATACAAGCTTGAAACTTACGCTAGTCATGGAGACGCAGTTTTCTTAAAGCTATTTTTAATTTTTTAACATTTTTAGCCTCTCCAAAAAATGTATTTTTCAATTCCCCCTATAGGCTTCCCGTCTCGATTATTATCATCGGCTTAGCTGAATTTTTTTTTGAGTCATTGTTTCATGTTGCAAAACAAAACAAAGTCGCAGCAATTCATATTGCAGTTGAACATGTATTTGTTAAATGATGCTGCACACGTCTTCTGGAAGACTTAATTCTGACTATTAAATAAAATAAAATAACTTTTTTCGGCAACATTAAATGAGCATTATTTCGGACCTCTGCAATTTTGAGATGTCTCAGGCCTCAAATATTAAGAACTTGTTCGGGACGAACAAGCTTAGGCGGAGGGCAGTGTTACAAATTTGACAAACCAAGCAGGCCGAGAGTTGGGATGTCATACCGGCTCTCCTAGAAAAGTTAGTTTTAGCCACGATTTCGCTAATATCAGACGAGAACAAAACTCAATAAATGAAAAGAAACTCCTTTTATTTGTTTTTTTTTGTGATTGTAATGCGTTTTATTTAAGATCTTAATCAAAAAGTCTCTAAACCGTTTAATATTTAATTAATTAATAATTAACTCAAGAACCAATATTCCTCTTAAGCTCCTCCTTGGACTCCTCCATCAGTTGGTCCGCTAAACCAAAAAGAAGGTAATCATATAGTTCCTCTTTCTGGGAAGCACAATTTCTTCTTCCCTTTTTCTCTTTCTGTAAAACAACGCCTTATAAAACACAGATTCTTTTCCGATATTCTTTCGGCTACATTCTTTTGAATCTCATAAAAATCTTGCTCGCAAGCACAACTATTGGTTTTTTTTAAATTTTTTTATTGAATTATTTAATACTAGTATTTTGTGTGTGTCTTTACTAATTGCTTTTCATAATCAGGAAAAACATTTGTGGTTGATGCCAAGAAGGTTTCCTTTTTCTCATAATTCTGTAAAATAATAAAAGAAATGTCAAATCAATTTCTCGTGGAACTTAGAACCCCAAAATAAAACCCGTTTTGAAGTAAATGCGTTGTCATTAGTCAAACCGAATCGCATTTCGGTTCCGGTTCTGGTACGGTTCTGTTTTGGTTCTAACATTATTTCGGTATTCGGTTCTGTATTGGTACCTGGAATTTTATTTCGGCATACCGGTAAAATTTAAAGAAATTTTCAACCTAAGACCACACAAATTGTGTAAGCAATCTTGGCACACTCAAATACGGATTTATTCGATTTACATCAGTTGTCAATTGTATTCGTAGTTAGTTTACATAAAATATTCTCAAGTTTGAATTCATTATTTGATTGAAATTGTATTTTTTTATCGTTTATTGCCCGGAAAATAAAAGTTCTAAGTGTACTTAGGCAGCTGAAACAGCAAAAGAGCTTTTGATAGCTCCTATACTTCCGAAAACTTTGTCGACTTTTTATCATTTTTTTTTAAACGCTGTAAGCTCATAAAAACCTTGATCAGACAACCTTGATTTGTAAAGTATAACCGCGGGCGTTATGTCACTCTTAAGTGTGACATTACGCCCGCGGGCTTTATGTCACTTTTGAAAGTGTCATAACGCCCGCTTTGTCACTTTCAACAGTGATATAACGCAAACATTTTCAAAAACATGTATTTTGCATAGACAGCGAGAAACTATAGCTAGAAATATTACTTAAAGTACCGTTCATTATGTTATCTCTTAAATGAAAGTTCCGTTCAGTATGTCTTATCTTTTCTGCATCTTACGTATAATGATATTCTTATTAGTGAATCGTTGATGTTTGAGCAGCGTGGCCGCTCAATGGATTTAGTTTACGAGAATAGATTTCTTGCTGGATTTCGAAAAAATTCGAAACTGTTGTTGCTTCCAACACAGCAACAATTGTTTAAAATTAAGGTTTCGACCCAAAATAGTTCGCGGTTTGTTTGCTACATTAAAAATTGTGGTGTTACCCGTACTCCAAAAATTCTGAAAAAATATATATGTATGTGAATAATTTAGAATGCGCCGCAGGCAAAAAAAATTATAAAAAGAAGTACAGACAATATGTTGAAAAAAAATCGCTCGATTTTTTTTTAAATTACTGTCTGTACTTCTTTTTTTAATTTTTTTTGCCTGCGGCGCATTCTAAATTGTTCACATACATATATATTTTTTCAGAATTTTTGGAGTCCGGGTAACTCTACTAAACAAGTAGCACAATTTCTTTTACAAACAATTTCTTAAACTATTTTTTCAGATCACACCCCATAATTTTTCGGTTCACTCCCACAACATAAGAACAACTATTCTTAAAATATTTCAATAAATAAAATATGACGAGTTTCGTTAATACATGTACATACAATATTTACTCAGAATTTTACTTTTCTTTTCGTGCGTAAAGTGTTACAAGTAAAAGTAAAATTGGCTCAAACAGCACCTCCAGGAGGGCCAGGGCACCTCCAGGAGGGCCAGGGAAAAGCTTCTCTCAATCTCTTGGCGTGTGTGCTTATAATTTTTCGCACAAGAGAAAGGGACCTACAGTTTAACGCCGAATCCGAACGGCAATAGTTAGAGAAGTTTGCTTTTTCATGGCTAGTTAACTTCACAGCTGGCGCCAGTAGCTGGTGAAGGTGATTGGGTGTGTCAAAGCTTTTTTCTAAAGAAAGAAAAAACTTTTTCTATTAGATGGTCCGAGGCGGGATCGAACCCACAACCTCCCGCACCAGCAGCCACACATACAACTGATACGCCACGCCCGAGCAGTGTTATAGCGCCCGAAAAAAGTGACATAGTGCCCGCGGGCGTTATGACACTTTCAAAAGTGACATAAGACCCGCGGGCGTTATGTCTGCGGGCGTTATTACATGCACCCTTCTTTTCAAATAAATACATATCGTTTACTAACTTTAAGACTGTCATAACTCAAAAAACACGATTTGTGAGTAAATGATGAAGAAATATTCGCAATATCGCGTTTTTGTATATTCTTCTAGTGAGATCAGAATATGTCGTTACTTCATTTTACAGGTTAATTTCCATGATCGAACAATAGCGACATATCTCAGTTGTCTTGCAGACGATTTCACGAATTGGATTGATCAGAAATTAAAAGATGTTTTTTCCACTTTATTTCAACAAAATCGTTTATTTTGGGCAGGGAACTCGGAACCTCCCGTTTGCGGGTTCGAACCAAAATTTACGGTTAAGGTTCGGAAATTTGAGGTTCGAGGTTTTTCGGCTTTGGGTTTGGTTCGAACCTTGGTTCGTTCCACGTTTTACCCAATATATATCAAATTACTAAAGAATAGATATAATCCTGACGCATAAATACATTGTAAGACTCTAATAGCCTATTTCCACTGGCTTCATTTCTTATCATTTTCATTTCTAAAAATGATGCTGTTTCCATTGACAAATCTTCATCATTTTGATATTCGCAATGCCACGTTGACAAAAACAGCTGAATGGTTTGATTTAAACAACAGGCGCCACTTTCAAACTCACGGGGAGTTTTTGCAATATTTACCCAAAAAAAGACATACCCGCCAGGAAAGCAATTACCCGGGCGAACGCATTGTTAACGCCCTGAATTATCAGCAGAAAGCTAAATAGACAACTTTTTTTGACTATTTTATATTTTAAACAAAATTGCGCCTACTTTTTAAATACATATCAACAGTTTATTGGTGATGACACTTTCTATTTCCAGAGAGTAACGAGTAGTAACATAGAGTAGCGAGTACTTTTTAAAAAAATACCAAATTCCTTCGTGGGGAATGTCATCATTTTTAAGAAATGAAAGAAATGAAGGGCAAAATGCAACAACAATTTGTATGGAAGAAATGATATCATTTTCTTCATTTCTTGTCATTTCAAGAAATG
Organism: Lordiphosa magnipectinata; assembly: GCA_037044535.1. NCBI lineage: Eukaryota > Metazoa > Arthropoda > Insecta > Diptera > Drosophilidae > Lordiphosa > Lordiphosa magnipectinata. The sequence goes on from JBAMBO010001564.1 coordinate 127,128, forward strand.
AAGCTTCATTTCTTTGGTGGAAATAGGCTATAAGACGTCTACTATAATTGACGTAAGATTGGCGCTCGTATGCTGGATATGGACTTCCTGCATTGCTAGTGTATAAATCTTCAGCCCGCCCTCTGTGTGTTTGTATATGTGTATAATTTTTTTTTGAACCGAACCAAAAGCTTGAGTTCGGAACGGGTTCGGGTTCATCTATTTTCGTCCTCGTGGTTCGGTTCTGGGTTTGGTTTACAGTAAGAAAAAAGCCGGAGTTCTGGGTTTGAACCGGTCCGGTTTAAAACCGGTTTGCAGCCCTGATTTTGGGTTATGACAGTGTTGATGTAAGTGCACGATATATGTATCGACTTCGTCTCCACTTTCAGTTAAAGAAAGTGTCAGAGCAGCATTCCTCATTTAGTTGCACTAGAACAGAAATGAATAAAATTCTTGAAAACATATCTGCCAAAGCTCACACAATTTCCAGGTAATTTTCTGCTCAGAGGTTAGAGTGAAATTATAATGTGGGTCAGATAAATGCCAAGAAAATTCCGGCAAAACCAAGTACTCGCTTTGCAGTCTAGTTGTTGCACTCAGAACCGAAACTGTACCGGTTATTTATTTCACTGGCCTTTTGTTGCTCATAACTTGCCCATCTTCCGCGTATCCAGTAGAAGGTAGCCATACTAGGAACATTTGGAAAAAGATCATGAAAGGGTACGTATAAAATTCACTGTAAGGAATGCAATCCATATGACTATCTCTCGACATATCAAACATAAAGCCGAGCAGTCTTCAAGTCTTACCTCTTGAATAAAACGAAATTTTCTAATCTCTGGATTTCCCAATATAAATTGTTGTTTCTTTTAATGAATATTTTCTCGAAAACTTCTATTGTGAACAATTCTTATCTTTAAACGTTATTGATTTAGCGTTTGCCACACATGCGACTGCTCACAAATCGGAGAATAAGCAGTTTTGGTTATTATAACATACTTGCCCGACAGTTTTATTATATTCCATGTGCTTTCTTTAAAAATATTCATTGTTTTTAATTTGCATTAGCACCGACCATTAAAATTGTACATCTACACCCTCCGAAGGCCAAGAGACTAAAAAAAGCTTGTTTAGTCCGCCAGCTTTGAATTACCCTTAAAATGTCATTTTTTTTTCCACAGTGCAATGTCCGATTAGCTTCTAACGAAGCGTCAATTAGCTTGGGGAAAAAACTTCGCCTTTGATTTTTTACTTTGTATGCTTTTGGGCGCAATCAAAGCTTTTCAAGAAAAATCGATTGATCAACATCAGTTCTAATTAAGCTAATTGAAAGTGTTTTCTAATCAACACTTGAGGATTTCCTACTAGAGAGATCTTTTTTCATTTCCTTAAGAGAAAATCCATATATCGCCTACGTGAGGAAGTTGCAGGGCACGCAGCAAATTGGTTTCACCACAAGTTTGGCTGGAGGAGGAACAAACATCCGCTTTACACATTCTCAAAAGATAAACTTAAGTACAGCGTATTTAAATGCAATTTGTGACAGTTTTCGTTTTCCGCGCGACTTCCAACTGACACGCACACAGCGTGCTCCAACAACAAGAAGAGGGAGAATTTTGAAGGCGTGTCTATTGCAACGACGTCAAGCTAAGCATGGGCACCGGCACCCCGCCCTTCAATCTGTTGGACCCAAAGCAACCCAGCAACCCGCTTCAAATAAAATTCAAGACATAGTTGGCACAAAGGAATTTTCTTTTATAATATGCCAGAAAAATTTCCACATACTTTAGATTCACAGCGAAAGCTTTGATGTTAAGACTTCTTTTGCTCATTACTTCTGATTATAATCAATACATTCAAAAAATTAATTCTTTATTGTTCTTAGATTGAGTATTAGTTGAAAATTGAAAATTGAATCTATGGAAAATTTTGAAATTGAATTGACGGAATGTCATTTAACGTTACTTATTGATAATTTAAGGTTGTCAAAAGCTGGCGGTACTCGTTTGGCGTATTCCTAAGAAGTTGCGTTTCCTTGAAAAAAATCCAAAAACAATGTCGGTTCTTTTTGTCCGACCAATGTTTAGCAACATGTGTGTTTCGTTGAGGGCCGATTTTACATATTATCTGTCACATAAACTAACAAAAAACAGAGCAAATTATGAGTTTATCTGACACAAAGCAGCTATAAAGAAGATATGAATTCGGCCCTTATTGAAATAATTTTTGATACAAAAGTTGGAAATCTTTAGTTTTTATCGTTATATCTGTAAATTTCAATAAAGAGGTTCGATAACAGTAAATCTAATAAAAATCCAATACAGTAACCCCACAATAAAAGCTGGTAGTATATTTTTCATTAAAAAAGCTTTGTCTACCAACAATTATTTCGGACAGGTATTTGCTCTTTGTTTAAATTTATTTAACCGATAACACTGTGTAACTTGGTACCCGTAAACTCTGCTGAACAGAACGAAGTGTCACATAACTATCACAGTTATCTTGCGACTCTTGCCCTTCATCATAAAACCAATTCAGAACTGCAAGGGCAAATTATTTCGAATCTGCGGCCAATGTGAATAGATTAATAGAGTTTGATTTTGACGGTTTCAAAATTAACACTGAAGTGACTGAAACTAGTTCGGCTTGTAATCAGATTTAAAAATATTCTTGAACACGTAGCTAAAACAACTTATATCAAGTTTTGGTATGCTTTAAAATAAGTACTTGCAGTGTTACATCAGATCAAAATAAGAATATCTATTAGTATTGTGTTGCTCATGAGGTAGTGAACCAAATTGAGTTATTCACTAAACTCAATTGTTCATTTTTGTTCAGAGACTTATGGTAAATCTTGTACATTAAGTATTGTTCAGTGACTATGCTGATTGACTTTTCCTCAGCTTTTATTTGCTGTTTGCTGTGTTGAGCAACTTACTGCTATTAAAGCCTTCATTTTATTTTCGTTCAAAACGCATTCGACTAAAAAGCACAGCGATATTTAGAATCATTTTAGTGATGTAGTTAACAAATTGGCGAAATTTCACTGTGGGACCAGCTGACCGACAGAACGAAAGGTGACTTTATAAGCCCAAAAAGGATTATAATTAGATCTAATGATATCTAAAGGTCACTATACCTTGTGGATTTTTGAATAGCCAGCTTCATTATCCGTTTTAACACAGATTGTACTCATGTTGAGTCCCATATTCTGTGTATGTGCTATAAAAAAATAATTTTATAGATAGTACATTAAGCTTAGACACTTTTTGTCTAAAATTAAACCAAATAAAACTTACTTCCACTTAGATTTGTATACTTCAATCAACTATCGTAATATTTCTTCTAGTGTTCTATTTTCCGAGTGTACGTTTTTTTTTATCATTCGGTAAACTTTAGCAAAAGTTGACAAGTTTTTTTTTTTATTTTTTTTCTTCCGTCTTGTTATGAGATAAGGATAACCCAAGGCATTTCCTTGTGTTGACTTGAAACGTGCTTCAAACTTTTCAGACACGAAGCCTTAAAATTGATTTTGATATAATGAATGAGTCGTGCGTCTGACTCTCATCAATTTCGGCAGTTGGCAGGGTAACCCCTCCATACTTCCCTACACATTTTTGCATTTCCTATGAGTAATGACAATGCCCATACTTTGTTTCCTCTTTTTTGTTGTTTATTCACCATAATTCTTCACAAAAAGCCAATATAGTAGGCTCCTTTGGAGTAAGGCGAACTGCTACGTGTTTCCAAAAAGTAAATGCCTGAGGGAAATTTCTCCTTCTCTCCCATACGCAATGAAGACCAACGGCAATTGTTGGCACTCATTGAATCCACAGTTGAACAAAGAGCACTGACAAAGTCATTTGCTGGTGACCACATCTCATGCAGCAGATAAAGAGCTCTTTCATGTGAACAGATATCAGTGTCACAGCCAGGTTGATTGTCTCCTCCGTTTGGATAGTAGTCCACATGACCTAATGGCTCCAAAGTGCCCAAACCTCCGGTATTGGTATGGATGACCTCCACAAATTTGGCTGCCTGGGTGGATATAGGATTTAGCAAGAGTTGGCCTGCATATGTAGGTTCCAGGCCAATAATGTGAGGTAACTGCTCGCCCAACTCTTTCTGCACCTTTTCACCTACTCCACCAGCAAGACTTGCGCCTTCAGCAAAACCTACTAGCAATACTTGCTTAAGGGGCACATCAAAGTGACGATTAAGTAGGATGACCAATTCAGTCAAACTATCTAGAATAAGCCGTTGGCTGGTTATCTCTGACAAGTCTACAGTTATTACATTGCCAGCCTGTTGATCCAACTTGGCAGCAACTATTGTGGAGTGTTCTAAAGACGAACTATTGCCATTCCAGTGAGGAATGGATATGCTATAAAAAATAAATAGATAAGCAATCACAGGGTTTCATGAGATTAGGTGACTCACATAATAGGATCCAAGGCATAAAAAGAACTACGCACAATTGATTCCACCTCAGCTTTTATGGGTTGTGGATTATCCCTTGTACGTTGAGTGTAGAGTAGGTATTGGGGTTCCTCAATTGACTCTCCTTGAACTATTTAAGAAAAGGATAAACAAAGGGTTCTAGTACTAAACTGTCTACTCACCCCTGGCAGCACTGGAGGCTAACGCCAAGACCACTAATAGAACTATTCGCTCTTGCATTTTGTTATGAACTGAATTCCCAAACCCTAGCTCTTTATACGTTTAAAGGTGGTCAGCAGATTAGATTGTTGATCGGCTATCTCTTGATCGATAAGTTGTACGGAATGCTTATCAAATTATGATGACTTCACTTGACTTTACAGGCCGTTAACCGCTTTTTTGTATGTCTCTCACGCGAAAATATCGTTATTTATTGCTCTTGTAAAGTGTCAAATTAAACCGAAGCGCAGCGTTGCATAGCAATGCAATGCAATTTCATTTGCATGCCAAACAATTTGCATTTAATTGCCTGACAGCTTCAACTTGCACCGCCGACGAGAGTCAAATGCCGCTGGCAACTCGATATGTAACAGCAGACTCCACAGCCAAGATTAACTGGCTAGGCTACCACTCCCTCTTACTGGGGGTAGTGCAGCTGTAACATCAATGCCATTTGGCAAAACAATGCAACTGAATTGCACAACTTTTGTGGGTTAAGCTAATCCACTCGGAAATTAAGCTGCCAGAGTTGGTCCAGCCACGTGCTTGATTAGATATTGGGAAGTTCATGTTTGCCCCTTAAATTAAGGAAGAGTTTAGTTTCATTCGTCCAACTTGAAACCTCGCACACATCTTTCGGATAAAATGTAGAAAACACTCACTTGAGCTCTGTCGGCCAACCGTAAAGTACAAATCGAGCAAATTTTTTTCATCAAAAATTAATAGCTTTTTCTAACTTTTCAGTACCGCCATCAACCGCAGATTCCACCTCTCCATTGTTGACAAATCCTTTACTACCCAACTATTTTTCAAGTCCGTGGGGGCTAAATCTGGTGAATAGGGTGGGTGAGAAAGCAATTCAAATTCATTGATTGCGACTTTTGCGGTAACAAAAATGATTGTTGGGTTTAGCGACCTGTTCATCAGGGAGAAGAGCAACAGCGTCCAATCAGTCAGTTGCGGAGTTTGAACCAGCTTTGCCACTGATTGGACGCTGTTGGTCTTCTCCCTGATGACGAATGCCGACGGCATATCAAAACTTATTGGAGGAAACAAAACAAAATTTTCTGTTATTACATTAAAGCACATAAAAGACACACGACCTTGAGCCGGTTAACAACTATTTCTTAAGGTAAGAAAAATGTTTTGGTCGTCAAAAGCAGACTTTGTAAGGCTGCGAAGTCAAGCTTGTAGAAGGGGAGCGGACTGAGGGGTGTTACTGGCAAAAATGATTAGCAGCTCCGCATGTCCAAACAAATAGCTCTCTGGAACAAGGCGATTTTTTCGAGAAGGGGCAAATTGAGGCAAACAAATTTAGTTGCATATTATTCTGGACGCTTTAGTTAGTAATTCCACGTTTAATTGCCTAAGCACCAAACATAGTAAACTTGTTAAGATTAACCTAAAAAATACACATGAATAAATCATGATAGATGAAAATAGACCAAAATGTTACTAAAGTATAGTTTTACATACCTGAACTACGATGTTCCATCATTAAAAGTTGTTTTTTTGTTTTTTTTTTGGTAAAACAAACAATTAAACTTTTTTAGTGTGTGACATAAAAATAAAGTAGGGATGTCGAAAATTTTATCGATATATCGATTTTGTTGCCAAAATGACAGATATAATTTTTCCGAGACGATATTTAGGAAATCGAATATTTTTTGGTGATATTTTTCGGAGGTATTTGTGTTTTAGCGTTAGGTCACACTGTTGCGCATAACTGTTTCTTGTGCTCTGGACATGTAAAAGCAAAATGCTTAAAAGTTATTTTACTAAAGGTAATTCATAGAAATCGCAGTGCAAACTGTGCAATAAACCAGTGGCAACTCAGCGAATATAAAGTTAAAAGCAAATCGTAGAGATGCTTAGCTGAAATTCAGCCCATATTTAAAAATGGTAAATGTTGTTTTTTTAACGTTGTTTACCCTGGATCAGGACCCCATTAAGTTCTGGATGGAAGAGAAAGACGCATTGCCAGCGCTTTCTGACTTGGCATTGTCATATCTTATTACACCGGGAAGCTCCGTGCCATCGGAACGCTTGGCTTCGGCTATAAAAATTGTGGTTTCTGACACCAGAAGCCGAATGACCGATGAGTACATAACTCAACGGGTCTTCCTAAAATCTCTGCCTAACGATTATTGGAATTATCAGAAGTTTTCATGTTTCGTAGATTTAACTGAATAAGTTTTTTTATGCTTTGTACTTCGAATGCTCTATTTTGAAAGATGATGAATTTAAAAAGTAAACACTTCTTTCGTTCCATAAATTTAAATTCATGACTAAGTATGCATAAATTCTGAATTTGAATTGCCTCAATAGACCTGTTTATTGTTAAGATCCGGGTTTTTATTTAAAAATATCTATAATATCGATTTTTGATACACCAAAATATTTATATCGAAATGATACTTTTTCTATATCGCCAAAAATATCGATATAGATATTTTTGAAATATTCGACAGCCCTAAAATAAAGTTAACTTTAAGACACAGAACAAAAAATTTTTTGAGTTTATTCCAATAAAAGCACAAAAAAATCCATACGCGATGGGTCGAAAAAATAGTTTTATCAAAAAAATTTTCTTGATTTCAATGCAAACGTCTCCAAACTTAGTGTTTATAAGCTTTCTATCCTTTTTTAATAATTTGACCAAGTTTGATGAAAATAGGACAACTATATAGTATAGCTGCCTTAGAAAATAAAGGTCTGAAAAAAAGTCTTAGTAAGACCAACTTTTTTGTTTTCAATGCTATTGCTCTCTAACTTAATATTTATTAATATTAAATGCTTTCACATAATTCTGATAAGTTCGATCAAAATCGGATGACTATACATTATAGGTGCCAAAGGGCACCTATATTCTTTTTGGTCACACTGTATTTGGCAGCTCAGCTGTTTTAGTGTCACATGTTACTGTCAAACATGTTCAGTTTGGTCTATAATTTAACCATCAATCGACTTACAAACGAACAACGCTTGCAGATTATTGAATTGTATTTTCAAAATTCATGCTCGGATAAGAAAGAGCATCGTGCACGTCTTCCATTTTATGGTCAGTTTGGGCGACCTTCGGAATCTTGTGACTAAATTTCACACGACCTACCACAACGGTTAACTTTTGGTGAATGGGCGCTGGCAAAGTTGGATGAAGATCCACCTTTTAACGGAAAATTGTGTTCAGCTACGATTTCTGGTTGAGTCGATACGTGAACAAACAAAATTGCCGTATTGGGTGTGAAGAGCAGATAGAAGCATTGCAAGAACGGTTTGGTGTGGATTATGGACCGGTGGCATCATTGGACCATACATTTTTTAAGATGACAAAGGCAGGAACTTTACTGTGAATGGAGAGCGCTACCATGCGATGATTACAATCTTTTTTTTGCATAACATGGAAGATCTGGACTTAGCTGACATGTTTTTTCAACAAGACGGTGCCACATGCCACACAGCACGCGAAACAGTTGCCCAACTGAGAGGCGAGCTCGGTGAACAGTTTATTTCACTCTTGGGGCCGGTCAATTGGCCGCCTAGATCGTGCGATCTAACGCCTTTATAATATTTTTTTGGGTGCTATGTTATGCATTTTTTTTAATCAAATCCGAAAGCTGCTTGAAAATCACTCTTTATTGTTCAGCACTGAAATTCATTCAAAACCTTTATTTATATAAATTATACAAGCTGCAAGGGTATATCGGACAAGCCAAAGTTAGCTTTCCTCTATTTTTAAAGATCATGTTGATATTTTATAATTTCAATTTGCAACAAAGGCAAAAATAGATAGGAAACGGCAGGTAAATCCCATACTAGTATTATTTATGGTTTTAGAGAAACAGAAGAACAACGAATTGTAAATTACATTTTAGCTGACTTCACCTCCTTGTCTGGGAATCGAATTTAGTTTCTTTTACACTTAAAACGAATAGAATGCCGTCTTATCGCACTGCACCAAACGACACACGTGTGGATACGCGCCTCAGAGCCTACCCATATATTTATTTACGTTGCTTAAAGTTCCGATGTGTACACTCAGAAAATTATTTTTCTATATATAAAATTATTTTAAATATTTAAAATTAAGAAAATTTTTCTTTATTTAAGAAGGATTTTTCTGAATTTTAGAAAAGTTGCCCTATAAATGAATTTTCTAGAAAAAACTTTCTAAAATTTAGAAAATTATATATTTTTTTCTAAATTTTAGGGTAAATTTGCTTTATTGCCATTGCTAATTGGTAGGGTTATTTCGCCTTTGATTTTAGAAAATATTTGTTACAAATTTAGTGTTGGCTGATCAACAACCAAAAACCATGTTCGGTGGTTGGTGGTCGGTCGGTAGTCTCCCCCCCCCCCCCTTTTTTTAGAAAAATTGCCCTGAAATTTAAAACACAATTTCTATTTTTTAAAAAAATTTTGTTTAAAATAAGGGGTGTCGGCTTTGGCCCTTTTTTTGGGCGATTTTTTAAAAATTAGGGCGAAAATTATACTTTTTAGGGTGTGTTGTTTTTTGAGTGTATAATCTGTAATCACTCTGTTATCTTCTTCTTTTATCTTTACACAATAAAAACAACATACTACTACTACTACCAAGAAAAGTTCCCAGCGCAGCAGCGACTCTGCTTTTTACTGCTACTGCAGCAGCAAAATTCTGAGCATACACTTTCGAAGGTACTGAACATATTACATTCGAGCTTGGCCAACTTTCTCACTTATTTTTTTTGCCTGTCAGAGCTGTAAGTAGAAATTACTATTAAAATTACCACTACAATTTTTTTGTGTATTTAAAAATTGAATTACCATTACAATTATTTAGTAATTAAAAATTTAATTTCCATTACAACTACTTTCATGTATAGATCGGAAATTATTGCATCGGAAATTACTTTGATTACTTTTAAGTTATTAGGTACAATTATTCAACTTATTGTAATGTTAATAGTAGTTTTTACTTACGAAATAGTTTAAATGGTTATTAGTTCATTGTAATGCTTAGTTAGGTACCACTAAGAATTGATTGTCCGAAGCTTCTCTAGCAGTGGTAAAGTTCCCAAATCTGGCACTAGTCCTCGTAATATGGTAAACAAAAAATGGTAAATACCCAAAAGTTTACGACACAACAACAAAATACATAAGACAAAAATTTCCAACTTTTTACTGCCCTGGGGAATGTTTAAAAAATCGGTCGTAAAAGTTTGGGTGTAAAAAACTTGAAATGTTCAAACAATTGACTAAAAATACTTGATATCGTGCCAATCGTATAAAGAAATTTGGATAAAAGTTTTAAGGTATAGGCGGTGGCTGAGGGGATAGGATCGACATCTTGTTTTTTGAGACTCGGGTTCGAGTCCCGGTAAAAAGGATGTTGGATCTTTATTATTTTTTCTTTTTATACTCTGTACCAAATTTACACAGAGTATATTAAGTTTGTACAAAATGATGTAACAGCCAAAAGGAATCATCCTATATAAGTATATAGCATCAACAGCCGAGTCGATTTAGCCATGTCCGTCTGTCCGTCCGTCCGTATGAACGAAGAGATATCAGAGATGGTAAGAGATAGAGGTTTGACATGTATGGGAGAAATATTTCTTATACTTGCAGGCAGATCAAGTTTATTTTCCCGCACCCGCAATTTGGAAAAAACACCATATCTCCCACAGTTTTAATGATAGATGGTTCGTACCTTCTAGAGATATTTAGTAATCAAATTTTTTTTATCGATTTTCTGAAGGAATGATAAAGATTGGATGAACAATACTCAAGCTATGAGCAAAAAACGGCCAGTTAACACCCCCAGTATTTGTCTTTTTTTAGGATTAAAAAAGCCCAAAACTTTAGCCGAGGTCAGAAAAGATGTTAAACCACAGACTCTTCATAGTAGGAAGTTCCTCAGACAAACGGTAATAAAATTTAAAAAAAATAATATGTCAAATCCAGGATTCGAGCACACGACTTGCCACTTATTAGTTAAGCATACATTGCTCTACGCCACGGAGGCGTCTGAAATTCAAAGCAAATATTAAGGTTTGAATCTCAAGTAACTGCATATTACACAGCCTGTCAAAAACAGCTGGTTTACCTCAACAATTAATAGGGTAAATCAGAAGGGGTCGCTCACTAGCTCATGTGCAGTAAATTTACCCAACTACGTTTTTACGACGGCTGGTGAATACCCCCTTACACTGAGGGAAAAATGCCTTGAAATTTCAATATTTACACTTTGACTTTAACATTTTCACCATTGATTCAGCGTTAAATATGGAATTCGTAAATATAGAGTGTGTACACTTTTATTAAAATATGAAAACATTAAAAGTTTTTTTTTAAATTAAATTTTTAAGCTAATTAGTTTGTTCTGAATCAAGAGTAGGAATCCCCCCATTGGAGGCCACCCCACCACCAGTTGGACTCTGAAAATCAACAAATTATATTAAATTGTATTTACAATGTTTACTTACTCTGCGGGAATTCGAACTCGGGGCCCTTTGTCTGAAACACAATTCACAATCGTACTCTCTACCGGTTGCACCATTGCGCGTGCTGCCGGCAAAGCTTCTAAGATACTACTTGTATTGAATCGAATTTACCATCTGCCTAAAAAATGAGACCATTTGTAATACTTAAGTTTGAATTCCCAGGATAGTTCATATAAATGGCGCAAAGAAAATTTGGTGATTAAATATGTTTCTAGTAAAATCAAAGTGCATATTAATTGATTTTAATACAAAAATTGCATAGTAAAATCAAATATGATTGTTATTGTTTTTTTTACTATGCCATTTTACCTGAGTGTAATTATTGTTTGAGCAAATGAATAAAATTTAAAGCATAATAATGAATGTCTAAGGGCAGGTATCTCATCTTCATGACAAAACCATCTGTTACTTAAACTAGCTAATAGCAGGTGAAGGTCATCTTTTTTCATATATGATGTAATTTTGTAAGTTAATCTGACACATATCAGCTATCTGGAAGAAAAAAATCGAACCTTAGTTCTACATTTTTACCTAACATATTTTTGCTATCTATGGGAATTCAACTCGGCCGTGTAAAAGGCTTACAATTAAACTCAGCACCATAAGCAGAAAATTAATTTCTTAGCTACAATACAATTAAGGGATATTTTTTTCTATTATTAACGCAAATGCATAAATTGGATAACGCCCCCTCTAAAAGGGAGTGGGCTACTTACTTTCAAGCATTACTTACGTACGTTATGTTATATATTCATAACATTTTCGCAACAGTTTTAGGCGAATATCCTTGCGGCATTCGGGCAAACTGGAGCATGAACAAGAATTTCGCGTTGCCCCAGCTTAGCTCTCTTTTAGTTTACGATGCGGATAAATCGTTTGCGAAATTGTTGTGTCAAGTGCAGACGGCGGGTGAAGTAACAACAATTAAGCAACGGATCCAAAAAAAACTCTTCTTACCAGCTCAATGGGCACGTCACGAGCTTATGCTAGATTTATGGCTAAGGACGCGTTATTAAACGCTGCCAACGGCTGCGGCCCATTTATAACTGTAATGCTGTAAGACACTTGTATTAGCATAAACAGAAATGGGCTAGCGTGCCATCACGGAGTCACAATGCACATAATAGATGCGTGTAGTAATCATAGCAAAGCCAATCAGAAGAAGAAGACGAAGGGTTGGGGGCAAAGTCAATATGCCAAGATGCGTGCCAACTTTGAAGTGACTCAGGGAACTCAGTCAATATAATAAATTACGGTGATAGCTACTGCTGCAAGTTCCAAATATCACGCAGGGGGCGTGAGAAAGAAGCAGTCCGTCCATCCAGCATCCCAAAGGGAAGCAAACAAAGACATTTTCAAAGGGGATGGAAGTTATGTGGGGGGTGGAAGGGACAGAAAAGGGGGAGACATATCAGTAACTTGCAGACAGCTGCCGAAGAAAAATCATACTTGAAGCTGGGTAATATCTTATAAAAATTTCATTTCATTGTTTGGAATCAGGGAAAGGTTGCCAAGTGAAATCAATTAGAAGTCTCATACGCAATGCAACACTTCATTATGTTCGCCTTCTCCCTCTTTCTCTCTGACTCACACAAGACAACTTTAATGAGGCAGCCTGAAAGTATGCTACATTAGTTTATGTTGTTTGTGTCAACGCATAAATCACCAGCAGAATCATGAGTTTAGGAGAATGTGCGTGTTTGTTTTATTATAAAACCCTTCTTGATTAAAGTCCTTTTTTCGCAGGAAACGGAAAGTAGAGACCATAATTAACAACCAAGTACCACACCCACTACACTGGCGGATATGCAAAATCAACAAAAATGTTGCATCCTCACAAAGGACCACCAGCTGCTACCTCCATCACTGCCACCATTAGAGAAGCTGCCCTTATCCGTAACCAATTTCATTTAAATTAAAGTGGAACGAAATAACTACCAGAACAAAAAGCCAAGTCTCCCTCACTTAATCCTCAATGTTGACAACCCCTGGCCCTTCTGCTGCTGCTTCAAGTCAACATTACTCTAGACGACGGCGAGAGCTGCTGCTGCCGCTGCTCCAGCTTCAGCTGATACTCTGCTTTATATCTTCAACAAATGGAGAGGTCTTTACATTGGGCTATCTCACCGGCTCCCAACGACGTCCTGGTAATTTGGACTATCAGCGTCCAGGTATTACCATCTCAGGTGCCATATCCCTAGCCGTGGAACAAGTCAATGCAGGAAAATTGGCAAAATTGGGTCATGCATTGGAATTTGTGGTAGCCGAAACTTTTGGCGATGAGGTGGCTAGCATACGTCAGACGGCTGCGCTGTGGACCCAGCAGGTGGCTGTCTATATCGGACCACAGGAGACTTGTGTCCACGAGGGACGTATGGCGGCGGCTTTTAATCTACCCATGATATCATATGTAAGTGAATTCAAAGTCCCTTGACAAAGTTAAGCCTAATACCTGTGAAGTACATCACTTTACTAGTTCAGTGTCCCCCAAGTATTTTATAATTTTACAAGCAGCTTCCTCAGAAAAATAAACTTTTTACAACTTGACGACCCATAGATATTGCCTGAAAATATCTACAGACAGCTGATTAAACCTTTAAATTAATTTACAATTATGTCTTATCTGTGTCGTACTACACTGTTTCACAAAATGTAGCTTTTAAAATGTGGGCTTTCTGATCGAAAAATAAAATACAAAAATTTTTTTTTTTCGGATTGACAGCGGCTTTACTGGGGATTTCATATAAAAAAATTTTAACTAAACGGTGGGGGGAGGTATTTCATACAATGTGTTTTCTACAATGTGAACCAAGGTTTTAAATGAATCGATTAAGTAGTTTTTAAATGGCAGTGAACACGGACTTTGGAAATGTATTTTTGAAAAAAACGCGTTTAAAAGTTTTTTGAACTAAAAAAGTGATGAAAAAAATTTTATTTTTCAACTTACACAGAATCATCGTTTACAGCTCCATAGAGCAGCTTCGATGTCTTCAGCCTCAGTCAAATTTCTTGACAAAATTATAAAATCACAAGCTTGTCGTCAGCTGCACTGCCTTCCCGAACGCCCGCAACTGTTGGAGCTATAATGTTAAAGCGCAGGAGACTAATTAGACAATAACTTAAACAGTTTTGCCCAGATCGACCTAAAAGAAACAAAGAGCCACTTAAAGCACTTCAACCGATTTTACTATCTATATTAGCTTTTCTCTAGATTTATTACACAAATAAAAAACTTTTTTAAATTTAAAAAAAATGTAATAAATAATTTATTGGTTCTTCCCTCGGAAATAGCGCTCTGACGCCTTAAAATTTATATTAATAATATCACCAGGCAACAAGTTCCAGTATATTGAAGGGTTGGTGGTGATTCTAAATGATTTTCGTGTGCTCAACACGAATCTGTTTTCAGAAATGGTCCATCACGTCGAGGTTTTTAGTAATTTGAGCTTAAAGTGACAAAAAGTGCCTATTTTAACCCTTTTTAGACGCGAGGTATATTATATGAACCCTATGCCAACCCTATATATAGATATATATAGATATAATATATAGATATATTATGAACCCTATGTCCATCAAGTTATATTATGAACCCTTTATTTTATGATACAATCTAGTATTCTAAGCTTGGATGTGAATGCCACTTAAAGGCCTATTCTCAGATGAGATAAAAATTTAGTTCGGCACAATATTTCATATAAATAGAAACAATTTGGAACAGTTTGAAATCTGATTGCTTTTGAACGGTAGTCCTATTTATAAATTTTAGCTAAATTTTTAGCTAATCTGAGAATAGGCCTTTAGAGGCCGCGCAGACATACAGCTGAAAGATGAACTGATTGCAGAACCGAAAGCTTTGCTGACACGACAATTTGATTCAGCACACCTATAATTTTTAAGGTGTGCATACATGTTGCTGACCTGAGCTTTTATCTTATTCATTTTATTCTTGCTAGCAACATGGTGTCGCCTTTATTGCAAAATTTTTTAATTACGGAAAATTACAAAGAGCAGAGAAAATTTATGCAAAGGAAAAAGAGAATATGGGTTCAGGAGATTGTTACTGCTAGAGAGACATTGGTTGAATTTCATAATTTATATGGTCAATTACGAACGTATCGAATAAACTTTTATGAACATAAACTTTTGAGATCGCATTCAGAAGTAGGAAAGTCTTATTCATTTGCATCTATGTAAGTATTTATGTGAGCTTTTTAATTTTGCCTGTAATTTCGTGATAAAAGAGCATATAACAAATAAACAAGTATGTTTGTTCATTCAAACAATGCTGAACTTACGGCTGAATTCAAATGTTTAATTAAACGCATCGTGTGCGCACTTCCATGCATGTAGTGTGATTATTTTTCGAAAGCTTAAAGCTCGGCCTTAAGCTCTGCCGTCAGTTCATCTTTCAGCTGCATGTGTGCGCGGCCCCTTAGATATGAAATGAAGTCAGTCTAGTTGAAGTGAAGATTCGAGTAAGACGTGTTTCCGAGAAAACTCAAAAATAAATTGTAAATAAAACATTTTTGAAAAAATCTATTAAATAAAACCTCAAGTAAATTCAACAGGGAATTGGGACAGCGGCAGGGGGTCACAACAAAACTCGCCTGTTGTGGGGAACCTTTACTTTTGATTTGACTTTTATATGATATTATCGTAAAATCCTATTTCTTAACTTTTAAATAAACTATCTCAAAGAACTGTATGATTTTTTTAAGCAAAGAAATACCATTTTGAATAAAAAGTCTCGATAATAATAAAATAACAAAACTGTCTACTGCACAAAAGTATGAATTGTAGAAACAGTACAACCAGCTAGTAATTTGTATTGAACTTCAATGAAAATTTTCAATAAAACCCATTCCATACATTGGGGCAGCAACAATATATTGTGTTTTTGTGAACTCGGATACAATTACTAAGAATGGTATATCTTCATTGGAAAAAATAGTACAATTGCTTGGCATAGTTTATTTCAAATTTAAGGAGTAGTTCTTTCTATATATCAATCTTTCTATATATCTTCTTTATAATATCAAAGAAAGTGAAAACAAAAGTATATGTTGTCCACAAAAAGCGTTTAAAAAGAGTCAAATAAGGCATTTTTTGTATCTTTAAGGTCAAATTACTAACAATCTCGACGTGATGGACCATTTCTGAAAGCAGATTCGTTTTCATCACACGAAAAGCAATTAGAATCACCACCGATCCTTCAATATACTGAAAAAAGTCTAATTTTGTAGCCTTGTATAATATATTGGTTCTTCATTTCCAAGTTTCGCTGTAGCCATCGGAGATAAATTTGGAAATTCATAAAAAAAATTCCATAGTTTTAGGCTGGACAATAAAAAAAGGTACAGCATTTAAAACTCGATTTTCTGAAAACCAAAGCAAAACCGCACAAAAGCGCATACCTACATAGTGCAATATTTAAAGAAAATAATAAGCCATGTTGCAAGTGAATTGACAGGGGTACTTTTGGGCACTCTCAAATCAAAGTTGCCAAATGTGAAACTTCCCACAAAATTTAAGATATTTTTCATTTTTTATGTAATCGCTTACAAAGTAAATCTTTTTTAAACTTTTTTATTACATTATCTAGTCCGTAGTCGAAAATACAAAATCAAGTTCCAGCAGCTGTTGCACTCCTAGCTATGACTATTAATTTTTTATTATACTCTGTACCAAAGGTACACAGAGTATATTAAGTTTGAACAAAAGTATGTAACAGGGAGAAGGAATCATTTCCGACCCTATAAAGTATATATTTTCTTGATCAGCATTAACAGCCGAGTCGATATAGCCATGTCCATCTGTAGGAACGCACAGATCTCAGAGATGGTAAGAGATAGAGGTTTGACATGTATGGGGCATATCAATTTGATATATTTTCATATCGGAGTAAAATTGATATGAAAAAATATCAATTTTTTTCTCGGAGTATGTATTCAAAATCATTTACCACAGTCGTTTTATCCAGTTTCCTAATCAAAAAATTGGGGCTTTTTTGGTTCAAAATTTCGACTTTTTTTGTTTCCGGCTCATACGCATTTATCTAACCTGTGACGATCTTTCTTATAAACATCTTTTGAAGCGCCGCGATCGTATTTTTTCAACATTTCTTTGCTCCAATCCAAACGAGCCATTTTTTGAGCGATTGTATAATTATGCGGAATCCATCGCCATACAAAGAACTAAGTTCATCGACACACTCTTGTTGAGATAATCCACGTCAAAAGTAGTAAAAAATTATCCAACGAAAACCATTCCAATTTCCAAACCAATTTCCATTCTAAAGCTAAATTGATTTTTCCAACTCACTGGTAACAACACAAATAGCGCTAGTGTATCAAAACGTTGTGAGACAGCTTATGCTAAAAAATGTCAAACTTTATTTTGGTATTACCAGATTTTAACTATTGACATTAGTGTTACCAGTTCCCGACACATAAATAGTACCCCAAGCACCCACTGAGCTTATGCATTGTCCTCTTTTTGGCTTCAAGATCACACAACTCATATGTTGGTGCTTGCTTCGGCGCTTCTTATCACTATTTCTTTTATACGCCACACACTTATAGAGTTAACTTTTTATGTCAATGATATTGCAGCATAGTGTGTTTTATTAGATTTGAAGTGTTTACACTTCAAAGTTTGATAATATACCCATAATTGATTTCACGAGTTGTGCTGTTCTTTTTAAAGTGGAGGCATACTAATAAACAGGTCTGCAAAAACCTAAAATACAAACCGGAATGTGTCTACTCCGGTGCTCAGCTTTTATGAATATTATACGCTTTTGAACTAATCTGACAAATTTTCTCCCTCTTTAAGTCTTCCTCGTCACTTTAAAAGCGTCGACACAAAATCTGTCGGATTAAAAAATATTCCCATTTGTGGAATTGAACAATCGAGAACTAACTGATCTCTTCAAACTACTTGAAAATTATCTCTGATGAAATTTTTCGTAACCATTTTTCCATACATTTTCCAACTCTCTCTTTAGTATTGCACGCATCGTGACCCTTCGAATAAGGTTGACTTTCCTACCTTTGCGAGGACACGACCACCCGACACTCAGATTTCCAAATCCGTGGTGGCTCTACTATTGGCCTTCAATTGGACTCAAGTTAGCTTTTTGTACTTGGATGATGCCAGCAGTCAATATCAGCCCGTGGCGGAGACTATTTTGAGTACACTTAGTGCGGCAGGTGTGGCCATACGTGATGTACACACTTGGAATACCATTTATCATCATGGTTTTATGGCCAATCCCTTTGAAACGCTGGTGGAGCAGACTTATGTGAATACAAGGAGTAAGTCCAGCACTTTTTGCATCCTCTCTAAAAATGTCTCTAATACTTTTTCTTTGTGGTAGTCTACCTCATTTTGGGTCACTATTACGAGCATGTGGGACTGATGGTCAGCTTGCAGCGCAGAGGATTACTCTCCAGCGGTGACTATTTTGTGGTGGGCATTGACATAGAGCAATATGAACCTGCCAAGCCAGAGAAATATTTACGTGGCCTGCTGCTGGAAAAAGTTGAGCCACTGGCCGCCCAGGCTTTTCAATCCTATTTGGGTATAGTGCCCACAGCGCCCGTTTCATTTGCCACATTTGCCAATGAGGTGGGTTTTTGGACAGGCCTTTAAGCCCAATGATTGATGAGAGCTCTCATAATTGTCATTGGGTTTTCGGGACATTTAGCACACATTACATTTTGGGTTTTATTTTTTTATTTAGGTCAACAAATACATGGAGCGACCGCCATTCAATTTTCCCAATCCGCTGGGTCTTTTCGGTGGAACCAAGCAGGTTAGATGCTCCCTCTCTGTGCGCTTTGGTGGGGGCTGCTCATCCCTTACTTTTGATTTTGCAGATAAGCGCTGAGGCTGCCTATCTCTATGATGCTGTGCATCTCTATGCTCATGCCTTGTTGGAAGTCTTGGAGTCTGGTGGTAGACCCAAGAACGGCAGCGCCATTGTGTCGGCCATCAAGGGTTCCCGCTATCTCAGTGCCATGGGGTAAGTGGCGGGTTGATAACTGCTAAGCCGCTTTACTTACTTCTCCGTTCTCGCTCCACCAGCTACCATGTTTATATCGATGAGAATGGCGATGCAGCTGGCAACTATACGGTTTTAGCCAGAGGTAAAGTGCAAAATAGTCGCAATCAGACTGTGCTTGGTCTAGTACCCGTTGGTACCTTCAGCCACAGGGGCTCGAGCAACGTAAGCGAGTCATTGCCCGTAAGTAATCCCTGTTATCAAACATTCCATTCTCGCTCTCTCTCTATTGTAACTCATCCATACGCTTTCCTCTCATTCAGCAGCAGGTAAGCGCTTTTGGCTTAGCAAACACACATCGCACACTAATATTTGTCCCCACATATTTTAATCCCTCTACTTCCCTACTACTTTCATTGCAGGATCTCAAATTATTTAGGTCCATAGACTGGGTGGGTGGCAAACGTCCGGCCGCTGAACCACGTTGTGGATTTGGTGGCGAGAAGTGCGTCAGTAAGTGTGGAATAGAAGTCCCAATAATATCGCCAACTATCTAACTAATTTGGATACCTTATTTTCCAGACTACACGGGTGAAATCTCTGCTGGCATAGCTGGAGGTGCTCTATTGCTACTGGGTCTCGTGTCGCTGGTTCTCTACCGTAATTGGCGCTATGAACAAGAGCTGGACAGTTTGCTGTGGAAAATTGATTTTCGCGAGGTGCAGATGCATGAGAACGAAAGGGAGCAACAAAGTCAGAAACAGACGCGCGTAAGTCCAACACAAAATGACAGTATTTTAGTTAATGATGCGTCTGGTAAAGCATTCTAACGTCTCGGTGCATCCGGCTGCCTGTCGACTGTCAGCTACAGACGAGAAAGGCTTTAGCTAAAAGGGTATTATGTATGTAATATAAGGGTATGACTTTGTCATGATGTAAACTGTGCAACGACATGAACTCAAAGTTGCTTAGTAGCAAGGAATGATGAAGTGGACAAATTAGCAAAAATGCAGCAGACATTTAGGAAATAAAAGTCTTAAAATCTTGGTTCATTATTAGTGCAAGATCTTGGCTATACCGTGGATGTGCTTTTATTTCGCAATTCAGTTACGAACATTTTTGATAATTGACCAAAACAGACTAGTTAACAAATATAAAACAAATTGTATGATCCATTTCTGGCAGATTTTTTTACCCGTTACTCGTAGAAGAAAAAGTGAATACTAAAGTCGTTATGTAACAGGAGAAAGAAACATTGCCGACCTTATAAAGTACATATATTCTACGTCCGTCCGTCTGTCGGTATGAACACCTATATAGATCTCACAGACTAGAAGAGCTAGAGCAACGAAATTTGAAATGTAGCCTCCTATTGTCGCCACTCAGATCAAGTTTGTTTCAAATTTCAGGAGGCGAATAATCACGAAAGATAAAAATGAATCTCATTAAAAATTAATTTTGCAAAATTCAACGCAATTATTAAATAAAGTGCTTTTTATTCCAAATACTTTGAAAAACCTTACGAAAATTCCAAAATTCCAGAAACATTTTATAGGAAAAAACATAATAAAAATTGCATGACTTATGTTCAAGATGTTTCACCGCAGTTTACTCACGAAACAGCCTTGGATCCCGGATGCTCACGCACGAAACTCTGTGTTTGCTTACGATCACTTTGTGACTCGTAGTGACACACCGTGACACGTTCAAATTCACTTCACTTTTGGCAGCATTTCTTCCCATGAGTAACGGGTATATTGAAGTCGGGCAGGGCCGACTCCCGGATCGGATGACCACTTCTTGTAGCTGCCATGAAAGCGATCGGTCGTTAAATGGGTTTTAGTGGAAAAAACTTAGTTGTTTTCAATGTTAGCGTTCTTCAACTCGGTCATAACTAAAATTATATGTTTTCTAACTGATTTGCGAAGTTTAGTCGAAATCGCTAACCGGTGGAGCGATCTTTTTTAAGTTTTTTAAAACTTCGGCACAGACAAAGTTAGCTTTGCTTTCTGGTTTAATTTAATTTGGAATGATGAAATCGAAAACAAATAAAAAATTTTTTGATTGAAAAGGTAATTTCTTTAATATTTTCGGTAGATACTCTTAATTTGTTAACCGTATCTCAAGTCAGAAACGTTAGGTGGAGAAAAGCATGGTTTAAAATTGAAGAGTAATAGAATTTCCAATGACATTAGCTTACGAAAATAAACAAATTTCTATTAGATTTTTTTTTAGTTTAGTTGGGAAGGCTGTACTCGAAAATGATTTAAAAATTTTTTTATGACATTTTTTTTATATGAATTTTTTTCATTTGTTCGGTATCTCAATTCAAAAACGTTAGATGAAGTCAAGTCAGATATGAATAGTTAAATAATTGAATTTACAATAATCGCATAAAACATTGTTTTCAAATCGCTTAAGTAGATTGAACACAACGTCCAGAAATATTTAAAAAAAAATTAATTTTTTGCTAGAAATCGCAGGAAATTTTATTTTCAAACGTCTAGGAAAAATATTTTAAAAGACAAAAAAATAATTTTATTTTTGTTACTTAATTGCGATTATTTTACAAAGAAAATAAGGTATTGGTGATGAAAATCTATGTGTGGGTACCGTAGCTGGTTCAATTTGAGTGGAGGAACTACTTACAAAAATAGTTTTGTATATTTCTTCGATTTTTTGATCCATATTCGAAGTTAGCGAATAGCCAGATCGAAAAAAATTGTCAAGAACAGCAAAAGTCGAAGCAAATGAAATTTTTTTTCCAGCGCTTTGTTGCTTACAGCTCCTGTATTTGTTCATATATTTTGTTCATCGATATCTTATTTTCTTTGTAGAAGTGCGATTCTTAAATTGAAAAAATAAAAATTTTTTTAAGTATTTTCCTAGAACACTGAAACTTTTTGTTTTTTCGACAAAAAAATTGATTTTTTTAAACTATTTTTGATCGTTGTATTCAAACTACTTAACCGATTTAAAAACAATGTTTTATGCGATTGTCCCAAATTTAATTACCGTTCTATTCATGTCTTGCTTGACATCATCTAACGTTTCTGAATTGAGATATGGCTTAAAATGTATGTGTACCTAACGAAAAAGTTAAAGATATTCAAATTTAAAAAACCTTGACATAAAAAATTTTCAAATTGATTTTTGAAATCATCAATCCAAACTACACTTAAAAATAGTTCCAGAAGAAATGGGTCTTTTTGGCTGTAAGCTAGTGTAACTAATTAGTCCAAATTTTGTGTTTAAATCGGTTTAGTTATCTGAAACTTACGATCAAGAATATTTGATAAACATTGGCCGTGTTCACCATCATACATTAAACCATCCATCAACAAAAGTTAATTGGTGTTTGCTCAACGGTTTGATGAAATTTGTGGTATAAAATAGTGTGCGTGAAAGTTATATTTCTAATTTGAAATGACAGTTTGATTTTTTATGTTTTTTTATATATATACAACCACAAAAATTAGCAATCATGATAGCACATCACATTCGTTCACCACAACAATCGAACTAGATCCATCGATTTTTTTGTCATCGATTTGTGCTGGTAAACTGGCCATTGATTTTTGCTCGAAAGCAAACTAAACATTGTTCTCTAAATTCCGAAAAAAATTAGTAAATGTAATAAAAAAAAAAACTATCTTGTTTACTGATGAAGGGCTCTTTTACGAAGAAAATAACGTATTGGTAACGATAATCTATGGATAAATACCGTATTTGGATCCAATTAAGTGAAGCACTAACAGTTAAATTTGAGTATTTTATGGGTGTAGTAAGAATTATTTCGTCTTTTTATACCCTGTACCGGGTACATCGCTTTAATTGGTAAGGAGATAGACAAAATTCACATTTTTTCTATATTTATATATCTGGAAAACGGAGGGTGATGAAGCAAAAGTGATAACTGATTTGGAATGCGTAAGTGCCTATACTTGCGGCTATAGATATTCGCATATTAATTGCGCGGTGTGCGTATAGGCTGTGGGCACCCTTGCTCTACACATTCGGTAGAATGTTATCTTATTCATAAACCTTTTATTATAGTTTAATTAGCTTCGGGGATTTATGGGCTAGGTTATCTCTCCCATATTCACCCTTCTTGTACCTTTTGCATGTCTGACAGTATTTCTTAAATCAATTGCCGCGTCGTCTTCCTTCGCAGTCCACCCATCCACTCATACGCACCAGTCAGGTTAGTTTAAGTTCCAACCCTGATGCGGACTTTCGTTATACCACAATTTTCACACCGATTGGACTTTACAAGGGACAACTGTATGCCATTAAGAAGGTGCGGAAGAAGAGCGTAGACATCACCCGTGAAATGAAGAAGGAACTTAAGTTGGTAAGACCCTGGACTTTGCACTGCTGGCGTGTTGACAAGTATGTGGTAATCCTTAAACTTTTATTTTTTATTTTTTACTAAGCTACGCGATGCTCGCCATGATAACATATGCGCCTTTATTGGTGCATGCACGGACCCACCCAATATCTGCATCATCAGTGAGTACTGCACTCGTGGAAGCCTTAAGGTCAGTCGGTCAACTCAAGCAAAAACAACCTAAGACCAACTAACCTCCTACTCCTTCTGCTGCTTACAGGACATACTGGAGAATGAAGACGTCAAGCTGGACAACATGTTCATTGCCTCCATGGTGGCGGACATTATACGCGTGAGTGCTGCTGCTGAAACATTATACTAATGGCGATGTGACCCCTACTCCCCCTAACCACGGCTCTCTCTTTCTTTTCATAACCGCAGGGCGTCATCTATTTGCACGAATCGCCCATTCGCTTCCATGGCTCACTGTGCACTTCCAATTGTCTTGTAGACTCACGTTGGGTGGTCAAGCTGACAGACTTTGGGCTGTTTGCCTTCAAACAAGGCATTGAGGATAGTTCAACGGACATGCAGCACATGTCGGCCAAATGTTTGAGTAAGGGCAGCTACCCACCCACTCCATTTAGCTATACCCCTAATGGGTTCATTTTCTTTCATTGCAGAGCTACTGTACCGAGCTCCTGAGCTTCTCAGGCTGGGACCCTCGTCGCTGGTCATGGGCACTCAACGTGGTGATGCCTACTCCTTTGCCATTATACTTTACGAGATGCATGTGCGGCGTGGTCCTTTTGGGGAAACGGGTTTGACTCCCATGCAGTGTCTGCAAAAGGTACTCCAGCCGCAAGATCAAGTGTATCCCTATAGACCTTCACTGCAACCCTTGGAAACTGCATTCGATTGTGTCAGCGAGTGTCTCAGAGAATGTTGGGTAGAAAGACCTGAAGATCGTCCCGACTTCAAAACCATACGAGCCAAATTACGACCCTTAAGAAAAGGCATGAGGCCCAATATCTTTGACAACATGATGGCCATGATGGAGAAGTATGCCAATAATTTGGAGGCTCTGGTCGATGATCGTACGGATCAGTTGCAGGAGGAGAAAAAGAAGACTGATGCCTTGTTGCACGAAATGTTGCCACGTTGTGTGGCCGATCAGTTAAAAAAGGGTCACAAAGTAGATCCCGAGCACTACGAACAGGTCAGCATCTATTTCAGTGATATTGTCGGCTTCACGGCCATGTCCGCAGAGAGTTCACCCCTGCAGGTGGTGGACTTTCTGAATGATCTCTATACATGCTTCGATTCGATCATTGGACACTATGATGTGTATAAAGTGGAGACTATAGGTGACGCCTACATGGTGGTCTCGGGACTGCCATTGAGAAATGGTGATTTACATGCAGCCGAGATAGCCACGATGTCATTGCACTTACTTAGCGCCGTCTCTGAGTTTAAGATACGTCACAGACCTACAAATAGGTTGCTTCTACGCATAGGCATACACACGGGTCCAGTATGCGCCGGAGTGGTGGGCCTAAAAATGCCCAGATATTGTTTGTTTGGTGACACTGTTAATACCGCCTCGAGAATGGAATCGAGTGGAGTACCTCTGAAAATTCACTGCAGTTGGCAGTGTAGACAAATACTGGAGCGGCTTGGGGGCTATCATTGTCAAGAACGTGGCATGATCTCAATGAAGGGTAAGGGCGAGCAACGCACCTATTGGCTGCTGGGCGAAGATGACGAGGCTAGAGTGCGGCGCACCTATGAGCGTTCTCAACGTCGTGGATCCAGGGCACTCAACAAGTTTATACAGGGCACCATCAAACAGGCCCAGGAGCAATCCAATGAAAATGGCATAAGATCTTCACTGAAGCAAAAGAATTTGCCACGCAACTCGATGACACGTTCCTCTAGTCTAGAATCACCCAAGAAACTTCGTTTTGCGGCAGGCAGTCTGCTGGAACATCATCGTTATCATAGGTAAGTTGAGTACTTATGTGAGTGACACTTTTTTGAGTGCTAAGTGCAATTAGAAAAGAACTAACTTATACACCCCTTTAGAAAAATGCTTTGGAGTGATGATTCACCAAATCTACCAGTTGACATAATATTTGGCACAATCGTCCATTGATGTCTTGCCAGATAGTCCTCCTCCAAGTTTCTTTGGGTCTGCTTGGTGTCCGTCCGATTCCATCCAGCGGGTTCCATTCCATAGCCTTCCTAGCGATATCGTTCCCTATCCAGCTCCATTTCATTCTGCGTATTATGGTGTCAACACTCTCCATATTTGATAGTCTTAGCAGCTCGGAGTTCCGTATTCTGTAAGGCCAGAAAATACAGAAGTTGTTATTTTCCATGTGGAGGAACCATAAAGGAGCAGATATAAAATCTGCTATACATTTTCAATTCAGCTAAAATCCTTTCTATTACAAATTTTTAAAAAAAACACCACCGAAAAATTAATAATTATTTTTTTTTCGTCATTTTCTGTCATAATGTTATCAACGAAAATCAATAAAGATTTGTACAGTACAAAACTGTATCGAGGGCCTTCAGGTCCTATCATTAGCATAATTTTCGCTGTCACACTTGAATTTTTTAATTGCCTTTTATATTGACTTTCCGACCAGTGTTTGATTTGGTTCTTATACAGCAGCAATAGCAGTCAACAATGTGATGCAGACACAGAGCTGCTCAATCTACTTCCAATAGTGCTCTGGATAGCTGCTCCCATAGTTCCTCCAAATCGTCTACTAAGAATTCTATAAAGTTTTTAACAGAGTGGCTCAGTATTGATTATTCTAGTTCCATTAGTACATTAAGGGTGATCTCAGGATTAAAATGGACCCGCGTTGGTACCGAAATATTCGCGATCTTAATTTTGATCGATTTGAAAAAAACGTTGGCAAAAGCACTAATATAAAGACTTCTGGGTAATTAATGAGAACTTTTAAGAGTTCACGATTTCTATTTTGTGAATTTTTTGTTTTGAAAATCTCGCGATTTTTTGATCCGTTTGATAAACACCTTTTACCGTTTATTTACGCGACTTCATGGCTATTGAAACTCATATAAGAATTTTTGCAACTTTCTAATACTTTTGAACCGATTGACCGACACCTCCTTTTTATCCATCTTCAATGGCCAACCATCAAAACTCATTATAAAATTTTGAAAATTTTGAGAACTTTTGGTACTTTATATTTAGCCGTCTACCTGTATTTACCCATCTTCAAGGCAATCTAAACTCCTATAAGAATTTTTCGCAAATTTCGCGATTTTTATAAACCGACTTACCGACACCTCTTTACCCATCTTCAATTGCCAATTATTAAATCTTCATGATAATCTGAACAAAAAATACAACCATTTACGCGTCTACAATTGCAATCTATTAAATCTTAATGATACCCGAACTCGTAAAATTGAGCAAATTTCTTGATTTTTTGTGCCGTTCAGCCTAAAATCAGGTATACTATTGCTATCTACCAAATCTTTATGATAATCTGAACTCATTATACAATTTTGAAAATTTCGCGATTTTTTTGACAATTTGGTCTACACCACCTGTATTTATCCTCTACTACTGCCGTCAATCAAATCTTCAATAAATTTTGAGTCATATAAAATTTTTGCGAATTCCGCGATTTTTTAATTGTTCGATCTACACCTCCTATTTATCCGTCTACATTGCCATTTGCTTCTCCATATTTTGCACTGATTTATATAATTATAGAATTCTTAGTAGACGATTTGGAGGAACTATGGGAGCAGCTATACCGAGCAGGATTGAGCAGCTCTGTGCCTGCTTTGCTCCGAGTATTTTGATAGTAGTTTTTTGTATACTATTGACAAAATTGACAGCACGGAGCAGAGCAATAGTGTTTCAGATTTGATTTTGTGCTCAGGCTACTGCTCTGCTCTTTTCACATCAAGAGCTGGAGCAAGAGAAAAAAATAAATACTACGAAATAGCAGAGCATTTTCAAAAACTGTTTCCGACTATTCAAAATTTGAGGTTCGGAACAAATGCTTGCGTATCATCCAACATAAAATGTTTAATTCTAATTCTTGGAATATTATCAATATCTACCGTTAACTTCGACAAATATAGTCCTATATAGATGAAAATGGGCTTTATGGATTTGTTTTAACCTGTACTATTCTTCAATAATCGAAATGTTCCAAAAATTGGGAAGCAAGGTACAATTGGCTAGCCGTAAACGGGCGTATAATCCAACATAAAATTTTGAATTCTAATTCATTGAAGATTATCAATATCTGCCGTTAACTTCGACAAATATAGTCCGATATGGATGAAAATGGGCTTTATGGATTAGTTTTAACCTGTACTATACATCAATAATCAAAATTTTAAGAAAATTGGCAAGCAGTATGTATGTGATTT
This sequence comes from Lordiphosa magnipectinata, assembly GCA_037044535.1. NCBI lineage: Eukaryota > Metazoa > Arthropoda > Insecta > Diptera > Drosophilidae > Lordiphosa > Lordiphosa magnipectinata. The sequence continues at coordinate 155,017 of JBAMBO010001564.1, forward strand.
TTAAGGAGAGTCCGAAAAGTATGCAATAAAAAATATACATAGAGAAAGGCAACGTAGCGTATAATTGATACAGAAGTCCTTCAAATTTCAGTCTTTTATAAGCTTCTAGGTGTGTTTAAAAGCAACAAAAAAGAGATTGAGACCTTATGATTTTCATACTACAACTGTTCATACATCAAATATTTCAAATTGATTGCATTCTTAGTTCTAAGAATAGCACTTTTAAATTTAAGAATGCTGCAAATTTGAGTATACATTCTATTTTCGCCTTAAATACTTTTTTTCGAATCCCTGCTCCATTTTCAGTGACGAGGCTTTACTTGAGGTGGATTCCTATACCGGTATACGACGCTCTTCTGGAGGCTCTACACACTCTCGCTATGAATATGAAGAGTCTACCTTATCCTGCCAGAGTATTGAAGTCCATAGACGTCCGTCTTCCTATCCCACTGCCAATACACCGCTTTTAATGAATCATGTGGAAGTCTAAACATGGACGGGCACTTAGCATTTATATTAAATACAGGAATCTTAGTAGAATTTCTTTTGTGTCGCTTTTAGTGTTCGTATTCAGCATATTGTGAAAGTGATTATAAATCTAGTCGTTCATCTACCATATAATAAACATAAATAAAACAAAAGGCCTAGCAAAATTTGGAATTTTATTTCCATTGTCTTCAAGACATGTAATAATAGATTTATTTCTTTTCAAACTTAACGATTTATTTATATGAATGTATGTATGTATATAATATATAACTTTAGTTTAAAACCTTTTTGTGCATTTTTTTCTAGGCATTATATATAAATATTTGATTTTTCCTTCCTTCAACTCTGTCGCTTTTTGCCAAAGCCAGCTTGCAAAAATTTCAAATTTTGTTTTTTATACAATTTCAATTGAGTTGTATGATGATAAGCCACAAGCTTTAAAGCACACTTCAATGCATTTACATTTAATTTAAGTTAGAAAAATCTTTGTCATATTGCTTGTGTGTTTTTGTTTTTGGGGTGTGATCTAATCATAAACTTTATATATAAATATAAGATGCTACACAATGCAACAATTCTAAATAACAATCTCGAATCTCCATTATACATATGTATATATATATATCAACTAGGTATGTATGTATATAACGCTTTGGTTTCAAAATATTCCAGTTTTGCTTTTGCATCAACAATTTTTCTACAAGATTATAAATTAACCATTATTGTTCAAAATTGTATTTCATTTCGGTACAAAACTAACAAATTGGGTCAATCAGTTTTCAAACAAACTGACATTACAAATATATATTTATATATATGTCGGTATTTGTTTAAATGCGTCTCTGAAAAAATATTCTAGACTTTGCTCTTTTGATTCATTGGTTGCCACTGGATTTACAAAATTGTTCAACAACTTTTAGCAGCTAAGTAGCGTCTAGTTAAGAGTAGAGTCAAAAGTGTAACTTGTGATTAGCGACCCTGGGAATATTAATCCTTGTGGGTAATTTTCCATTGGTATGTATGTACTGAAGTTTTCAAAAAAACGTATGCAGGTCGCGCGCGCGTGCTAGTAGATTACAGATAAGTTCCATTTTTAATGGATGTGTGTCAGAGTACACGCTATAAATGTAAGCCTCGACATTAACCCAAGTTTTCATCTGGGCTTCTTGACCAGGCTAGTAGATCTGAAATGGAATGAAATAAGAGATTAGGATATTAGATTAATTATATTAAGAGGTGACATTTTCGAATTAAGTAATCTTCTATCCCAGTCTGATTTAATGGCTGATATAAAAAATAATTTTTTTGTTTTTAAATTTAAGTACAAACGTATTCGAAACTCCTGTGTGTTTGTTAAAATAATTTGTAATCACTTTTTGAGAACCTTGTTAAATTTTTTAAAACTGAAAGAAATCTATATTAGGGCATCGGAACACAAATTCGTTATTTCAATAAATATATGTATGTATCGTCAGTAGGTAATAATTTTTAATCCGTATCCGAACCTCGTAACAGAGCCGGAACGAAAGCGCTTAATGTTATAAGAATAATAATTGTGATTGTTAAAAAAAGGGGAATGGGACTGATTCCTACGGCATAATCAGCTTACTGGCAGTGGACGAAACCCTCCCAGAACACTAATGTGGGATTCGGCAGGATCCATTAAAAGCCAGAGCAGGTACACAAGATTTGACACCACTTTCTGTATGCTATGTAGGATGACACGTACTGCTCTGATCATTCTAATATCCGCTGTGCTGAAGTGCGTGTACTCCAACGAAGTGTACTAGGCCTAGCAATGTTAACCCTGTACACATTGAACTTGCTTGTTCCAGAAGCTAAAAATATATTGATAGCTACTTATTATGATCAATAAATTTCTACACTGATGGCTCCAAAGTGGATGGGCAGGTAGGAGGAGGAATTTTCAGTCTAGAGCTCAGGATCAAAACTTCGTTTCGACTATCTGATCATTGTAGTGTTAACCAAGCAGAGGTTGTAGCCCACCAACCTTCTGGAAACTCTCGTAACCAGAGGAAGCGAAGTATACATTTTCTCTCTTCTGACTTAAAAGCCCTTGACGGTAATATTCAAGGCTGCAAACCTCTAAAATTTTGCAGAAGGTTCGTTCCGGGGGTTCAAACCCCTTCCAAAGTTTTGGTTCGCGGACCGGTTCCTGGAACCCCTGAACCCAAGGATTTGGTTCGAGCCTTTGTTCGCATGAACATAAAAGAATAGTTTCGATGTATTCCATGTGTAGAAGACTTGTAGAACACATGGGGTAAAAATAAAACAATTGGATAATGAGCATTATATCTTCCAAGAGCTGTTCATCTATACTAGCTCCTAGATTAGAAAGATCAAACTTAAGTATTGAAAAGGCTCGTTCAACTGATACCTGAGTTGCTGGAGCAGCAAGTCAATGTCTTTTTAGTTCTCGTTTTTTTTACCTTTCCAAAATTTTAAAACATTTGTCGATGTATTATATGTTCTCTTCGACAATTTTCGAAGAAATCTTTAACTTCATTTAAAGATTTTATATTTGATATTTGTATTTTGCTTTCATTAACTTCTCTTTTTCACAATCAGACGTTGAGTCATTTAAAGTTGACTTTGGAAAACTCTTAAAGAATTTATTTTTGGAGCGTTAGCATGTATGTCAGAAGTCCACTCAGATATTTTTAGGTGGAGCTGTTTTAAAGAACTCTGAATGCAAATATCTTGAAGAGTTAGAAATATTCGCACATTTGGTAGGTTGAGTTCCATCGCGTCACACAGTCTAGCACTGCTTTTTGCTTGGTCCTCGTCCAAATCAAGAAATGCTTTTGATTCACATGAGCATCCTTCATCAACATTATATTCTTCATAGTTGCATTTCTTTTCTGCTCTGCAGTTGTCATTCTGTTAATATAAATAAATGATAGTATAAATCGGACCTAGAGAATTGTCGCAGGATTAGAGAACTTCTTGAATGATTACAGTCAGATTGCAAGGAATTTCTACATTTCCCAGTATGTGTCGTTGTAAAAACTACGTAATTTTGTGAACGGTTCATGGTCCGGTTCGTAGGACCCAAAAAAACCCGAACCGAGCCGGTTCTTAGGGGTTCGGTTCCGGACCGGCTTGCAGTCTTGGTAATATTAATAACGCCAAAACTCTGACAGAGTGCTGCAGATCTCTTAATGAGATGGCTCAGCACTTTAAAATAAATCTCGTTTGGGTGCCTGGACACTGCAACATTAAAGGCAACGAGCTGGCCGATCACCTCGCTAGACTTGGCATTACCAATCAGCTTCTACCGTATAAGAGCAACATAGGGGTGCCATTTGCGACCTTTAAGCTACAAACAAAAGAAACAACTTGTCGAGTAACCATAAATCGATGGCAAATAGTTCACACGTGTGAATTACGGAAATCACGGCTTAAATGGCCTGCTCTCAATGTTAACAGATCTAGGGCGTTACTCTGTCAACAAAGAGAGAACATTTCCCTAATAGTAGGGGCCCTTACTGGACAATGCCTAATCGGAAGACACGCCGCGAGGTATCAGGCATCAGACACAATGATTTCTGTAGAAGCTGCTATTCAGTGGATGAAGATTAGAGTGTCAGCAACTCGCAGTTTTGGGTCGTCCTTTCCTAAACAAATTATCAGACATCTCTAAAATAGGTGTTGGCCCTTTGCTAAAATTTGTGCTACTTTCTAAATGGCTTAATGGGACAGACCCTCCCTCTACGATCACAGAGCAGTAAGGGTTATATGGTACCACTACGGGCTTTCGATGGGCTTAAAGAAGAAATGGGAAATTCCTATTTTAACCATTGAAACCTAACCTAGCCTACTTATTCTGATTACATTGCGACCATAACACAATTCAACAAAGTTAAACTTTTTCCAGTTTATAGAAGTGGTGGTGGAGATTTTAGATCATTTCGTGTGCTGAACACGAATCTATTTTGGGAAATAGTCCACCAAGTCTAGATTTTGAATAAATTGAGATTTAAGTTGCTTACAATGCCTATGTTACCCCTTATTAGACGAGCTTTATGGGGAACCTAAACTTGTGAGTTGACTTTCTTCGATATTATCGCCAACTACTAATGCTTAATTTTAAAATAAATTGTCCCAACCAGTTCTCCGATCTTTTTAAGAGAAGATATTCCATTTTTAATCAGGGCTGCAAACCGGTTTTGAACCGAACCGGTTCAAACCCGGAACTCTGGCTTTTTATACTCTGTACCGAAGGTACATAGAGTATATTAAGTTTGTGCAAAAGTATGTAACAGGGAGATGGAATCGTTTCCGACCCTATAAAGTATATATATTTTTGATCAGCATCAACAGCCGAGTCGATATAGCCATGTCCGTCTGTCCCTCCGTCCGTCCGTATGAACGAAGAGATCTCAGAGATGGTAAGAGATAGAGGTTTGACATGTATGGGACATATATTTCTTATACTTGCAGGCAGATCAAGTTTGTTTTCAATTTTTGACACGCACCCTACCGCCCTCCCAATTTGGACAAAACGTGTATCTTCCACAGTTTTGATGATAGATGGTTTGTACCTTATAGAGATATCTAGTAATGAACGATACTCAAGTTATGAGCAAAAAACGGCCAGTTAACAAATTCTCTGTGCAATATTTCAGCTTGATAGCTTCAAAACTGACAGGCTGTTTCGCGGAGGAGCAGACAGACAGACGGACAAAGCTTAATCGAGTCAGCTCTTCATGCTAGTTCATAGATGATGCGTTCTATGCGTTAAAAACTAATATATATTTAATTTAATATCTATTTGAAATGGATTGTCTTGATATACTTTTTTCCCCAAGTTCCTTTGGACGATTTTCAGATACATTGGATGAAAATATAAGATCACTCTAACATTAAATGGATATTATCGATCTTACGATATTTTAACAATTCGTTCCATATGGATGACGAATTTATCCAATGGATCAACAACAATACAGGGGAGCTGGATTGGGTACACCTAGCGAAATCACCACAAAATAACAAAAAACAAAGCAACGGCAAATAATAGAGTTTGGTGGAGAAGAGAAGTGTTCATGCCCTCTAGGGAATAAGGATTCAAAGAATAAAAAGGCCTTTTTGACAAATCAACCACTGTTACATCCATTTAGCCTCGACCAGTTGTTCTTTGGATTCATAAGATTCTGATGGTATTCATGCAAACTTCTTACGAACTATTTCGTGGCGACTTTCTATCATATTTCAAACCTCACCTTCTCACACCATGTCTAGGGCTGGCAGGAGGCGTGTTACAAGGTGTGGGCGGTGCCGAGCCACCCGATGAACCGCGTGATGAGGATATAGACAATGTAGAGGCCCTTGGAGCCGAGCAACCCAAATAAATGGCCGAACCTTTGTCCAATTCGCGTAGATCCACGCGTGAACCGTGGACGGATGAGGGTACCGAGCCTGTACGAAGAGAAGTTAATGTGAAGGCTTGCTCTACCTAGTTAGAACTACCCTCACTCACCCGTGTAGGCATGTAGACCGGCTGGACTGCTACGCGGACGTGCACCGAAACCACTTACTGTGCTGGCACTACGTTGCAACTGTGGACCCTCCCTAGATTCACTTTCCCTACGACTTCCGGCACTGCTTACCCTAGGCGCAGCACTTGTCGAGCTTCCCGGATTGGGTGAACGTTGGTTTTTCACTTGCTGCTCCCGACGGGCATCCTCAAAGGCAGCTGCATATTCCGCAGCTTCCGTCGAAGTGGTAGGTGGCTGATCGTAGGCAATTTCATCCTCTGGTATGCGGTCATTGCCCATAGATCGACGAGACAGCGGTATGGGCGAGTGCTTAGGTGAGGTGGGGCATGACTGAACCACTGTAGTGCTAACGCTCAGCGAGCTGGACGAAGCATTGGCATTGGAGGAATGTGCACGCATACGAGATTGCACGGAGGCGGTTGAAGGACGGCGTCGGAACAGACCTTTGGTGGGGTCCATGTTGCAGACGCCTACGAAAAAAGTAAATATTTAGATATTTGAATTCAATTTTTATTTCAGGACTTAGGACTATTGAGGGGGTTTGTGTGCGGGTTTACGACATAGCCGCCGGGTAGGTGAATTTGTGGTCTGTTGAATGCCAGACTTTTGCTGTTCAAACTTTTCCGCCAGACGTTTCATATGTGCCGTACAGGCACTGTGTCGCGCATCATCTTCCAATTCCTCATCTAAATTGTTAACAAATCGTCCCACATTACCATCGGCATTATAGTAACGCACATTGGGCATTAAATCCTCGCCGGAGCTACTACTGAAAACACCCTCCGAAGGAATTTGCCTCACATCCGTATGTGCTTGATCCAGAGCCTTTTCCTTCCAACGATCCACCACAAATCTCAAAGTGTAGGCAATACTGGGCCTAAGCTCTGAGGGCAAATTCTCATCAGGATCCACCACAGAAGTACTCGCACCTGTTGGACATTTTTGACCACGCGAACAATTTCCCTCGCAGATGTCACGATTCTGCAGCAACTCTTGATAGTTATCCAAAGCCATGACCACCTTTAGTCGATCCAACTGTTCCAAAGCCGACGAAGGGAAACGTTCTCGCAGACGTCGCCGTTCTTCGGGCAATTTAAACTGCTCGAATTCCTGCAGTTGACTCTGGAAACCAGCATTGGGATTAGCCACAGCACGACCAGCGCGCACCACTTTCAAAGCCTCCTTCCAGTTGAGATGGGTGGCGGTCATGATGTAGGCCACAGCCACAGTCACCGAACGCGACATCCCAGCCAGACAATGGATCAAGACATGGCCCTCACGCAGACGAGCGGCATGAATAAAGTCATTACAAATGGAAAAATATTGTGAGAGATTTTGGTCTGGTGTATCCGAGGCCATCACACAAAGATAGTGTTTGTCCTGGAAAGAAACAAAAAATTATTAGATATATTCTTATTCTTGTGTCCCCAGTAGTGTGAGTGAACCAAAATGAGTTGCTCAACTGAACTTAACTGAAGAACATGTTATTTAGACTGAACATCACCAAAATGGAAAATATTTTATTACCTGTACAAAAAGTTTTAAAGGATTTTTAAGAGATGGCGTCACTAGTATTTAATCTAATCGGACAATGTTGCAAGCAACTTAATTTTTAAGCCTCTTAATTAGGCTGTCATAGTTTTCGTGTGCTCCGAATATGTTATATTTTGTACCAACAAATCACAATTTGCGGGAAGTTTACTTTTCTGCTTTTATTTGAAGAAAAATGCAACTGAAGGCCATCGAATGCTGCTAGAAGCTTAAGGCCTATTCTCAGATAGGTGATGGTGATTCTAAATGATTTTCGTGGGCTAGCCGGTTATGAGTCCGACCCAGCAGAAAAGGTTCGGTATGGGTTTTTGGGACTCAAAATCGAACCATAAGCTGATCCTTCCAAATTCATCTGCTTGGGGAAAGGTTCGGTTCTAAGAACTACTCTAGTCGGTACTTTACGGAGGGCCTTACGTGGTCTCCCGAATGAAGATGACCAAATTATCTTCGTGGCCTTTGAGGTGTGCTTATCCCTTAAAAATGCCAAACCATCAAGGGCAATAGGACCCGACGGCTTGGCAACCATAATGCTAAAGCACATTGAACCCAAAGGACTGGAATATCTCACACACACATTCAACCTATGCGTGAACACACTGTAGAGGATATATGGAAGACCGGCAAAATAGTACCCATACTTAAACTCGGAAATCCAGCGGACCAATTAAATTAATTAATTAAAATCTTCGAGGCCCTTCTGCTTCCAGCCCTAAAGGAGCCCCTGCCACCAGCCAAACACCAACATGGCTTTAGAGAAGGCCACAGCACCACCAGTGCACTCTGTGAACTGGCCACCACCATTACAACTGACCTAAACAGCAAGCGACCACACGAAAGATCTAGAAAGGTTGCTCTCACAAAAAAAAAAACAAAAAATTGTGAATTACATTTTTCGTTTTAGGCTAAAAATTTTTGATTTAATAATTTTTCTTGTTGATTTTACTACAATTTCAACGTATAAACAAGATAAAAGTCATTTAAAATCAACTATGCGTCCCTTTGATTTCAAACCGCCAACATTTTTTATTTTAGTTTCTCAAATTTCAATGGCGCGATTTATATTGGCTGATTATGGAATTCGTTTTTGAGATTTACAAGCAAGCAAATATACGTGAATGTAATGTATTCAAAACAAGTACATCTTTTTCAATACAAGTAAGCAATTTGATGCGTCGTCTCAGACGCGCGGCGCACTATAGGAAATTTTAACATTTATTAGGCATAAACCCCTTTTCCAAAAGTGTTCAAACCTTAAATTTGTTTGTCATTAGTTCAAAACGAGAGCGTAAGTTAAAGTCGGCTCTAACCGACTTCGATATACCCGTTACTAATGGAAACAAATGTTTAATAGCCTTCCTGTATGCCTGAGGTGGGTCAGCCGAAAAGTATGCAACATTTTTTAACTCGGCTATTTATTATCCGCACAACACAGTGCGCTCTCTAAGTCTCTCTCTCGCTCTCTCTCTCTCTCTCTCTCTCTCTCTCTCTCTCACTAAGATTGCTGCTGAACGCAATGCTTAGGTTATGGGTGGGGTGGGTGGTGGGTGTTAACTGATCGTTTTTTGCTCATAACTTGAGTATCGTTCATCCGATCTTTATCATTCCTTCAGCAAATCGATAAATAATTTTGAGTACTAGATATCTCTAGAAAGTACGAACCATCTATCATCAAAACTGTAGGAGATATGACGTTTTTTCCAAATTGCGGGGGCGTGGCAAAAATTGAAAATAAACTTGATCTGCGTGCAGACAATAGGAGTCTACATTTCAAATTTGGTTGCTCTAGCTCTTCTAGTCTCTGAGATCTAGGTGTTCATACAGACAGACGGACAGACGGACAGACGGACAGACGGACATGGCTATATCGACTCGGCTGTTGATGCTGATCAAGAATATATATACTTTATATGGTCGGAAATGATTCCTTCTGCCTGTTACATAAATTTGCACGACTTTAGTAGACCCTTTTACTCTACGAGTAACGGGTATAAATACATCAGTCTTCAATGTTACATAACAGACATGATGATTTAACAGCACTCTGTTAAATAAGCAGCTGATCATAACTTTTCTGCTGCAATTTGCAATAGCTATAAATTAATAAAAATAGAAAGACTTTTGTCAAATTTGTGAAGAAAATTCCACTTTGCAAAGCCCTACCAAATTTTGTTTAGATTTGTTAGGGCTGTGACTTTTTGCATCTTGTAGAGCCATCAATTCTGCTTCCGTTTCACTTTATCTCAATCCGCATATTTGCGCATTTTTTGCAAAATTTCATTATTTAGGACTCAACCTCATTTTTTCAAATGACTTCTTGCTTGCCAAGTGGAAAAAAGCGACGAGTCGATCTGCCAAAGAGGATGTTATTTTTGATTGCTTTTAAAAGGGGTTAAGCCAAAGTCTTTCAGACGCTTCTGAAAGATATTTAAAAGAAAAAAGCAGGATGTTTTGTACAAATCTGGAGATAAAGTGACGGAAATTTAACCGAGGTATGCAACTCTTTGACCGTAGACATTCTGACTGGCTTAAGCAAAATTAATTCATAACCATTAAGAAGCACCCAGTTGAACCCAGTTGGTCGTCCCCGATTGCCATTTACCCTTAAGGGTATTAGAGGTCGGAGGAAACTAGCGGCTGATCTATTAAAATCTGAGGGAGATAACGTGCGTTTATTGTTACAAGCAGCAAGTACAGCTGCACGTAAAAAGGGCAAGCTAACCTTGCAGAAGTTCTTAAGTTGCTTTCTTAAAGTCCGAAAAAGGCAAAATTGATCCAAAACATACTGTCACACCCAATCAATAACCCTTTGCGGTCTTCCGCCGACTATGCGTTGGCATTCATTTTGGATCAGGGACTTACAAAAGACCAATATTGTGCAATTAGAGAGGACTGTAAGATCAAAAATAGAGATATATATCCGATTAATAAGGAAGTGAATAAAAGTAAAAGCTATTGCAGTCCATCAGACATCGTTGTTTCTGATGCGAAAGCAAAAGCCAGTCTTCATAGCCTTCTAGACCACACTGCAGCTCGGGTTGTTGGCTTGCAAGATGCGGTTTTATTACATGTAATGAATGCTCAGGGCCCAAATGTCTTAACTGCAGATTTAATTCTAAGTTACGGCTTTGATGGCAGCACTAGTCAAGCAAACTACAAACAAGCTTATTCCGGCCAAAAAGACACGGATGCAGATTCAAGCTTATTCGCAACACTAGTTACACAGTTAGTTTTTAAGTTATTAATTAATGCGTGAAATTTGGGAAAATTTCCTATAGTGCGGCGTGGCTCAGCCGTCTAAAGCGACTTTGCAATTGTGTGAAATGCCGTGAGTTCGAATTCTCCCCCCGAGAGTAAGTAAAACTTTGTTTATTCCGGTATAATAAAAATAATAATAGCTGCGCGAAAAATTTAAATTTTTTGTTTTTATAAACAAAATTCAAAATTGCAGACATTTTGATTTTAAATGGAAAAACTAATGGGGCGAAAATCAAAGACGAAAATTGGTGAATTTACCAATGAAAAATGTTGCATATACCAACGTTTTTTTTTTTGTGTGTGGGAGCAGCTGGGGCAAAGAGACAGAAACTATAACCACTACATACAAATCGATTGGCAGATCACTCTTAAGCTATGCTGCCCCCATATGGTTCCCATCTATCAGCGACACACAATGGAGGAACCTGCAAACGGTTCGAAATGCAGCCCTCCGAGTGGCAACAGGATGTCACATGATGTCACACCCGGATCATCTCCATCAAGACACAGTAATACTACAAGTAAGACAGCACAACGAGCTGTTTCCCCAACAATTCCTCATAAACTGTCAAAATCCTGCCCATTCACTACTGGGACAAACCAGTTCGCTACACACAAAAAAAACGTTGGTAAATGCAACATTTTTCATTGGTAAATTCACCAATTTTTGTCATTGATTTTCGCCCAAAAGTTTTTCCATTTTAAATCAAAATGTCTGCACTTTAGATTTTTGTTTACAAAGATAAAAAATTCACATTTTGCTCGCTGCTATTTATATTATTTGATATTATACCGAAAAACGAATTAACGTCGCCTTAGACGACTGAGCCACGCCGCGCGTCTAAGGCAACGCTTCAAATTGGTTATAATATAAATAAGATGTACTTGTATTAAAAACATTCACGAATATTTGCTTGCTTGTAATTCTCAAGAACGAATTCTCCATAATCAGCCAATATAAATAGCGCAAATGAAATTTGCGGAACCAAAATCAAAAATGGTAGCTGTTTGAAATCAAAGGGACTCGCAGTTGACTTTAAATTAGTTTTATCTGGCTTATTCGTTTAAATTGGTAAAATTAACAAAAAAAATTATTAAATCAAAAATTTTTAGCCAAAAACGAAAAATGTCGGACTTACAATTTTTTTTTTTGTAACCATTACCCTTCCATAGAGCGTCTACTCGGCTCACGACCGATGACAAAATACGAGTTCATAGAAGCCAGGAATGAAGCACAGACAATATTGGTTGAAAACAGTATTAAGACTATGCACAACAACGTTGTCCGCGGTGGCAGACTCCCGCCTATAGACCAGAGCGAGTGAACCTTACCGAGATCAACAAGAACAACACTCGCACAAATAGGCTCCGGAAAGAGTGGGCAAATTAACAGTTATCTTGCTAGCATCAATCCAGACATATCGGATACACGCAAGGACCACATGGCAAACATGACACATTACGCCTGTTTAACTGCCTTCTTAATCCCTCCATACTTACACCTATCACACTATGGACTAGAGCTGCAAAAATATCAATAGTACTATCGATATATCGAATAGCTGGTTTCACACTATCGATGGTAATTATTCACTATCGATAGTGTCCAGGCATTTTTTAATTCTTTGGCATTTTTCGATTGCGTTGAAAAAGCAGATCGGTTTTAGACTTGGGTAAGGAAATTAAATATATTATACGAAATATGATGATAAATTAATAGTTAACAGTGCGCTTAGATAAGGATTTACTGGTGTTGGCGGCTTTAAAACTCAGTGCTTATCATCAGCATCAACAACAATTTCATTAATAATACCGGCAGTTTGTGGTCTGTTGCACAATTTGAACGGCATTTCCAGAGCTATTAATACTGCTGAGGGTCAGGAAGCACTCTTATGCCTAGCTGGAGCGATAAAAAAAACTTCTGGTTTATGCTGAGCGCACCATTCCCAACTTCCCCAATTTGGGACCTCAGATTTAAGAGAGAAGGGTTTAGATCTACAAGCAATAACGCGCATGCCTCAAAATGTTTGGAAAATGAGTTGGCTCTTCTCAACAAGCCATCACAGCACGGCAATCCGTGATAAAGAGCCGCCAACTCCTTTTGAAAAGCAGCTTCCTTTAAACCAGCTCCCACCAAACCGATCAGATGCCATCATTAATGTGTCAATATTGGAGAACGCACATTCCATGGAACATGGAAGTCTAGATGATATGCGTATGTACATAAGTTTAATTTCAGTGCTTCCCAACCGATACCTCTTTTAAATCGTCTGCTACACGTTTTCATTGCGTGCCTGCCACATCAACAGAATCGAAAGAAAGTTCAGCAAAACTGGAAGCATTGTAAGTGGTAGACGGGCTTCCGTAAAAGCCAAAAATGTGTACATGCTTTTATTTTTGTATCAAAAGTTTGAATTTAAAAGATCTCAATAATTTATGAAAAATTCTTACAGAAAAAATTGGAGTCTGAAGATCTCATTAATTTATGAAAGAAAATCATACAGTTTATATTAAAAAAAAATTTTTGAATCTGTAATCTCTAAATAATTAATGGTATGAAATTATTATTTAATTTACGTTATTATAATAAATGAAGTTAGTTATAATATACGTATGATTATTCTCTGTTTTTCATTCATTTTATTGCATGTAAAGAAACCGATATTATCGATAATATCGACTTTTTGTCTAGAAACTATCGAAAAAATCGAATAGCGTCACCATCGATAGTTTTGCAGCACTACAATGGACCCATCCCATCGAGGCAGCCAACGTCCTTGATTTGGTCTTGGGTTCCCAATATCAACAGCTACTAATTTTTCACTCCCTTTCACTTTTCGTCTTTTCTTTTCATACAACGGACATACTTGTCGACCCTGTCCCTACAAAAACAACCTAAAGATAACAACAAGAGCTTTTTGTATCAAAAGGCACCATAAATGCCGATATTTACATGAAAGAGTGCTTGAAAAAGCGCGTTTTCCATAATGTGTCTAGTGTGTTTTGGCACTATCTTGCATCCGCGCACTACGCTCGAGCCACAGGGACACCTTTACCAAAACTGCATTAATTATGTGCGTATAGAGGGAAACCCACAAAATTGTTCAGAGCTACGACTCATAGAGCGATATTGGGCTATTTGAAACATATTTTGCTTATTTATAATGTTTATGAATCTATATTTAATATGTGAAAAGCAAAAATTACTTTTGATTAATAACTTTTGAGCTATAACAGAAACAATGCGTGCAGTTTCTTTTCGGTACATTCCTTACAAGATGATGCAAACTTTTTAGTAGGAGTAAAATTTGAAAGCATACTACCGGACCGCTTAAACGAAAGGTATAGAATCGCACATTATTCTCTCGTCTACTGGGAAAACTTCATTTCCAAGAAAACCAATAACTGTATTAAAGTGGATCGGTGCATAGTCCAGTGAGAAAGCGTCTTCGAAATCATAAAATCATAAACAAAATTCGGAATACTTAGACTTCGAGAATATAAATAAGGCAAAGCACAACTTGTAAGACCCCTGAATAACCTGAGGCTAGCTTCCGCAACCTAGTCCCAACCCTAGCCAATACTTCGAACCTTCGGATCCATGCAAGCGCATAGAAAAACTGACCAAACTCATCTAAAAATGAGAACCTGAGCAAATTGAACTTACTAAACAGAAAATGACAATTTACTCGCTCTGTTCACTCATTAAATACTGAGCAACAGCCTTTGATAACAAACATGTTCAGTTTTACCCAACTCTTGTAGCCAAGTGTAACTTACCGGCAACAGACGTCTGGGACTGTCATGTATGGCTATGATGTGAGAGATTTTGAATTTCTCCAGCTGCTGATGATCCTTGGAGTCGCGGTAATTGCCCACATACAGTCCCGGCAAGACCTGAAAAGACATCAAATATATATTAGAAATTTAAAAGGTTAAACTCAGGCAGATATACCTCTCCCATGTGCCAGTTCATCGTGTTAAGTATGGTTTGGTATACAAAATTTGTTGAATTTAATTTTGTTTATTGTTGCCTAGACAACTATCTCTGATGGCGACAGGACACCACCAACAAACAAGTAGTAGCAAATTTGTTTATTTTACCGAATGGGGCAAACTTTAGTCAACCCCCAAAATGAAATCGAAAACCTTGAAATATTTTTTGTTTGTTTATTTTGTTTGTTTGTCATCTGGACATAAATCTCCTACACTTACCTTGTTCATGCCATTCCCCATGTTTCTTCATTTAAAAGTTGCGGCTCCGTTTCCTTCAATTGTCAAGTACAAATTGTCCAAAAACACAGAAAAAGTGATAAACGAAAGTGCTGCAAATATACGAATATGAAAAAAAATGTTATTATTTGACAAGTTCAGGGACAAGGATAATATTGTCTGCCTAAACCATTGTTGTGGCTTGCCCCTGATGAAAGTGCAAGTGCCACTGTCACGGTCGCCAACTCATAATAGACGCCTTCGTTGGCGGAAGTAAACAAACCTTGACGTTGGCTTTGTTGCATCTCATTAGTGGGACAGTCAGAGCGACTGACAGACAAGACGGAGCAAAAAAGGCAGGTGGCTTGTCATGGATTGTCAGTCGAATTGAATTCAAATGCCAAAGGTTGTTTGGCCCTCGAAAGTAGGCAACAGTTGTCGTCTGACTTTTACTTATGAAAAATACAATATAAACCGACGTCGTCTGCCTTGAGTCTTATATAACATAAACTCACATCCCTGGATTTGCACAATTTGCATAAGTTAAAGCAATAAGAGAAAGTGTCGCTTGGTGGTAATTTCATTCCCGGCACGTTGACAACAAGCCACAAGTACTAAATTGACTGACACTTTTCAACTGACGATGGTTGAGTAGATAAGGCACGTGTGTCTCGGTCGCAGCAGCTGTCATTTAGCAGTCAGCTCAACTAATGAACCTGCCGCCGTACACCTACCCCACTTGGTCAGAAATTATGAAATTACATGCAGGCACTCAGGCAGGCAGGCAATTGTGCTGGCATTTTTCCTTCCCCCTTTTCAGATATCAAAGGCAATTGATCAGCCAAATTGCTGTATGTCGACATGGATTTTGCATTAGTAGTGCATCGGCCAACACCCTTTCCTTACCACACAGTGCCTAAAAATAGTATGCAACCCACCCACATCAATGCCCACAGAGTCTATTCTGAGAATGGACCCAGCGCTAGAGCCACCGTCGTTCAATTCAATTGATGTGACACTTCAGTTGGTCTCAGGTTTAAGGCTGATTCTGGTTTTGAGTTTCGCCAGGAAAATAACCTATTTTGGTTAAGGTTTTGGTTTTTACATAGAGCTATATGTCACATAATCTAACTGATAACAGAGTAAAATCTTAGATTATCTGACACATAGCAGCATCTATCATCAGCTATCTAGAAGAAGAGAAATCGGCCTTAAAAGGCTAATCACACTGAGCACATCTAACATCCAACATCCTGAGTTTAAATGCTGAATTACCATTTGCTAAGCCAACATTTTTACGCTCTTGTTGTGTCAAAATGTTAAGAGGGTCGGTGGCTAATACGAACATGCTACGAAGTTAAAAAATTCCGCGATGGTAAATATTTATGACTCAGGATCTTGGATGTTACATGTGCACAATGTGATTAGCCTATTAGTGTGCTTTCATGAAACTCAAAAAAATTTGTAACAGCCAAGATAATATACATATTTTAGGCATGTAATGTAAAATTGGCTTTACAGCCCCAAAGGGCCGGGCCAAACTTCTCTCAATCTCTTGGCGTGTGTGCTAATAATTTTTCGCACAAGAGATGGATTTACAGTTAAACGCCGAGTCCGAACGGCAATAGTTAGAGAATTTTTTGCTTTTCATGGCCAGTTACTTCACAGCTGGCGCCAGTATCTGGTGAAGGTGACCGGGTGTGTAAAAACTTTTTTCTAAAAAAAAGAAAAAACTTTTTCCGAGGCGGGACCGAACCCACCAAACCTCCCACACGAGCAGAAACACATACTACTGGTGCGCCACACCCGTCGACCTATGTACCAAAGGTACACAGAGTATATTAAGTTTGTGCAAAAGTATGTAACAGAATATGTAAAAGCTCTTGACGGTAATACAAACAATACTAACACACTTACTGAGTGCCGCAAATCTCTAAATGAGTTGGCTCAGCACTTTACAATACGTCTTATGTGGGTGCCTGACAGAAAGCCTCCCTACTAGTAGGTATTCTCACAGGGCACTCTCTCATCGGCAGGCATGCCGCGAGATTTGGTATCAACCATAACGACTACTGCAGATGCTGTTGCTCAGTTGATGAAGAAGAAAGCATTCAGCATCTTCTCTGCCACTGTCCAGCGCTCAGTAGGAGACGATTCGCCACCCTTGGTGAGCATTTTCTACCTAACATTTCAGCCGTCTCTGAAATAGAGTTTGCTTTGCTACTCAAGTTTGTGCTACTTCCTAAGTGGATCGAAAGGGAAGACACACCCTTTACTGTCTAAAAGTAAAAATTGGTATCATAACGGGCCTTTTTTGGCCTAAGAGAAGAAGCTTCACCGCTTCTGCCATCGCAACCTAACCTAACCTATGTAACAGGGAGAAGGAATCATTTCCGACCCTATAAAGTATATATATTCTTGATCAGCATTAACAATTCAGACGATATAGTCATGTCCGTCTGTCTGTCTGAACGCACAGATCTCAGAGATGGAAAGAGATAAAGGTATGACATGTGTGGGACATGTATTTCTTAGACTTGTAGGCAGATCAAGTTTATTTTCAATTTTGAAAAAATCGTGTAAATTCCACAGTTTCGTAGATAGATGTTTCTTACCTTCTAGAGATATCTAGTAATCAATATCATTCTTAGTGAGCAAGAGAGTGAGAGAGAGAGAAAGAGAGAGAAACTTAGAGATGAGCGTATAACAGCGTATATCGCGTATAACTCGTAAGCAAATGCGAGCGGCGGCATTAAGGGTACAGAGTATGTTATAGTCGGGTTTGACCGATTTTCTTTGTTGTTTAAATTGTGTGCTCAATTCTCGGAGGTATTCTGAATCATGATTTAAATCAAAGTCTTATGAGTTAGTATATTCCATCCAACAGTTTGTACTAATTAAGCAGCGGGCATTGTGAGTATATATAATTTTAGTTGGTATCATCCCCTATTCATTGCTAACTGTAGTTTAAATCAGAGTACCCTTTTTGAAGCCCCGAAAGCAATTTGTTTGAAATCAACGCCAACAACAAAAATACATAATTACAGGCACTACGTATGAGTAATATCAAAAACTTTGGAGCCTCTTCGAGCCCCTTTAAACATAACTTTTTCAATATGCACCATAAACTTACGAATCAAGGGGCGCCCATATGACCTTACATTTTTCATGCAAAAACAATGTATCGTAATGTACATGCAACAATGTGTGTCTATCTCTTATCGTCTCTGATGGACAGACTGTTGACGCTGATCAAGAATATATATACTTCATAGGGTCGGAAATGTTTCCTTCTCCCTGTTACATACTTTTGCACAACTTCATGATCCCCTTTTACCTATTTTCAATGGGTACATGGTATAAAAAATATGAACCATTGACCAGTGATATTTTGGTAATCCGGTAGATACTATCATGTATGCAAATATATTGCGAGTCATTCAGTAAACTTTATAATTGAGGATCTAATTCATAGACTATTATGAGTACCGATTTGAGCACTAATTCTATACCTCTCTAAAAATTTAAGACCGCATTGAATTATCATATCATATATCATAAAGCCAGCTAACAGAGTTTTCTGTCACTTTAGGCTTATATTTTGTTGAAAGAACAAGAGTTCAAATGTTTTTTCGAAAGAAACACATTAATTCTTTCTGCCATAAATAACACTGGCAACAAGGACCAGTATATTGAAGTGTTTGTGGTGAATTTAGGTGATTTTCGCGTGCTGAATACGAATCTGTTATCCGGAATGTTTTATCACGTCTAGATTTTTGATAGTTTGATCACAAAGGAGCTTAAAGACCAATGCCTATTTTGAACATTTTTAGGGGGGTTTTGTGAAGGATCTATATATTTGTATCGACTATATTTGATAATATGGTATATTATTATACTATTTCCTTGCTTCAAAATAAATCGTCCCAAACAACTCTACGATTTTTTAAAGCGAAGATATACAATACCATTTTGAATACTTACATGTGCTAGACTTGACATTATTTTTTACTGCACATAAGTATGCAATGGGTGTTGTGGAAAATTTTAATTAGAATTCAATACAAAGTAGAAAGCCTTCTCGTGTGTTTTCGCATTGCATACTTTTGGTATTCATAATGGTATATCTTCGCTTATAAGAATCGTAGAAATGTTTGGGATAGTTTATTACAAAGTACAAAGCCTCTCGTGTGTTTCCGCATTGCATATTTTTTGGCTGTAGATATTTTTTTAATTTTGAATACACGTATTCACAATGGTATATCTTCGCTTATAGGAATCGTAGAATTTTTGGGATAGTTTATTACAATGTCAAGGAGTAGTACTTTCCCATTATATAAAACTGCGTGAAAATAATAGAATGGATTCCCCAAAAATGGCTCAAATTATTATAGATCTAGACCTGAGGGACCATTTCCAAAAACAGATTCGTGTTCAGCACATGGAAATCCACTGGATCCATCAATATACAACTCTTCAATATACTGCAAACAGTCTAATTTTGTTGCCTTGTGTAATTTTTGTAGAAACTCTAAACTACTTTTTTTTTAGAGAAATGGCAAGTCAGAACAGGGACCTATGATTTTTTTTTCACTTTTTTCTGTCAAATTTTCCTCTTCTCTCTGAGTGCTATGTGTGCGGTGTGTGTTTGTTCAGCCGATGGCCAAATATTTTAAGAGGACATCATTGACGAACATTTTTCCATTTACATACAATTTACTGAGCAAAAATTTCTAATGAAATCGTATTGGGAGAATTGCCAAGTAAACAGAAAAAAGTGTTGCATGCCTCGAGGCGCAGCCATTGAACGAAGTAGAAATTTATGTGCAAGTTTAATCAAATTAAATGCTCAGTTCTTTTTTTTCGTTGCTGTCAAGATTTGCATTAAGTGCCAAGTTTTTTGTTTTTTTTATTGTCTTTCCTTCACTAAATTGAATACTGTTTTTCCGCCATTTTCATTATCAACAGACATCAACTCGAAAGTGAGGGGGGAAAAAAACGAAATATGTATATAAATTAGATGAATTTGGCCTTGTTGTATGGAAAAACATGTCGTTACCCCCTGCAGGCAGTCAATTATATATTGTTTGGACATTTTTTACATGCAGGCCGGGGCACCAAATGGCACACCTACCACGAGTCAGAAGGGGCCTGACGCTTTATGACTCCATCGCTGAGTCAGTCCCTGAGCAAAAAGGGACAGGAAATGGGGCTACAATTGTTTTGCCCCAGGCTCAGCAACTGTGCAAAATGATATTGTATTTTGTTATAAATGTCTCAACCATGAAAAGGACATATAGGACATACACGCACATATATGTAGACACGGACGATTAAGTTTTGTTTCTTAGCTGCCAGGCAGGCATTTTTAAATAAATTCCAAGGGCCTCTTGTGGGAGGCAAACAAGGAAAAAAAATACAAAATGTTTGCCACACTTGACAGGATAAGGGACAGAGCCAGCCATTCTGGCAACCATATAGCGCCGCTCTGTCTGAGGCCAAAAGAAGTCAATGGACGGGCAAACACATAAGCCAGGAGTGTGATGGGTGAAGTTGTTG
The DNA here is from genome assembly GCA_037044535.1 of Lordiphosa magnipectinata. Lineage (NCBI taxonomy): Eukaryota > Metazoa > Arthropoda > Insecta > Diptera > Drosophilidae > Lordiphosa > Lordiphosa magnipectinata. The sequence continues at coordinate 175,605 of JBAMBO010001564.1, forward strand.
GAAGTCGACTAAGTCAAAACTTCTTCAGAGGCCGGCCACGTGCTGTCATAAAATGCTTTATTAACATACCAGCACAAGAAAAACAAAGTTAAATAAAGAAAAAAAGAGCCGGTTGCTGATTTCTGATTTGCCACACTACGGTATGAACGGTACAGTAAACTTTGCGATGTTGAAAAATATGGATAGTTTGAAAGAAATTCGATAATAGATGATTTTTAACTAGCGATGAAACCTTTATTGGGCCAGAAATGCTTCCATTTGACTGTTAATATTAGTCTTTTTACCCAATTTAAGTGCTTTAGAAGCGCACAACAAAACTCAAGCGCCTCCATTATGTGACCTCAAATATTTGTGAACCCAAAAACAATTGTGTGGTTTTTGGTTTTTACCGATTTTGTGTTGAAAATGAAGTGTGGTTTCTTTGCTCTTCCGTAAGATTTCGGTGTCCATCACTGTTTTAATCTCAGGGTCTCTGTTTGAGCTCCATCAAGTACTCTTTCCCTCACTCTATCCCTGTCAAGCACATTTCACTTTCAACATGACCATCAAAGATTTTCTTGCCTGTAGGCAAATATTTGTCCAGAGCTCAAGCTCCTAAACAAACGCTAAACATGCTAGTGCCAGCACAAAACTACTATTCCATTTTACTGGGCCCAACTGCTGCCCAGCGTCAGCAGATGGTCTCACCCATCTGCCTGACAAAGACAAAGTGTTGCCATCGCTGTTGGCAATAAAAGTGAAATGTGATCGCCTCGAATCACCATCACCTACCATGATTGCATATGTAATCTGAGCACCCTGGCCAGCCCCACCGAGTCCCATATCCTGTGCTTATTTTCGGTCACATTCATTTGGTTGTTTTATGGTCACCGTTTGCAGTTTGTGGCGTTCGTTTAAGTCACCACATCATGTTCAAGCTAATTAACTGCATTTTGTACCCAACCTCAACCAACTGCAATGTCCGTCATGCCAAGGTCAAAGTTGGGGGGAGGTAACATTTTAATGAACGAACGGATTGCAAGTTTGTCCGCTTCAAAACTCAATTTAAATAAATAATTAGACAGGAGTGGAATACGGTGTGAATATTAATTTAATTTTACATATGCAAGGGGGGGGGCAAAGAGAAAAAAAAGGATTTTGTCGTCTGGCTGTTAAAACCATTTTTGTTGTTATGTGCATCTTGGGAAATTAAGCCTAATGATTCATTCAAGTTGATTATTTAATAAGGGAAACGCATAAAGAAGATAATCATTCACGGAGATCTTTTCCAACCTAATTAAAACTCCAAACCAACTCGCGGTGTTACTAAAACATGCTTTAGTGTTTTAAATGGCATTTACATTGGAGTCGCAACAAGGTCGCAGTCTTGGCCGGGCTGGACTTCCTCTTCCTAAAAACGACGTGATTCGTGCTTCAAAATCGGATTCAAAATTCTTTCGTGTGAGCCCTGAAGCCAAAAGTCCGAAGTCGATATAGGCACTAAAAGGCCAGGAAGGTACGAACATCTCGTCATGCTGATCAAGAATATATATACTTTATGTGGTCGAAGTTGCTTCCTTCTATGCGTTACGAACATCTGGACAATTTTAATATACCCTCTACAAGGGTATACAAAACGTTGTACTATTGCAACTAACCCCTGTTGAATTGTAAAAACAATAAAGTTTTTTAAACTGTTTCATTTACTTTTGCTACAGAATAAATTTACTTTCGCGCTTTCGTAATTTGTTCCCCTCTCATTTTTTTTCACCTTGAAAATTACGATTTATTTTCGGAATGTATTCGACCCTTACTCTATATTCAATTCAATTCGGTCCCTCATCGATTGAATGTTGTAAATTTGAAACTCAACCATTCATTCAAATTCATTAAAGTGAGAGTCAAAACTCATTCAATTCATTTTGAGTTTCAAAACTTCATGAGTTACTTTGATTGCACTCATGCAGCCCTCTAGTATGCTCCATATGTATTTTTGCTGCCTCAGCGCAGCGACAGCAAACTTTCTTTTGCTCATAAATTTACTATCGATCATCCGTTCTTAACCAATCCTTTGGCAATCGCTAAATAATGTCTAGAAGGTACAAACCATCTATCCATAAAACTGAGGGAAATATTACATTTTTTCAAATTGTGAAAGAGGCAGGAGCTGTGCCAAAAATAAGATTAAACTTGATCTACCTGCAAGTATAACATGTATATGTTCCATACACTTCGAACCTGCTTCATAGATCTGATGCTGATCAAGAATATATTTGCATTTGTAAGAACGGAGATAGTTCTTCTGGCTCAATATACTCTGTGCACCCTTGGTAAAGAGTATAAAAATTCAGGAAGCTGGATCAAAGCAGTAAAAATCAAATTTTAACCAGAAGGGGACAGTAGAAGCTACGTCTGGAACGTCTGTCTCTGTCTGTTGCATGGACTTGTTGACTCAAAAATAATTAAAGAATAAGAAGCTTATACTTTGCATTCTTTGATTAAATGAATCGTTCCCACAATTGCCCACTTAGACGGATTATTTTTGAAATACATCATGAGAAAACGGTGAAAATTAACGAGCAGTTAAAAGCTCGCTCAAAAGCTTCAAGCTTTTCAACTTAGAAAGTTCAGCAGTTGAAAGCACTCATTGCTTGTCTATTTTTGCTTTAATTGCTTTTTGCAGTTCCCAACTGATCTAAGCAATGATTGTAAAGAGAGGCAGTTGGCAATCATGCATTCTTCACCGAAAAGCCCATGAATGAATAAACTTAGATTGCGACATGCGCATGTTTTCCCGTTATAAAACGTCAGCGGTGCTTTTCGAAGAGTTGCCACCATATAACGTTTTTTTTATATAAATTAAGGCCATACAATTGACATACAAAACGTGTGATATTCGAGAGTTTCGACAACCCTGTAAAAAAAAACACAGTTAGATAAAATGAGGTGCACTGTGGGCGGCTGCAGGCAAAATAACTAACAAAAAACAATATCTTTCATTAAAATGTTATAAGCAGTCAATAACATTTGACGTTTTATTTAGTTATATGTTGCTATATTTAAATTAAATAAAAATATCTATGAATTTAGTGAGATAATTCACAAGCTAAATACTATTAAAAAATAATAGCAAATTTATAAAATTGGTCCCACTGTCACAAGCTTTGCTCTCTTTTTTAAATGGCGCTGTTCTCTATTTTCAACCAATAGCAGCACGCGAACCGTGACGTCAGCGGTGCCTGCGCAGTAGATGACAACTTTTGTGCGCGGGATGTCGCAATCTATGTTTATTCATTCATGGAAAAGCCTACTGATGATTCTGTCGGGAGAATGATGAAATAGTGCTGTATAGGCAACCAGCTCTTTTTGGTGTACAATGCAAAAGTTGTTGACAGTTGTGAACAAAAGGAACTTTGGTGTACAATGCAAAAGTTGCTTACAGTTGTGAACAAAAGGAACTTTTTCGGACCTGGAGCCAGCTAAACTCACTAAATAAGCAAACAACTTTATGTGGAAGCCTTATCATTAGGCTTTCTTTTTCAGTATGAGTCCATACCTTGAAACGCTAAAATGAGAAGTCCCACACCACCGTGGCCAAGAAAGTTTCGCTCTGACCATCTGTTCGATGCTTTCCCCTACATAATTTATTGAAATTATAAACATTTCCGAAGAATAATCAAATTTACTTACATTTGAGCGGCTTCTCGTCATTATTTTGGCCACAGTGAAAAGCATTTTACGGCGTTTCCACTTTGAACTCAAATTGACAGCCATCAATTTACAAGTTGCACAATAAATAAGCAAAGGATCAGTGCAAAAATGAATGCAGATCAAATTAATTTTGTTATCTTTGTTTAAAAATAAAAATCGCTATTGCTTAAGCTTTAGGTTTTAATTATTCGATAAATTTCGAAATTAAAATGTAGTAAGGTGGCACCACTGAAATGCTAGCGATGTTGTGTGTTGGCGGGAAAGTCAAATTGAACTAGCGACTTGTTAAAATGCTGATATAATAAACAAAACATGCCAAATGTTTCATTTTTATACCCTTGCAAAGGGTATTATAATTTTGCCCAGAAGTTTGCAACGCATAGAAATATTCATTTCCGACCCCATAAACTATATATATTCTTGATCAGGGCGACGAGCTGAGTCGATTGAGCTTTGTCCGTCCGTCTGTCTGTCTATCTGTCTGTCCGTCTGTCCGTCTGTCTGTCCGTCTGTTTCTACGCAAACTAGTCTCGTCAGTTTTTAAGCTATCGAGCCGAAATTTTGCACAGAGTCTTCTTTTTACTGCACGCTACTAATATGTCGGAACCGACCGGATCGGATGACTATATCTTATAGCTGCCATAGGACCGATCGGTCGAAAAATGGGTTTTAGTGAAAAAAACTTTTTTGTTTTCAAATAAATAGTTCTTAAAGTCGGTGATTCTTAATAAACTAATTTGAAAAAGTTGATCGACATCGGGTGACTATATCTTATGGTTGCCATAGGACCGATCGGTCGGAAAATGAGTCTTTGTGAGAAAAACTTTTCTGTTTTAAATTTTATCTTTCTTAAGCTCCGCGATTGTTAATTTGATATGTTTTTAAAAAGATTCGTGAAATTTGGTCGAAATCAGATGTTTACCTGTAGGAAAATGGGTTTTAGTTAAAAAATTGTTAGATTTTTATGTAAGCGTTCTTAAACTCTAACATTTCAAAAACAGCATTTGCAAGGGTATAAAAACTTCGGCACAGACGAAGTTAGCTTGGCCTTCTCGTTTTTGAAGAAAATTGTTCAGAAATTGAAAACCCTTTATGCATCAACAAGATTTATTTTGATCAAAATTCATTTTAGGAGCTTATTTGTGCAATTCGGCGACTCAAGAGTGCACGGTTTTCAAATCACTCGAAAACAGGATCTGTGGCAGGGCGAAATCTAATTCGAGCGAGTTTCGAGCGAAAAGTGATTTCTGTGGTACCGCTGAATACTTCTTCTTTGATCAGACAAAATACATTTCAAAGTGGAAAAGCAACCAGCAAGGTGGTAGCTTTAATTGTTTACATTGATGAGATCTCCAAAACTGTAAGGCTGTCTCACAATGTCGACCAGATATTAGAAAATCTCTAAGCAGTAGGTCAGATCTTAGAATGTACTTTAGCTTCGAAACAGGTTCAAGTTTGGCTATTTTTGCTCCAGTTCCAGGTTCGGTTCACAGTAAGAAAAAGTCGGAAAGTTCCGAGCTCCTGCTGTTTTCATATAATAATGTATAATGTAATGCTGTTTTATGCATATACAGCGGTGTCACAGAAATCTCTAGAGATTTCATCTTCGGTTGGTTTGCAAATCACTCAAAAAATTCGTCGGTGTCACAGAACTTTAAGAGATTTCATTTTCTTATTTGAAAATGTAGTTAGAACAGAAGCTGTTCCAATTGAACTATCATGTGTAAAAACAGGGCTGCATATCTCGCAAAAAAATTTCCCATTTTTGGTTAAGGGGTAATTTGATGTACAAGTGATATTTATTGATTGTGTTATATGTTTTATGATGCATTTTTAAATTATAATTCAAATTTATATATATTCATTTCATATTCTCCAAAAATAAAATGCGAAATTTAAAAATGTGTTCGCGCCACTCATGAACTGTAACTTGCCAGCCCTTAGACAGCTGGCTCTTACATAGATGGCGACCAAGCTGCAGATGGCGCCACTTGAGGGGGCTGCTTTTGACAAATACGAAACACTTTGGTTGGTTTTGTGAATAATTATTAAAACGTAAATTGCAATGTTTAAACAAATCAAATAATTTATTCATTTGATGCAACATATCCAGAAAAATAGTGTTGTTTACATTTCCAAAAGTAATTTTACTTGTCAAAATTGTTTGGGTGGTGAATTTTGCTAAGTCTCCTGACAAAACACGAGAGATTTGAAACCAACCGAAAGAGATTTCTGTGACACCGAGAATTGGTTTTGGGTTGGAATCTGGTTGGAACAGATTTCTGTGACACCGCTGATAATAGTTTCGTGCCGGGCCGGGCCCTTTTGAAAATTTCACCGTGCTGTGCCGGGCCTTAAAATTCGGTTTCGTGTTCGGGCTCGGCAGGACATTATAACGGAGGACCGCGGCCATCTCAAGTGTAAGCACATGCTGCGGGATTTTGCAGCTTCGACTATGCTGCGTCCAGAGTGAAGAGATGTAAAATACTAATTTTCTGACGGATCGATCCTATGGCAGATATAAAATATCTTCATCCCATTTCGAGCAAATTTTGCATATCTTTCTAAAAACATATTTCAGAACGCTATCATTGAAAACAGAAAAGTTTCTTTCACTAATACCAATTTTCCGACCATCATTCATATGGCACCTTTAATAGTCATGCGATCCGGGCGGTTCCGCCATTTTAGCACCATGCAGTAAAAATTTAAGCTCGATAGCTTTAAAACTATGTTTATGAACATGTTCCTTTGTTCTATTTTATACCCTCTATTAAAAATGTCCAATTGTTTGTAACGCATGGAAGGAAGCATCTCTGACCACATAAAGTATATATATTCTGAATATGCTGAACAACATGACGAGCTGAGTTGATTTAACCATGTTCGTCTGTCCGTCCATCTGTTTCTTTGCTATCTCCTCCTCTGTCAGTTTTAAAGCTATTCAGTTTGACTAAGTCAAACTTTGCACGAAGTCTTTTGGTACAATGTCGCTGCACATTTGTCGGAACCAGCAGGATCGGATGACTATAGCATATAGCTGCCCTAGGAACAATCATTCGAAAAAGAAGTTTTAGTTAGAAAAACTTTTTTGTCTTCAACGCAAACGTGCCCAAACCGTCGTATTTATAATTTTTCTATGCTATGACATAATTCCACCAAGTTTGATAAAAATTGGTCAACTATATAGTGTGCTGCCATACAAAATATAGTTCTGAAAAAGTCTTAGTAGGAAAAACTTGTTGTTTTCAATGCTATCGTTTTCAAACTTGTTACTGATCAATATTATATGCTACCACATAATACTATAATATAGCATATAAATGCCATAGGAACGATCGGTCAAAAAAGTAGTTCTTATGAGAAAAAGTTTTTTGTTTTCAATGGTAGCGTCTTTAAGCTTTCCAGTTATGAATATTATCGCTTTCCATACAATTTTGGGAAGCTTGGTCAAAATCTGATGAATATATCGTATAGCTGCCTTATAACAAACTGGCAAGCAAAGGGTTAAAGTAGTGGCGCCATCTATCTACAAGAGTACATAAATTTCGGTCGAGCCGAAGTCAGCTTTGCTCTAATTTTCAAAGTAAGACAACTCACAAATTGCTCACTTGTTCATGAGTTCATTTGCCCAGTTGTTCATTTGTTCAGTTGTTCGGTTGTTCAGCTGTTCATTTGCTCGTCAACTTACCCTAAGGCATGGTGACGATAAGCTATCAATCTACCTCACCTTTTAATTTAAGATTGTTAATAAAAAAAACGCTTCAGCATGTTGCTTAAAACAGTGTGGCCATTCGCAGAGAAAAAATAGAAACGTAAAAAAAATAATAGCTGAGCAGTCACCGAACTAAGTGAACAGACACTGATCAGATCACACTGAACTAGTTACTGAATACAGCAGTGAACAATTGCCTAAGCAAGAGGGACTGAACAACTGACTCAGCAAGAACAATTAAACAACGCACATTGAACAACTCACTCTGAAGAACTGAATGAGCAAGAACAACCGAACAACTCTTACTGAACATCTCAAACTGAACAACTCACAATGAACAAAAATGACCAATTGAAGAAGAACATGTTCACTTGTTCAGTTAAGTGAACAATTCAATCTTGTTCACCCATGAACAACCCAACAATAAAGCATGTCACCCTGTTCAAGAATATACATGCTTTAATGCGCTAAAGTTAAGTGTATAAAAATGACGTTGCAAAAACTTAACTAGGTGATTTTGAAGCTCAGTTAAGCGTTTCAATAATAAAATGATTAATGACAAAACTAAAGCCATCAATGGCTTTGAAATTAACATTTTAAAGCTTTGGACATCTCATCAATAGAAACACATTGAAGTTATTCCCCTACTGTTTTTTTAAGTGACATTGACTCAAATCACATTTGAACGGGCTTTCCACCTTAAAGCTTATTTAGACTAGTCAAATTCATAGACATTCAATTACAAAAGAATGAAATTATACGCTTAAAGTAAACAAAATATATCGCTTTGAATATATTTTGATAGATTAAACAACTTATGCAATTTTTATACTCTGTACCGAAGGTACATAGAGTATATTAAGTTTGTGCAAAAGTATGTAACAGGGAGAAGGAATCGTTTCCGACCCTATAAAGTATATATATTCTTGATCAACATCAACAGCCGATTCGATATAGCCATGACCGTCTGTCCGTCTATCTGTCTGTCCGTCTGTCCATCCGTCCGTATGAACGAAGAGATCTCAGAGATGGTAAGAGATAGAGGTTTGACATGTATAGGGCATATATTTCTTATACTTGCAGGCAGATCAAGTTTATTTTCAATTTTTGCCACGCCCCCTCCAGCCCCCGCAATTTGGAAAAAACGTCATATCTCCTACAGTTTTGAAGATAGATCGTTCGTACCTTCTAGAGATACCTTGTAAACAAAATTTATCGATTTGCTGAAAAAATGATAAAGATCGGATGAACGATACTCAAGTTATGAGCAAAAAACGGCCAGTACAAATATTATTGAAATGAAGAAAAATTGTTCTTGAAGTGAGACAATGAGAAAACCCGTTCGTACGCTGTTTTTGACAACGTTTGTGCTCATCTCGAGTCCAATGTTCTTAAATATAATGGTTCGATATAAAAAATTTATGAACTTACTGGATCTTCAAATGTAAGGAAGCTTCTGTCGGGGGGCATATTTCTTGTTACATTTGATTTGCAAATCCAAGCTTGGAGTGAGCTTACACCAAATACCAGACTCTCTCGTCATGGCCTAATTTTTATAGAGAATGTTGCTAATTTCCATAAAATGTTTTGGGTCAGCACGGAAATAATAGGAAAATAATGGCCACATTTTCGTACCAACCGTCAATATGTCCTGATAACTGTAATTATTATGTTTCATACCTTTGGCTTAAGTGTCAAGAAAATTACTTCAACAGCCTTTCAAAGTTATCAAGTAATTTTTTTCGAATTGACTGCCATAATCGTTATTTGCTTTATCGATAATCCCCATGAAGCTTAAGTCTAGCATGAAATATGCGAGACTCCCGATTCTCCGAATGGGTTTGGCCCATTTTGGTTATATTGATGAGGCCACACAGTATGGTTATTGCCGACTTAACGTCACGTTTCAAAGAAATTTCACACCAATTTGGGCAAGTGCAGGCTGTAGGGACCAAAAGGGGCTGGGCATTACCAAATTACACATACGACCCGTGTGGCAGGATTTACGTGGAAACATTTAGCAGTTTTGCCGTAGCAGGACACTACGTTAATTCCCAAGTTGCGTGCCGTCACAGGCAAAAAAAAAAACAAACTACAAAAATCAACAAAAAACAAATGACGAAAACTACACCATTTTCCAGACATTTTTTGACCAAAATGGAACCACAAAGCATTATAAATTATATTACTTACATTAACTTAACTTCGTCTTCTTCTACTGCTGGCGCTGCTGCCTTTTGGTCAATGGTTTTCCAACATGAAGGAGCCAGGAAAGAAGTCAGGTGAGCGGGCAACTTCTCTGCGAGTTATATCACGACGCACAGGACACAGGCAGCTAGGAAAAGCTTCACCAGCGGCGGCCGCAAACGCAGAAATTTTGATTTTGTTTATTTTGTTTATTTTTTGTTTGTTGAAGTGTCGAACGACTATTTCTATTTTTCCAGTGTGTAACCAAAAGTTGAATGACAGTTAAATTATTGCAGTCTATTCTATTCGTTTTCATTTGGAGACGAATGGGCAAGATTGTGGCATCAACAACAACAATAACAGTAACAACAAGAACCACAACAAACGCAACGCCAGAAAACTTGTGAAAACTAATAATGAAAAAAGAAGAAAACGAGCTGCAGCCGCCGCGTGAAAAGTTTCTTTCAATTAATTTTTTATGTTTTTTTTGGGTGAAAAATGCCAACAAAACGCCTCGAACGCTGGCCACAGACTGAGCAAAAGAATATTTTTGAGTGGAGCCGATGGTCATGAATGAAGAAGCCTTCGAGTTGGGCATGCGCCTTACGAAAGCCCGCCAAAATATTGGACAAAAACTCACTCAAAATTTACACGCACGGATTTGTGTGGCCGAGAGAGAGAGAAAAGGAGAGAGAGAGTGTGTGCGTAAAAACCGTTGATTCAGTTATATAATGGCTGATGATGTAGGTGATGGACCTGCAAGGGGGACCCCTACTCGGCTTAAATGAAATGTAATTATTATTAGGATTTATGAAGGAAGGAAGAAATATATCACATTACTCATAAACAGAGTTAAATTGGTTTGCCATATGTTCCTGGCTATGGTATTTCGAAAACTGTATTATAATTTTTGGAGTGTACAACAAAATTATGAATTTATCAGGGACCATAACGATAATGAGTTCTATTATAAAAAATCAGTCTGTAATGATTATTTTTTGATTTTAATTTTATTCCTCAATGATTAAGATTGATTTTCTAATATAAAATAATCATTATGACTTGAGTAAAATAAATGAAAATCAAAATTTAATGATTATCGTCCGAGTTTTATTTATTTAGCTCAAAAGTATTACTCAAACGCCGATTACGACTAGAGGAAAAGTCATTGTGGCAAGTGTGAAGCATGTCCTTAGTAAGTGAACCAAATCGAATAAAACCCATATTCAAGTTTTCAATAATATGTATATTAAATGGCGGTTTTCAAAAAATTTAACATTTTATTAATTATTTAATTTCACTAATAATAGTTTTTGCAGCGAGTCCGATGAGAGATTGCATCTCAGATCCGATAATATGATATCCGATAATAATGGAATTTTACCTCTATAATACCTACATAATAAATACTGCACTGACTACCTCGGTTTTTCCCGACTGTTGGAAAGTGCCAAAAATACTGGCTATTGCAAAAACTACTTTAGACTTTCGGCCAATTTCAATTCTACCATTTGTAGCAAAGAAAAGATTTATGTTTACCAACCGCCTCCTGAGCTATAAACAGTCCGGGTTTAGGAAAAATAGGAGCTGCACGACAGCTATACCAAATATAGTTGAGGATATCAGAAAAAATATGGATGATGGCAATGTCACACTACTGACACTGCTTGATTATAGCAAAGTTTTTGATACCGTCAACCATGACATATTATGCGCAAAAATGAAAAATCTTTATTGCTTCTCGAGTACTGCACAAAAACTAATATGATCCTACCTAAACAACCGGCGTCAAGCTGTTGTTACATCGTACGCCTCTTCATCATTTTAATCAGGAATCAGTTCTTGGTCGATTGTTGTATTCTATTTATGTAAATGATGTCCCAGATGTTTTGTCAGAATGTGAAGCTCTTATGTACGCTGATGATGTTCAAATGTATGTTTGTCGTCCATTGTCTAAAATTAATGAATGTGTTACTGTGTCTAACCGTGAGCTGTCTAAAGTTAGTGAGTGGACAAACAAGAATGGTCTAGAATTAAATTCGATAAAATCTAAATGTATTGTAATTTACAAAAATGCAATAGACACAGGAAGTTTACCAAAATTAAAAATTGAGCATAACACAATAGACTATGTAGAAAAAGTATGCAACCTAGGTATCACGTTCAATCAAACTCTTTCCTGGAGTGATCATATAAGTAAGGCTGTAGGTAAAATTTACGGATCCCTTAGACTACTGTACCTCACACAGCACTTTCTCCCTATGTCTATTCGACTCCTAATACGAACGGCGTGTACCACTTTGGCCAGCTGGTATAAATTCGTACTCCATTAAATTCATGTTGGTATCAACTGGTTTTGGGTTGTAGTTATCGATTTTGCTAAAACCTCTCTTTATTTTTCCATCAAACTTCAGCATTAATGTTACATTAATATAACATTGGTCCCCGAAGAAAATCAAGTATGAGGAAGTGCTTACGCGATCTGATCTACAGCGTCCGCTGGTCATTTCCCAGGTTATTACAATTTTGTGAAATTTGTAGCGCTGTGAAATTAATAAAATGTTTAATTTTTTGTAAACCGCCATTTGATATAAATATTATTGAAAAATAGAATTTGAGTTTTATTCGATGTTGAACTCAAGACATGACGAACTGTATGAAAATCAAAGCGGAACTCGAATTACCAGCTACCGGACAACGTGTGGGACAAATTCAATTTGGACGGTCCAAGCGGCCATGACAAGTATTGGAGTGATACGCGTCATCCACGCGCAACTTGTTAGAAGCGGAACCATGGAGTTGGATCGCCTATGATATGGGCTCCATTTAGCGCAAAAGGCAAGTCTGCTATACGCTTTGTATCCGGCCGGATGAATGCTCAAGCACTTATAGAGTTGGTGGACAAAGAACTGACTACATTTGCTGAGGATTTTTATGGTGATGAATGAACCTTTCAGCAGGACAATGCGCGCTACTTTGAGACCCACAATATACCGTTGATGAAGTGGCCGGCAATGAGTCCGGACTTAAATCCTATTGAGGCAAAGGTTTGTGCGTGGACAAAGCAGTACGATACATTGAAGGACAGAATGGGCCTAGTTTTAGTTATCAACGCTTCAAAACTTGGTAGGATCCATGCGCCACAGGCTGCAAAGTCTTCAAAAACGTAATGGCGACTCCATTAATTAAAAGAAGGTTTCATTATCGTAAATGCAAGTATACGAAGTATTTGTTCCATACATGTCAAACCTCTATCGCTTACCATCCTTAAGACCTCTTCGTTTATACGGACGGACAGACAGACGAACTAACTATACTCTGTGTACCTTTGGTACAGAGTATAGGATAGGTTGCGATGGCTGAGAGCGACAAGTCGCTCTCCCACTTAGGCCACATTGGGCACATTGCGATGCCATATATATTCCCTATTAGCCCGTTTTTAAAAATGAGGGGGGTCCGGGTCCTCGTTACTGAACCATTGTGTGGACTGAATGAATTTAAGTAGAGCAGGGATCTCTAGCCCGGATGTCTCCGAGAGGCTGAGTAGCAGAGGTTGACCAAGTGTCCTGAGTCTCCTTCTACTCAAGGCGGGGCAATGGCAGAGAAGGTGTTGTACCGATTCCTCCTCTTCTTCGTATCCGCAACTTCTGCAGAAGTCATGGTGAGTGACGCTTAGGTGTGCTGCGTGTCTGCCAATAAGATAGTGACCGGTGAGGGTCCACACCAGAAGTGATATGTGGTCTCTTCTGTGACGTAAAAGTGTGTTAGTACGTTTTTGGTCGAATGTTGGCCATGTAAGCCTCGCTACTGCGCAGGAGGAAAGGTTTTTCCAGCGATTCGTAGCGAGACGAAATGTTTCAGCTTTTGCATGAAGCTTATATGTCGCCATAGGTATTCCTATCGTGCTCTTCTCTGAAAGGAGCTCGATGGTGGTACCTATTCTGGCCAGTATCTGAGTATATAAATACATTTCCTTCTTTGACCGCGAGTGTGCTAAGGCAGGTGGCAGCTTCCTGGATGGCTACCACCTCTGCTTGGTACACACTACAGTCATCAGGAAGGCGGAACGATAAGTTCAAGTCTAGGTTGGGAGAGAAAACGCCCCCTCCTACTTTTTCGTCGAGCTTAGAACTGCTATGCTATGGGGAAGGTTGTCCCAATCGTGTCGGCTTGGGATATGGACTTCGTATAATTTGTCGAACGTTGTTTGTGGTATACGGTAGTTTTGTATTCTATGTAATCTTTATTAATTATAAACTTAAGAGACAACCATTTTTAGAGATGACACTTTCATTAGTGAGGATACAAAGACTTGATCGATAACATATTCGAGTAATTAGTTAATATGGTTTATGCGTGTAATTGAAACGTGGCATTGAAACGTAAACGTGTATATCCAATACACAACAGGTAGTCTGTATTTAGTGGTATACCCTCTTGGTCTTCGAGTACGGTAGAGTGTCCCGAATTACTCCTGTTCCAGGCATCGGATTCTCTTAGTCTTAGGGCTGTTGTGACAGCCATATGTTTTGCTACAAGGTCTAGTGGTAGAAGGTGAGGAATAGTATTTAGCGCTTCCGTTGGTGTCGTTCGGAGAGCGCCGCTAATACATATTTCTGCACTTCTCTGTTTCGTACAGAGTATAAAAAATATAGCAAAAATAAATAAAATAAGTTCTTAGAATAATCGTCATGTAAAGTTATGAACATTTATCTATTTTCCTTAGGTATTTATTTGATCGTATTTAAGAAACTTAAAGATGTTCAAGTGACAACTTTTCTTCCGGGGGACTTACCTCTGCGAAAATTCTCATGAAATTCATATTAAACATGTATTAATCATTTGTTGACCACCACAAACAATTACAAACTCGTCATACCTCAATCTTATCGATTGTTTAAGTCAAGTAACTCCCTGAAAACCTTTTGATTTACCACATCTAATCAATTTTCTCAGACTTTTGGGGTGTATAAAAAAAACCCGCAACTAAAAGTCAACTACCATTACCCAGACGAAGTAGCAAACGAACTGTATTAACCATGTACACTAAACCAAAACATCTCGCCGTCCTGGCACTTATCCTGACACAATTGGTGGACTTCATCCAAGGCACTGTCTACGACAAAGTGGATCGTTGGGTGTATATGACGAAGTCTATGGAGCTGCCGGTAGGAGCTGTGCTGGGTGGCATGGATTCAAAGGGCTACTACAATTACGTGGGTCGTGTTACTTACGCCAGTTCTGTGTTGCCAGCACGTATAGTGCCTGAATTGGGATTGGCCACATTTAATACGGACACTGTAAACAGTCAGGCCAACTACTTTGACGTACTTGTTGCTAACGAAACTGTCAGCTATGAATGGGTCAGAAGCTTTGATGGCTTCAGAGAGAAGAACGCTGTCTCAGTGGGAACTTACTCAAACAACGAGCGAGTATATGTATGCCGAGCCAGGAGCGATGGTGGCGTTATTATGGGCACTTTATTGTTGGCAAATCGAGGGTGCTATATCAAGACCGACAACATGGCAATGAGGAAATTCGACAAGTACGAGATCTTGATTAGAAATCATAACGCGGCTTTATACGCCTACGCTTTGAATAATTGAGAAACTAAGTAATACGAAAAAAATCAATTGATAAAAATTTCGTATTAGATTAGAAATCTAATCAAATCACTCAATATTGTCATCAACATACTTAAGTATGCGGTAGTTGCTTGATCGGCATTATAATACAAATATTATTTATTGTTGGGAAAATAGCGCACCGCGACCAATCCTGGACTATTGTGCCCCCCTACTGAGTATACAACTCTCCTAGCAGCCCTATTTGCTGTACAAAGGTCAGGATTTTCGTGGGTTTTAGGTTACTGATATTGGTTGGGTGTAAAATGTGTTTCCCATACCTGCTGAGACTGCGCCTCGCTAAAGCATCGCAGTGCGCTAGTATATGCTCGGAGGACTCCTCATTCTGTTCACAATATCTGCATAGTTGGGTGTTTTTATACTCTGTACCGAAGGTACATAGAGTATATTAAGTTTGTGCAAAAGTATGTAACAGGGAGAAGGAATCGTTTCCGACCCTATAAAGTATATATATTCTTGATCAGCATCAACAGCCAATTCGATATACCCATGTCCGTCTGTCCGTCTGTCTGTCTGTCCGTCTGTCTGTCTGTCCGTCTGTCCGTCCGTATGAACGAAGAGATCTCAGAGATGGTAAGAGATAGAGGTTTGACATGTATGGGACATATATTTCTTATACTTGCAGGCAGATCAAGTTTATTTTCAATTTTCGCCACGCCCCCTCCCGCCCCCGCAATTTGGAAAAAACGTCATATCTCCTACAGTTTTGAAGATAGATCGTTCGTTCCTTCTAGAGATACCTTGCAAACAACATTATTTATCGATTTGCTGAATGATAAAGATCGGGTGAACGATACTCAAGTAATGAGCAAAAAACGGCCAGTAAACACTCCCCACCACCCCATCACCACAGCATTCTATTGAAAGGCAATCTTAGTGAGAGAGAGAGAGAGAGAGAGAGAGTAAAACTTAGAGATGAGCGCGTATAACTCGTAAGCAAATGCGAGCTGTGACGTTAAGGGTACAGAGTATGTTATAGTCGGGCTTGACCGACTTTCTTTCTTGTTTATTCCCAACTTGTACATGTGGCTCCTCAGTCTGCAGTGGTCTTTCCTTGTTGGATTAGCTTTTGGAACCTTTTGAGGTTATGGTTCATTATTAATGCTTAAGCTTGTCTCATCCCCCCGGTGTTTACCCAGGAGGCTGTTCTAAGCGTATTCTTTTCCTTTCTAAGGAGACTTTTTATGGTGTGTTGGTCTATGCCGCAGTAGGGTTCCGGACCTACCATTGCGGTGGCTGTACCCTTGCGTGCCAGTTCGTCGGCCAATTCGTTTCCAGGGCTATTATTATGTCCCGGTATCCATCGTAGGTTCAGGTTGTACCTGCTGCCTAGTTGGTCCAATTTGTTCTTTGTCTCTAAGACTTGCTTAGAGGTGAACTTGTTGCTGCTGAGCGCACTGAGTGCTGCTTGGCTATCCGAACGGATAGCTATCTCTGTATTATGGTAGTTCTTTCCCATATTAAGGTCTGCACAACCGGAGATGGCGCATACTTCGGCTTGAAATTTACTTGCAAATTCTCCCATTGCCTCAGACCTTTTCGTTCCCTGTCCTGCTACTCCAAGTCCAGTTCCTTGGGGCGTCAGAGACCCGTCTGTGTACCACTGAATTGTGTGTGGTTGCATTTTATTTGTTTCTTCTATTGAGATCCATTCTCTCCTATTACTTTTGTGTACAGTGAAATTCCTGTCAAAGTGGTACTCTGCCACCATTTCGTCTCTGGGTTGAAGGATTATAAAGATTTCCTTCTCCAGCTTCTCAGAGTCCCTTAGGCTTACTATGTGGTTTCTACCCACTCCTTCTGCTGTTAGTCTTAGCAGTGTTGCTTTCTTCTTCAGGCAGATGGTATGGTGGAGTGGTGTTAACTCCATCAAGACCTATAATGCCGCAGTCGGACAGGTACGCATGTCTCCGGTCATGCATACACATGCCAGCCTTTGCTGTTTTTGCAGCTGCGTCCTTACAGTGAGGAGATTTACCCTATCTCCCCACACGACAGCTCCATAAGTGAGTCAACGGAGTATGTGTGGTGCAATGCTCCACGATTTTCCGGGTAAGCTCCTACATGTGAACAGTGGCCTAGTACACTTACTGAGTGTGTATGTACTCCAAGTGCTTATTAAGTCTTAGCTTGTCAAAGACTACGCCAAGATATTTGACATCTTTTTCTGGTGTAATGAGGCAGCCGGATAGGCGTATTGGCCTCATTCTGCTCAGCTTGTATTTTCTAGTGAACGGTACTATAATTGTTTTCGCAGTGTTAAGGTTGAGCCAACTTCCTTGCACCAATTGGACGTCACTTTCAATCCAATCTGGACTATGTCACTTAGGGTTTTTTCGTATTTCCCTCATGCAAGGATGATAATGTTATCAGCATATCCTTGGCATGTTATGCCCAGGGACGCGAGTCTTTCTAGGAGCTCATCCACAAGTAGGCTCCACAACAGTGGGGAGAGAACTCCTCCCTAAGGGCATCCTCTAGTTGTGGTTACTGTGATGGTTTCTTTACATGCCACTGCAGTGGCTTCTCTGCCACGTAGAAGTTAATCTATCCATCTGCCTACTGTGGGGCTTATTCCTCTTCTGATAAGGGCATTCTTGACAGCACTATGGAATGTGTTGTCGAATGCTCCCTCAATGCCTAGTAAGGCGCATAAAGCCATTTCCATATCTTCTATTGTTTTCTCGAGCATCTTCCCGAGTTCATACAATGCCGTGTCGGTCGAACGGCCTGCTCTGTATGCGTGCTGCGTTGGTTTGAGGGGGTTGGTACGCTTTTTGATATGAACGCATGAATAATTGAGAAATTAAGTAATTGACAGTTACATGAAATCTAATCAAATCTCTCAATATTGTCATCGACATACTTAAGTATGCGATAGTTGCTTGATCGGCATTATAATACAAAGAGTTGGAATAAGTTTCCTGCACGCGTGCTCGAATAGGCACGAGGGCAGTTTGATATGTCACTGACTTTTCAGCTCTTATTTTTTGTTCCCCTTTAAATACTAGATTTTCTCCAAGTTCGCCAATTAGACGTGTGATCCTTACGCGATTGTCTCTTCATTCGACTCCAACCTCTAACCACCAAGCTAATTTGCAACTTTAAAAGCTAAAACATTTTGAAGCACATTATTAGAGCTGTTAATTTGAGTATGAGTAACAAAATAAATAAACAAAATAAGCATACTTAAAATAAGTAAAACATGTTCTTGGCAAAGACCATACAATTTTTAAGCTACTCTCAATTTGTTCCTGAATCGAGGTCTCTTTATTGAATTTAATAAGGCTGAATTATCAAAAGACCAAGAGGGTACAACTGATATTCAGAAATCAATTATCACTTCTTAAGCAATGTATTAGAATCAGGGAATTAAACCGGAACCAGAACCGGAAGTGTATACCAAAAAGAACCGATTAAAACTCAGAACCGGAACCCATATTTTTTATTTTTTGTATACCGATATTCGAAAGCCGTTATTCCTGGAATCGAGACGACCGAAAAGAAACGAATCATTGTTCCGGTACAATTCTGGGGTGCAAAAATGAGTCTGCAAAGCTGGCACTTGGTTCTGGAGGACTTTTACGCAATTTGGTTAAATCGTAAGCTTTCAAAAAAAGAGTGTGGCTTAGCAATACTTTCGTATTGTGAAATAGAAAAACGCGAAGCCAGTCTTTTTCATAATATTGCATCCTATATTCTTAGACCCTCATTATAATGTCGTTACAACCATCGAACAGAAAAGTACTTGTGTTATCCATTTCTTCTCAATTGAATTTGAATGAGGACAGCAGCTCTGGCACAAATCCGTTGGCTGAAGGTGGAGACTAACTCGATTCACACATGTATTTGTATGTTTTACAACAATAAACAAAGTCTAATTTTTTTTCCCGACCCTCGTATATAAAAAATGTTTGCATCGACACTCGTATTTTTCAAAATTCTATGTTTTTTTTTTATTTTATCAAAAGACTTAAATAAAAGTTATAAAATGTTCGTTAATTTCAAAAAGTTGCTTTTGAAAAAAGAATTTAATTGGGAATTTGTTGAGATTTTTATTTTTACAATGTCTTGACGCACTCGAGAACTGTTGAACCGATTTTTATAATTTTTTTTCGGTGAAAGCTAACACGCTGGTGTATCAAATCCATGATTTATTTGATCAAAAACAGTTGTCGAAACTTTAAACGCGTTTTTCAAATTGTTTCGCAGCTTTTCTCAAGCTCTTCTGAACCGACTTTGATGATGTAGGGCTTAATGGACGCAGAAATAACGTGGCTATGTCCCGAACCTCAATCATTTTTATATCCTTGCAAAGGGTATTGTAATTTTGCCCAGAAGTTTGCAACGCATAGAAATATTCATTTCCGAACCCATAAACTATATATATTCTTGATCAGGGCGACGAGCTGAGTCGAATGAGCTTTGTCCGTCCGTCTGTCTGTCTGTCCGTCTGTCTGTCCGTCTGTCTGTCTGTCCGTCTGTCGGTCCGTCTGTTTCTACGCAAACTAGTCTCTCAGTTTTAAAGCTATCGAGCTAAAATTTTGCACAGAGTCTTCTTTTTACTGCACGCTGCTAATATGTCGGAACCGACCGGATCGGATGACTATATCTTATAGCTGTCATAGGAACCATCGGTCAAAAAAGGGGTCTTAGTGAGAAAAACTTTTTTGTTTTCAATGTTAACTTTCTTAAACTCGGCTATTATTAATATTATAGGCTTTCAGACAGATTCGCAAATTTTGGTCAAGATCGGATGACTATATCTTATAGCTGTCATAGGAACCATCGGTCGGAAAATGGGTTTTAGTGAGAAAAACTTTTTTGTTTTTTATGTTATCTTTCTTAAACTAGTTCATTAATAATATTATATGCTTTCAAACAGATTCGCAAACTTTGGTCAGAATCGGATGACTATATCTTATAGCTGTCATAGGACCGATCGGTCGGAAAATGGGTCTTAGGGAAAATAACTTTTTTGTTTTCAAGTAAATCGTTCTTAAGGTCGGCAATTCTTAATATTACACGCTTTCAAACTAATTTGAAAAAGTTGATCGGCATCGGGTGACTATATCTTATGGTTGCCATAGGACCGATCGGTCGAAAATAGTTCTTAGTAAGAAATTTTTTTTGTTTTTAATGTTAGCGTCTTTAAACTCACTGATTACTTATTCTGTATGCTTTCAAATATATTCGCGAATTTGGTCGAAATCGGATGACTATATCTAAAGGCTGCCATAAGACCGATCGGTCGGAAAATGAGTCTTAGTGAGAATAACTTTTTTGTTTTAAATTTTATCGTTTCTAAACTCAGCGATTTTTTTATTTTGATATGTTTTCAAAAAGATTCGCGAAATTTGGTCGAAATCAGATGTTGTCGGAAAATGGGCTTTAGTTAGAAAAATTTTTGATTTTTATGCAAGCGTTCTTAAACTCTGACATTTCAAAAACAGCATTTGCAAGGGTATAAAAACTTCGGCACAGACAAAGTTAGCTTGGCCTTCTCGTTTTGTTTTTTACTATTTATTTTCTACACTGGACTGCAAAAATATTTTTCAAAAATCGATTTCTCATTTTCAAACTCAATATTTCTTCATGATTCTGCTAAGGACCATAGAGGCATTCATACTAATCAATTTCCCAGTTTCCTGATAATGAGATAATGGTGACTTCCGGAAAGTTGCGAATCATCAACACTCCTTTTTTTTGAAGACCCTACTTTGGAGGTCGAGAACTTTTTGAACACCCCTCGCACACATTTTTAATTTTGTATTTTTTTTAGTGAATTGTGCAACCAAATAAAAAAACAGAACGACAAAATCTTCTCCCGATGTCTTTCCACAAGTTTTTAAAAAACAGGTAAAATTCAGACCAGCCTTAAGTTCTGCCGTCAGTTCATCTTTCAGCCGCATGTGTGCGCATGCCCTTAGGCTTCACTTCTTATTTCTTGCCAGAATTCCATGTCAGTTTCTTATGTACAAAACTGTTTAGATGCCATTAATCGTTTTTTCATGTTTAACATTTTCAATATCTTGGAATATCAAGAATTATAAAATCTTGAAATGACAAATAGTAAAATTCATTACAAACTACAAATCTACAATAACACTAGCTTACAGCAATTTCGATCCAGATTATTTGGCAGTCATTTCACATGTAAGCCCGTCTGCTGAGTCCAAAAATATTTTAGTGGGACGATTTTTGAGAAATCGGAAAAAATCTAGTTTATTGATTATGAAGAAAAGTACCTTTAGGAAAATGTGTATTTCTTCAGTTTGAGTTTGTTGTTTTACAAATTTCTGAAAAGGTAATTAAAAGCCCTGTTAATCATTCATACATCACTTTTTAATCTGATGGTTGACTTCGGAGCTATTGAGGCTAAGTTTTTAGAATAAGAAAAAACTAGATTTTTATTATAACATTTAAAACATGATTTATTATTTTTTTCTGGCCATCAAGGGCAGATTTATTAAAAATACAATGCCTAATATTTACTTATCATTATCTTTTCTATTATGTGATTTGTAGCTTAGTGTGATTGGGCCAAAAAAGGCTTCTGATGCAAATGATTAAAATGTATTTTTCCCACTCAGTTAAGATGCCAACAACCTCTTAGCCACCTCATGCACTTCTATTTTGTGGTATTTGTCTAGAAATAATATTGACGATTTATGGACTGCTGATACGACCAATTCACAAAACCACTTTTGAACCATTTAAATTAATTCTGCAATCCATATAGTATTTAACAAGTTTTTGGGTTCGATGAGTTCACTTTTACCCATTTTCGTCGGAATTCAAGGAGTTGCCTGCTTTTAATGGCTGTCAAACCCAAACTAAATGACACAGTTTATCAGTAGTCTATGAAAAGATTGAAGTTCATAGGAGCAATGTTGCATTTAAAATTACTAAGTAATTAATCCGACCAACAGCACTCTTAATAACATGATGCCAATAAAAAAATCATATGTCAGACTTAAACAAATTTGAATGTAAGTTCTTTTAAAATTTATTTATTTTGCTTTTCATAATCTCTCAATAATTTATTGCGTTTATATTATAAGGCATATACATAGCCAACTTACGATGTCTAATCAAGATCTCGTACTTGTCAAATTTCCTCAACGGCAGATTGTCGTATCTGATATAGCACATTCGATTTGCCATGAACAAAGTGCCAATAAACAGACCGCCATCTGTGCTGGCTCGGCATACATATACCCGATCGTTCATCGAGTTAGTTCCCACTGAGACGGCATTCTTCTCTCTGAAGCCATCATAGCTTCTGATCCATTCATAACTGACGGTTTCGTTAGCCACAAGTGCCTCAAAGGCGGCAGCCTCGTAGGCTACGGAATCCGTATTGCATGTGGCCAATCCCAATTCGGGCACAACACGTGCTGGCAATACAGAACTGGAGTAAACAACACGACCCACGTAATTGTAGTAGCCTTTTGAGTCGATGCCACCCAGCACAGCTCCTTCCGGCAGCTCCACAGTCTTGGTCATGGACACCCAATGATCCTCATTGTCGTAGACACCGCCTTGGATGAAGCCCACCAATTGTGTCAGGATAAGTGCCAGGACGGCGAGATGTTTTGGTTTAGTGTACATGGTTAATACTGTTCGTTTGCTACTTCGTCTGGGTAATGGTAGTTGACTTTCAGGGGAGATTGGTATTTATACACCCCGAAAGTTTTTGACAAGTGATTAGATATAGTAAATCATAAAATTTTTGGGGATTTACTTGACTAAGAAATTTGATAAGATTGTGATATGACAATTTGGTGATTGTTTATGGTGGTCAGAAAATAATTAAAGTTGGTTCAGTGTGAATTTCATAAGAACTTACTGAAGTGAATCCCCTGAAAGAAAGATTTAAGGATTTTTTTTTTAATTTTATGTATTGTTTTTTTTTTTATTAAATTCGAAAGCTGCTAAAAAATCACACTTTTGTGTAATTCAATATTTATCAAGGCATTAACATAATGGGCCCCAGGCAATCATATTTCGAACCGCAAATCGAAAAGTTTTTTTGCAACAACTGCAATTCAACAAAACAATTCAACAAAAATTGTAATATATTCGACTTGAATTTTTTCCTCCAAATCTAACTGCACCATTTCAACCAATGGATATGGGAAAAATAATATTTGATTAAAAGTCCATTCCAGGAATGAAATTGTGAGTTAGATGTTGACATCCATCGAAAAAAGCGCATATTCAAGAAATTACTGTTCTCGACTGCATAAAGCGTATTTCTTGCATTTGGGACACTAAAGTTTCGTCTAAAATAATTAAGATCTGCTTTAGAAAATCTGGTTTTTCGATGATGGTTTTATGGATCAGTATGACAACAATACTTAAGCCGTTTAGCCGAAGCACAGTGGTCCAGCCGCGCCCCACCTTGGACAAAACCCTAATTTAATTTTTGTTGAATAGTTAACCATTTTTTAGATAAATCGACAGTTTAAATACACAAAATAAGGTAGCCAAAATATTGCTTTGATATGTTTACGAATATTAATATTACAGCCGCCTAAACTTAGTCAATTTTTCGCAATCCGAAAAATGCATAAATTTTGGTTTATTAAATTTGACTTATCATATCTTCGGCTATAGTACGCATTTTTAAGTTGTTAAAAACTTTTACTATAGGTGTACTTTTTCTCTTTTTATAAATATATAACATTTCAAAATCGAAGTTGTAGTTTGTGACAATTGCTTTTGCAGCAGGTACCTATTTTACACCTATTTTTAAACTTTTCGAATCTGACCAAAGTTGTCTTTAAAGGTCTTCAAAAAATGTATTGCTTCATTTTACAGTCTAATACGTTCCCTTTAAGGAAAATATCACTAGCCGACACCGATCGAGACTTAACTCGAGAAAAAGTGACTAATGTAAAAAAAGTCAAGGTTTGTTTGTGTACGCCTTAGTCGGTTCGCACACGGCTCGTATCGTCATTTTAACGTAAGCAACGTGATGGTCGAGAAGTATACGAATCAATTTCGCAAGGGAAGAACCGCTCAAGACTCGTCCGCTCTGTGTAATCGTCGTAACATGCATGCTGCATAACGAATATCTTAATTTTTATATTTTTCTCGAAAATGTATGAAAAAATTTAATTTTTGTATGGCAGCTATCTCTAATTGATTTCCGATTGGCTTTTAACTTGGTAGAAATATGGAAACAACTAAAAACAACTAATTTAAAACCCAATTTACTCAAATAAAAATAATAAATATTCAAAAATATTTGTCTAAAAATATGTTTGAAAAAATATTTTTTATGGGAGCTATATCTAAATGACGTCCGATTGGCTCAAAATCAGGAAACAACTAAAAAAAAAGTAAGTTTGATAAAAATTTTGAACATTACACTAATTTTTGTGGTTTCAGTTGCAATAAAGGTAACACCAGGTGTGAAAATTTTAATACTATAAGAAATATGAACATTTTTTCAAAAGCACTCACAAAGTTCCAAGAAAGACGAGCAGAAAACAAATAATTGAAAAAATTACCGGTACTATTCCAGCATGCATTACACCAAAGATGAGCTTTCTAGATAACGCACAGTAGCGATCATGTCATTGAATGCAGCAGAGCGTCGAAATCTAATTTGCACATATTGCACCAACAACCCAAAGCAGACCAAAAATGAGAAGCAAATCAGATCGTGCGCTTGCAAAAAAATTAATGTTAGTGACAAAACTATAAAAAAATATATTAAACACATGGGAGTAATCAAATGTTCAAAAAAAAACGTGCCTACTGTTTCTGAACAGCAAAGCATTCAACATCGGCTGAGAGCACTCTTCAGAAATTTGTTCTCTCCAAACTCATCAAAAGTTTGTATTATGGATGACGAGACTTATTTTACAGTAGAGGGCCACGAGTGGATACCCAAGCACTACTTCAAGCTTCCTAATACTCAGCCACCTGCTAATGTCACTCAAATAACAAAAACCCAAGTATCCTAAAAAGGTTTACGTGAACGTGGCATCAGCAAGCCCGTCTTTTTTAAGGCAGGATTGGCTGTTAATACGAAGATTCACAAGAACCATTGCCTTAAAGTGCTTAAAAAATTTATTGATAAGCATCATGCGAATGACAACACGGTCTTTTGGCCCGATTTAGCACCTGCTCACTATGCTAAAAAAACACTTGAGGTACTTGATGTATTAAGTATACAATTGCTTGATCTTAAAAATCAGAAGGGAGCTGGCGAACATCGATACAAGCGGAATTCAGCAGGCGATGCGTAAAGTTCCCCAAAATATAAGGAAGGCTGATGGCTATGGGCATGAAATTTTTTTGTATTTCTTTAAGTTTCTCGGACATCAAATATATTTTCTCGTATTCCTAAAGAATGTGTTTGTAATTCATTCCGCATACCTTATACAAGACTTTGAACAATTTTTAATCAAACGAAGTTTTAATGTGCGAAGTAGCTTATTTCGATTGTGATGTCGATTTATTAAGTGGAAGTTTCATGACGGATGAAGATATCTTTAAGGAGGTCCAGAGGGAGGACGATCATAATTTTTCGATTGGCAATCGAAAACGAAATTGATATATAAAGGTATAATTCAACAATCATCAGTTCCAGTTACTTTCTTTAATGCCCTTAATGAAATTGAAAAATTGTTGGAATCAAATTAATCAAGCAACAATTTAAGAATTGTTAACGTTCTTTCCAAAATGAAATGAAATTTTATTTTTCATTTCATTCTTTAATTCGATTATTTTTTTGCGTCTCTTGAGAGTTCGAGTTAAAGGGGCTCGACACTTATATTTATATATGTTTTGGATTTAAAGTGGGCAACTGCACAAATAAATCCTCGACCAGGCGCAGCAAACATCTGGAAATGGCATATGTCAATGATGGTTATAGAAATGACACAAATCGAGGCAGGATATATTCCACGCCAGACTTCCTCGGATGATGAAATTAAAATAAAGGAATATAAAGGAAGCCAAGCCGTAAAATAATAGGAACAGCCTTTGCCTGAAAGTTGCTCGTCTAAACTGTCAATAATCCCTCTGTTGAATAAATATAAATAAATAATTGTACCTTTACCAGGAACCTTTTCAAATGGCACACGTTCCTTATCAGAGTTTTGAAATCTCCAACCACTTTATAAATATTATTATTATTAACGACTACCTTGTCTTCTTTCTTAAGTGTCGTTGTCCGTTTCGACTGAATAGTTAAATTCACCTGGTACAACTTGGATAGAATAAATTTTGTCACGAATCACTCGATTGAAGATTAATTCTGTGGGAGCTGAACCCGTGACAGCATGTGGTGTAACGTTGTACATAAGTACAAACTTACGAATGGCTTCCGTATAATTTTGCTTCTTTAAGTGAGCAATCTAAAAGCAACGTAAAAATTTTAATTCCATATATCTTGAGAAGTAGTCTACTATTGTGATCGTCTTAAATATGCTTAAAGATGCTAAGAAAGGATTTTTAAAACGATTTTCTACGATAAAGTGTTTTAAAGAAAGGATATTAAAGAAGAAAGAGGAAACAGTTGTCAATGAGAGTTCAAATACAAGGAATTCTGAAGACTATTACGATGCCAGTAATGGAATATTGGATGAAACTGAGAATTGTTATGAAAATTCTAATATTGAAATGGAAGCCTTAACTTAACTGGCCGATAATACCAAAGCCTTATAATCTTTTGTAATGTTCTGCCCCAGTTGTAAGAATTTTTAGCTATAGAGGCCAAATACCTACACCACAAAAAAACAGATTAATATTCTAAACTCTTGTTATGATAGAAAAAAAATGTAATCGTTCAAAGTTTAAACTTTTTTTTTTGTTTTAATGCCTATTCTCAGATGAGATAAAAATTTAGTTCGGCACTATATTTCATATAAATAGAAACAATTTTGAACAATTTGAAATATGATTGCTTTTGAACGGCAGTCCTATTTATATAAAATATAGTGCCGAACTAAATTTTTATCTCTTCTAAGAATACGCCTTTAGTTACAAACAAATATAACTAAGCCCTTAAGGAAAGATTCGCCTCACAGACGGTTTAAAATTGTATTTTGCTGTTAAGTGGTGTGACCAGAGTTGTACGGAGCAGCAGTGAAGTGCTCATTTAAACTTCAACAGTCACTACACTCAAAAAAAAATCAATCCGTACGGTAATGAAAACAACGAAATCCCGGATATTCTTGACCCGATGTGGAAAAAGATTGAGTTGATTTGACTTTTTTAATCCTGAAAAAGATTACATTTATCCCAGGGTAATCTTAAAATAGATTGAATTAAGGAAAACATTCGAGCACAATTTGGGGTTAAATGCAGGATCATTTAAAGCATGTTCGACATTATTTTTAAGCTCGATAAGTAATATTGATTTGATCCCAGGAAAGATACCTCTCTTCTTCCTTTCCTCCGCCATATTCCATAGGACATCCTTATTCACTTCAAAGAGACCACACCAGTTTTGGTTTATTTAAGACTTCTGAATAACAAAGAAATATAAAAACTTTAAGGACTCAACTGGGATTCGAACCCACGACCATACTCACTGAACACGAATAGAATGGCATCTCAAAGCACACCACCAACTCTATTGCTTTTTGCCGGATGTCCAAAATGCTACTTAAATTTGGTCGCTCTCGATCTCTTATTTATAAACATGTGATCTCGAAGGGGATTGAAGTAAGCACATTTGGAATGTGGCTCATGCCGGGCTTACTCCAAGATTTAAAAGATTGAAAATATACCGACTTTATTTTTTCTGTGTACTAACGCTTAAGAATGAAGCCATATACTTGGGTAACATATTTCCGTAACAACACGGAGTATTTGTGGTGAAATTGGTACTAAGGATGGTCAGAGAGAGTTTTTTCCGAAAGTGTTCGAATAAATGGCGATCCATTAGGATTTTTTTTTTAAATTACAAATAAAATACAAAAAATGGAATTGGATGGTTAAATCTTTATTATGCGCTGAAAGAACTATCTCTGAAATTTACATTTTAAAGATGATTTCATTCAACGCGAAACCGATATGATTTCTCAATAAAGCCATTGTTTCGCGAGCTGTGTGTGCCGTAGCACAGTCTTGCTGAAATCAAATGCCGCCGACATCAAGGGCTTCAATATGATGGATGGTGGATTTTGTAAGCCTTTAAACCAAGATCCTTGAATAAAATTTGCCAAGTTGTCGAATAAGATAAAATGTTGAGATAGGCGTCGAATTGATTGGTCTTGGTGTGCAGCCACACTCTCCGCTGCAATCGCAATATTCTCCTCACTACGGGCTGAATGTGGTCTTTTTGGTCGCGTATTATCCAATAACGTTCACTGAGACTCAAATTTATCGATGGTTGCATTATGCACACCATATTTAGCTCGAAGTGCACGAAAAACTTTTTTCACAAAACGCTAATTTTCGTAATACAGCTGAATACTTTGGAGACGTGGTGGCGGTGTGAGTCTTTCCATGATGATTTGTCGAACAATCCTTAACAAAAATAAGATGACAGAATGACACTACTCACTCGTCCAATTTTGGAAAAAAAACCTTTTATTGAATCACCCTTTATTATACCATCACTAAGTAAAATTTTAAACAATTGCTTTATTTCGTATTGATTCCTGCTAGTTTCTTAATTATTCATAATTTTTGTATCAAAAGGCATAAAAACAGATTCCTTACGATGTCTAATCAAGATCTCGTACTTGTCGAATTTCCTCATTGCCGTGTTGTCGGTCTTGATATAGCACCCTCGATTTGCCATCAATAAAGTGCCCATAATAACACCACCATCGCTCCTGGCTCGGCATACATATACCCGATCGTTGTTTGAGTAAGTTCCCACTGACACAGCATTCTTCTCCCTGAAGCCATCAAAGCTTCTGACCCACTCATAGCTGACAGTTTCGTTAGCCACAAGTACGTCAAAGTAGTTGACCTGATTGTTTACAGTGTCCGTATTGAATGAAGCCAGTCCCAATTCAGGCACCACACGTGCTGGCAATACAGAGCTGGAGTAAATAACACGACCCACGTAATTGTAGTAGCCCTGTGAATCGATGCCACCGAACACAGCTTCTTCTGGCAGCTCCGTAGACTTGGTCATGTACACCCAATGATCCTGATTGTCATAGACACCGCCTTGGATGAAGCCAACCAATTGTGTCAGGAAAAGTGCTAGGACGGCGAGATGCTTTGTTGTAGTGCACATGGTTAATACTGTTCGTTTGCTCGGTCGACTGTGTAATGAAAAAATGTTCAGCTGATTTGATTTATATATCAACTCCATCTTTTGATAAGCGAATCGATAGTGAGTCGTTCAGTTTTCGCAGAGTGGTTTAACTAAGGAAATTGATTAGATTACATAGAAATATGGAAGGCTTATAGAATCAATCAAAAGAGGGATTTTAGTTCTTAGTGATTCAATCGTTCTATATTTAGACTACCTCGCAGGATTCCCAAGTAAGATAAGAGGGCAGTTTTATAATTAATCGGCATGATGTAGAATGATTTTTATTTATCCTTAACTTCATTGGATACTTTATTTTTTGAAGTAATTAATACAAAATCATATCAATTCCTTCACTTATAAGGCCTTTGTGTTACCAATATCAAAGAAAAGCTGGACGTTACTTGGTGCAGTCTGCTCCGTCGCATTTATTACTAAAAATGTTAGGTGGCAGTTGGTTAAGAAAAGCTGACTAAGAAGGTATTAAATGTTCGTCGAGTGAAGGTGCAAGATATAGCTAAAATGTTGGGTATTTCAAATTATCGTATAAATCTGTATGCATTATAATTTGGCTTGGCCCATTGGGCTGTAAGTCCAAGGACAAATGCTAGCGCAAGTTAAATTCCGTTACTCAGGGGAATATATAAAGAATTCACATATATAAATCAGCATAGTTTAAACAAACTGTGCCTGAATATCAAGCTGATTTAAATGAAAATAAATTCTTATAATAAGAGCTTTGGTTGGACTATATGTTAAGGTTGTTCCATCTTAAATCCAACAACCACATTAGCTTAAAGGGGACGATTTATTTTGAGAAAATTGACACAAATGGAGAATAGTTAGAGTTTTGAAGCCAATTTAGAAAGTTTCTGCTTGCTTTTGATTTTTCAAAGATTCACTGATATGTTTTTTTGTTTTGATATTTTTTTCGGGGTCTCACAAAAGTTCCAGAAGGAAAAATGTCTACAAATCCGTTTTTCTGTCGTATCTTGTAAACAAGAACTGATGGAGCTTAGCCAACGCACGGACGTTCAGACTGACAGGGCTAAATGAATTCGACTATTGATGCTGATCAAGAACACACATACTTAATGCGACCGTAGAAGCTTCCTTCTGCCTGTTACATATATTTGCACGAATTAAGTATGCTGTTACGAGCAAAGCTGCAAAACTGGTTCGGAGTTGAAACGCTACGGAGTCGGCGACTCCGGGTTTTTAGGAAGTCCAAACCGAACCAGAGCCGGAGCAAAACAATTTGTTCAGCCCGAACCCGAAACTGAACTGGAGCCAAAAAGTCAAAAATGGTTTGGGTTCAAAAATTATTAAATTTTTTTAAAGCAAAATATGGGTTTGGTTAAAAAAAATGTTCTTTTACATATTTTTCTAGCTGCTATAAATAACAAGTTTGCCATTTTCTAATATACGTAAAACATAAAAATAATAATAAACAGCTTGCAAAAAAAAATATTGTTTTATTGCATAATCGTTAATGGAACTAACAATTAAAAGCATAAATGATTCTTCACCAGGTTCACCCTGTGATGAATTTGAAAAGTAATCTTTGGCCAAGGAGCTGACAGAATTCAATTATTGCTTTTACGTTCTAGAGCTTAAAAGTTTTTGGAATCCTGTTCTTCTTCTTCTTATTTGGCCTGATATTTGTAACACAACCGCTTGACGGTCTCGACAGCTGCTTTAAATACCCTCCAGTCACTTCAGCTTCGTGCAAGCTGGCACCAGTTGTTCACACCAAGGTTGAATATGTCTTTCCGCACCTGATCATCCCATCTTAGTGGTGGTCGTCCTCTCATGCCTCTTCCTCCAAAGTCATCAGGCTCCATTTCGGACACCTTTTTTACTGGAGCTTCTTCATCGTCAACTTATAAAGGTCCATAAATCATGCAAAGGATTTGTATAAAATAATACATTTAATCAGCACGGTAGTAGATTTTGATTCGTACTGACTCGCTCTTGTCGATGCATATTAAGTGGCCTGTTCAAGTGGTGTCTCGGCTGGGCTGATCCTTGTCACTGCCGCTATTAATATTTAATGCTATTAAAAAAGGTTGCATGTTTATGACATAGGCGACATAGGCTAAATATTTAAATATGAGATTTACACTACGTGTGGGCCGAGTTGAATATCATGTTCAAGCTTGAACAGGATTTTTCGCTCGAACACGCCAATCGCCGC
This sequence comes from Lordiphosa magnipectinata, assembly GCA_037044535.1. Lineage (NCBI taxonomy): Eukaryota > Metazoa > Arthropoda > Insecta > Diptera > Drosophilidae > Lordiphosa > Lordiphosa magnipectinata. The sequence goes on from JBAMBO010001564.1 coordinate 207,278, forward strand.
CTCTTCTGCTGCTGTTATTGTCCATGCTTCTGCGTCGTATTGCAGGACTGGAATGATGAGCGACTTGTATAGCTCTATTTTGATTCTTCGAGAGAAGGCTCTGCTCTTGAACTCCTTACTGAGCCCGTAGCAGCATCGGTTTGCATGAGTAATTCTTCTTCGGATTTCCACGCTAATGTTGTTGTCGCTGGTTATCATTTTTCCAAGGTAGACACAATCCTCTACATCCATCCTTAAAGTGGTACTCCCATTGTAACAGATTGTCCAAGACGCGTAGACTTTTTGTGAGTGACTACTAGGTACTTCGCCTTGTCCTCGTTTACCGCTAAGCCCTTCAGTTTAGACTGATTATCAATCTCTGAATACGCCCTGCTTACAGCCAGTTCGTACTGGCCGATAATGTCAATATCATCGGGGTATGCGAGTAGCATTAGATCTTTACGAAGAATTGTGCTGGATATTTTGGCATTTGGGCACTGGCGCAGTAAATACTCCATGAGCATTTTAAGGAAGTCACACGAAGTCTTTTGGTATCAAATGGATCGGAAAGGTTCTTCTATATTTTGACGGAGGTTAGAGTGCTTCTCAACGTCATCATGCAAAGTCGAACGTACTTTGCTGGTTTACCAAAGGTACACAGGGCTTCAAAGAACCTTAACCTTATCGGTGTGTCGAAGGCGGCTTTATAATCAACTAAAAGATGGTAGGTATTGATATCTTTCTCATAGGTCTTCTCCAGGATTTGTCGTAGTGTGAATATCTGGTCTGTGGTGGGTTTACCAGTTCTAAAGCCACACTGATAAGGTTCAATCACTGAGCTAATAAACGGCCTTAAACGTTTACAAATAATGCACTACACAATCTTATATGGCGCAAACTGCAGGGTCTGACTGGACGGTTTTTGCTCATAACTTGAGAATCGTTCATCCGATCTATATCATTCCTTCAGCAAATCGATAAATAATTACTAGATATCTCTAGAAGGTACGAACAATCTATTATCAAAACTCTAGGGGATATGACGTTTTTTCCAAATTGTGGGGGCGGGAGGGGGCGTGAATGAAAATGGGGAATGAAAATAAACTTGATCTGCCTGCAAGAATAAGATATATACATGTAAAGCCTCTATCTCTTACCATCTCTGAGATCTGTGCGTTCATACAGACGGACAGACAGACAGACGGGCAATCGGTCAGACGGACATGCTGATCAAGAATATATATACTTTATAGGGTCGGAGATGATTCCTTCTGTCACATACTTTTGCACAAACTTAATACACTCTGTGTACCTTTATACACAGAGTATAAAAAGTGGGCAAATTACACTTAGGGCCGTTTTCTCATGTTGGTGTTTTTGCAAATCTAGGTGGATTTGCTGCATTTGCTTTGCTCATGTTCAATGCTAACCATCTAGATGCATTTCGTAGCAATCTACTTGATCCTCATTGATTTCAAATCCATCTACATGGTAATGTAAATTAAATATTTTTATGTATCCGCGCATATGGTCACACTGAAAATTATTTGTAAACAAAAAACAGCTGCTACTAAAAACAGTTAAGTCTGAATTGTTAGCAAGTAAAGTAAACATGGAAAATATTGGACGTGCGTTTTATATACAAACACTTGCAGACATTGCTGAAGAGACAGATGTACATATTAATTCCTCTAGAGTCTATAACCGACGCACAAACTATTTCGAGACGTATGAGGACTCCGATTTTATAAAAAGATTTCGGTTGTCGAAAGCAACTGCCAAGTTTGTGTTATATAAAATTCACACAAGCCTGCAGTCTAATATAGAGAGGTTAGTAAGTTTTTATTTTGTATTATTTTCAATATGCAATAATAAAATGCTTTCAGGCAAACTTGTATACTGTTTGTACAAGCTGTTAATAGCGCTTCGTTTCTATGCAAGCGGAAGCTTCCTGATTACAGTTGGCGATTTTTGTGGAGTTAGCGTGTCCACAGCAAGCCGAGTTGTCCTTTGCAATTGGTGGCCTGTCAAAAATGTTTATAAAATTCCCACCCAGTGACAACATCGATGGAATCAAATCTGTCTTTTACAACATCGCAAAGTTTCCTAAAGTCATTGGAGCTATTGATTGCACTCATGTAAAAATTCAATCACCAGAAGGAGATAATGGTGAAATTTTTCGAAACAGGAAAGGATACTTTTTCTTAAACGTGCAAGTTGTTTGCAATGCAAATCTTGTAATTCAGGATTTAGTTGCTAGGTGACCTTGATCGGCACACGACAGTAACATATTTCAAAACAGCCGGCTAAAATTCTTACTGGAGAATGGGCATTTTGGAAGTAATTACATCTTGGGCGACAGTGGATATAAGCAGACCGCATACCTAATGACACCTTTGTTAAATCCGCGCACAGAAGCCGAAAAATTGTACAACGAGTCCCAAATTCGCACCCGAAACGTTATTGAGCGTTGCTTTGGAGTGTGGAAGCGGCGTTTTCCCGTTTTATCAATGGGAATGCGTATCCAAAATAAGACCAAAATGGCAGTAATCGTAGCTTGCGGCGTTTTGCACAATATTGCTATTCGATCGAGAGATCCACTTCCCCCAACAGAATACGCACTTCCAACAGAAATGCCTAACCCACTGGATGAAAATTTGAGTACTGATTTAAATACAGATGTAAATGAAAGATATCGTTTAATTCTAAATTACTTTTCAAGGTACGACTTCTTTATGATTTATTTATTAAAATCACCTATAATTACATATTTTTTGTTTTTGCAGACTGCGATGATCAAAACTTATATGAATACAACTTAATTTTACTTTAACTGCAAATTGGATCACAGATGTGATCTCTGCCTCTTGTTAAACTTTCTGAAATAAGAATTAAATGGAATGCCTTATAAATTTAAATAGGTTTTTTTATACTAACATGTGAAATTCAGTTTTGTCTTTTTTTTCTCCTGCACCTCCAACACCAATAACACTATGCGCAGCTTTCGCTCACGAGCATCACCCTCATGCCTTTCTTGCGCTCGCTGGTTTTCGGACCTATAAAAATTCTGTTGAGCCTGCAGCAGCATTATATTTTCTTCCTCCAGCGTACGCTTGCGTCCAGGACCAGATTTTGGAGCCAGCTTTTTTGATTTTGGCTGGCGCAAAGTCGCTGGGTTCCAAGTGGCCCACAAAGATGATACCTTGGCACTTGCAGGTGGGCCACCACCAGTTTGGTATTTTACTGCTCTCTCCTTTGCCAGCTCCGACTTCGACTTCCGCTTCATTGTGAAAAATTTGTAGCGGATCTGTTTCCATTCGCGCCAAATGCCTGTTTGTCCGCTAAATTTTTCGGCCAGTTTGATCCATGTCTCCCGCTTTTGTTTCCAGATCACTGCATCCGACTTCTTGTTCTCAAGAACATCCTTCTTCTCCTCTACGAGATCCACAACTGAAACCTCCTCCTCCTCCGTGAATTGCTTGCTTCTTGTTTTTGATTCTTTGCTGGACATTTTCAATTTAAATTGGCGCACAATAAACAAAACAAGAAACAGCTGTGCGGAGGCGTGCTGCCAACCTACTATTATACCTTTCCAGTCGTCCCGGTGTGACCGTGGCGTAAATGCCCGAATTTATAATCAACCAACATGAGACAACCAATTGCACAAAAACCATCTAGTTGCAAAATCTAGATGGATTTCGATTTGAGCAAAAAAATGAACATGAGAAAACGGCCCTTAGACTCCAATCTTCGGGCATGCTTTCGTCGGACCATATTCTGCAGAGGAGTTGGTGCATGCACTTTACCAACTCCTAGCCGCCAGTCTTAAACAATTCAGCTAGCAGCTCATCAGTACTAGCTGCTTTGTTATTCCTTAGCCTTTTTATGGCTAAACAGACTTCGTGATGGTCCGGTGGGTCTAGTTTAATATCGTCGATTGGTGGCATTGCTACTTCTCCAGAAGCAGGATTGTGTTTGTCGTCGCCAGCCAACTGGTTGGCGAAATAGCTTCTCCATTTGTCTAGCTCCACTTGCGGATCTGTGACCAGATTCCCATTTTCGTCCTTGCATTGTGTGACTCCGGGTTTGAAAACTTCAGATAGACGTCTAATCTTTTGATACAATTTTCGAGTCTCACTCATGCCGAAAAGCTTCTCGACTTCCTCACTCATGCGGCTTTCTGGCTCATTCATTTTCCTTCTAAAAATATTTGTTTTATCCAGCCATAGTCATTATTAATGAAAGTTTACTGGAAGACATACTAATGATTTATACTTGAATATATACTTTTCAAACTTGAATGCTATCAAGCCTCTAAATATCCATCTAATTCGTAAAAATCTCGTGTCACGGTGTTTGTGTTCGCGTTATTCTTATGAGACTAAATATCGTTTTCTTCTTCTCTGTTTATACTCTAGCATTGTGTGGTAGTGTTTAGAAGTCTTTAAATATCATGGCATTTTTCGCAAAGGGTAGTAGCTTGCAGTTGTGGCAGCAAAGGGCTATGTCAAATGTTCCATTTCGAAATACTGGGGTCATATGGGTAACAAGGTTACACAAAATTCTGATGGATTTAATTTCTTTACTAACTAAAGGGTTTGTTTTATTTACCTTCTGGGGATTTACCTTCCCGTTTTCATGAAATTCGTGCTGAATTGTTATTAATCATTTCTTGACCAGCAAACAAAAAAAATCACAAAATCGTATCACCACAATCTAATCACGTTTCTAGGCAAGTAACGTCCCTAAAACTTGAATGATTTAAAGTGCCATCGAATCGCTTATCAGAAACTGTCAGGGTATATAAAGACTAAAATCAGCCAAAGTTAGACTCATTACCCAGTCAAAGAAGCGAACGAACAGTATTAACCATGTTTACCATACCAAAGCATCTCGCCATCCTAGCCTTTATCCTGGCCCAACTGGTGGACTTTATTCAAGGCGGTGGCTACAGCTATAAGGATAACTGGGTTTATTTGACTAAATATATGGATCTACCGGATGATGTTGTGTTGGGAGGCATCGATTCGGACGGTTACAACAACTATGTGGGCCGCAACTTCTATTCCAGTTCGGCATTGCCAGCTCGTGTAGTACCCGAGTTGGGATTGTCCAAATTCAATACCGATACTTTAGCCAGTGAGGCCAACAACTACGAGGTACTTGTAGCTAACGCCACTCTCAGTTATAAATGGATCAGAAGCTACGATGGTTTTAGAGAGAAGAATGCTGTCTCAGTTGGTACCAGCTCTGCCGACGAACCGGTATATATATGCCGTGCAAGGTGCGATAATGGTCTTCTAATTGGCACTCTATTCCCGTCAAAACGTTTTTGCATCATCAAAACCGGTACCCTGCCAGTGCGGCAATTCGATAAGTACGAGATATTGATAAGAAATCGTACGCTGGCTCCACAGATGCCTTTTGAATTAAACGTTATGAAAAATTAAGCAACTAAGCCATTTAAAATAAATAAATTGAACAAAATATTAGATGATGATTTTACAATGTGCTTGGATAAAAGCTATGTTGATTATAATACAAAAAACGCCAATGAACGGGCTTATATAAATATATATATTTATGTATATGGGGTTTAGTGACCTGTTTTTGATTTTAGTCAAAGTTACATCTTGCTAGCTCAGGGTCTCTATGGTTGAGTATAATTCTTTATAAACAACACAATATATATGTATATTTATAAATTGTGAAACTGAGGCATCAGGTAGAAACATCTCATACCCAGTTTTATAGATATGCTCGAGTTCGCGTTTAATGGGCACATTTATAACAACACACAGATGCAACATCTTTTGCTTAAGTGTATGTGTAGATACAGTGTGCTTAACATAATCGGGGGTGTCTCAAAAATCTCAAGAGATTATTGTATAAACGCTTGAAATTGAAATTATACCCGCTTGCTTTTATTTGTAGGTTCACAAATACGACTGGTTACTAGATTAGATGACAAAAGTTGATCGATTTGAGAACGACTACTCAAGGCCAAGTAGATTAAATGCGTACGCGTTTCATTTCTTAAGATCTTGCAGCGTAACTTAATTTTGTCACATCACATAAACTCTCTAAAGATTTTCGTATAAGCGACGGCATATTTTTACCCTTTTTAGACGCGTTTTGTGGGGAACCTATACTATTGTTTTGACTTTTTTTGATATTATCATAACTTTAAAATAAACTATCCCAAAGAATTGTACGATTAGAAAGATATACCGAAGATATACCATTTTGAATACATATAATAAAATAACAAAATTGTCTACTGCCCAAAGCTATGCCTTGAAAAAACAGTAAAACAGGCTAGTAGTTTGTATAGAATTTCAAGAAAAATTTTCAACAAAACCAACATTATAATTGACGTGAGGTTGGCGCTTGTGTGCTGGGTATAGACTTATTTCTAAGCTAGTGTATAAATCTTCAGTCCGCTCTCTAAAAAAATGTAAAAAATGTCAAATAATTAGCTAGAATTACAGGTTACGGCAGAACTGAATAGTTTTCGAGTTTCGAGCTTACAAAAGAGTACATATGTACATAGGTAGGCAAATATGTACCAAATACAATAGCTCGCGCTGGTTCTTCACGTATTTAAATTGTTTTACATATTTACATTCTTCATACATATATGTATGCTAATAAACATTGGGAGTGCGAAAAGGAGAAACTAACAAATCGAAGATATTGTGCCATATTGCTTATTGTTATATTTATAATTTTCGACTCTGCTGTTAAGTACATGTACGGGTTTCCAAATAATTTTAATGTGTATAATTTTTGTCTTGAACCCAACCAAAAGCTTGTGTTCGGATCGGGTTCGGGTTCATCTATTTCGTGGTTCGGTTCAAGGCTTGGATCACACTAAAAAAAAGCCGGAATTCGGGGTACGAACAGGTTCGGTTCAAAACCGGTTTGCAGCCCAGCTTAAAATCTCTACGTGATGCACCATTTCTGAAAACTGAGTCGTGTTCAACACACGAAAATCATCTAGAAGTACCACCAACCCTTCAATATACTGGAAAAAGTATCATTTTGTTGCCTTGTGTGATCATTCACACGAATAATAGAAGGTGTACATCGTCCAATAAATCTCGAAATTGGCAAAATTCACATATGAGTTCAGATTGTCATACGGAGGTCTCTTTCAACCAAATTCCAGCCCAAGACCAATTCTCGGTGTCCCAAAAATCTCTTTCAGTTGGGCTTAAATCGTGTTTTGTTAGGAGTTTTAGCTAAATTCACTTGCCACTCAACCTCAGCTGGCGCCCTCTATATATGGTGGCGCCCTCTGTGTACCAACAGGGGTACTAACAAGGGTTGGCAAGTTATATTTCATTGACTGGCATACAGGCCTTCGACAGAGTTTGGCATGATGGGCTGCTGTACAAAATAAAATCGCTGCTCTCACCTCAATTGTACCTGCTTGTTAAGAGCTTTCTGACTGGAAGGACCTTCGCGGTTGTCCAAGAGGGAGAAGCATCAGAGACAAAGCTAATCAGCGCTGGTGTCCCACAAGGAAGTGTCCTAGGCCCAACGCTCTACACCCTTTTCACTCACGATATGCCATCTAACCAAAATCTCCAAATCGTTGACAGAAACGATTTCATGATCGCCACCTTTGCAGACGACACAGCTCTATTGGCAAGGGATCCCTGCATATATTCCGCTCCTGACACCATGCAAGAGTATCTAGTAAGAATCGGAAATTGGTGCTCCAATTGGAATATAGGACCTTTCAAACCTTTCAAAGTGTGCCAGTGTTACCTACACGCTGAGAAAAGACGATTGCCCAGGAGTTTCCCTCCAAGGAGAGCTGTTGGATCACCTTGCAGGATACCGATACCTGGGAGTTTTTCTTGACCGAAGGCTTACCTTCAAGTCGCACATAAACGGTCTGGTCAAATCAATACAGCTCAAGGCACAAAAGATGAGCTGGCTGCTGAACGCCAGGAGCAAACTGTCGCTAAAGAACAAGGTACTCATTTATAAAAGCATTCTCGCTCCTGCATGGAGGTACGGACTACAGGTGTACGGTATAGCAGCAAAGTCGCACCTAGATCGCATAAGGATCCTGCAGGCCAAAATCCTAAGACGCATAACCGGGGCTCAATGGTACATGAGGACGAGAATAATTGAGGAAAACCTTAAAGTCGCTAAGGTGGGCGATGTTATTAACAAGCAGGCCAGAGACTACACAGAAAGACTGACTGCACACCCAAACCACCTCGCTAGGAAACTACTGCGAGCACGAAGGAAACAAGGCAGGAAAAAGAAAAGAAGACTGAAAAGATTCCACCCTAAGGATCTTTCTAAAAGGGAAATCTAAATTTAAAAAACACGCAATCTTAAGCTAAAACAACGAATCTCACTAACAAAACAAAACAGTACAAATATTTTGTAAGAAAGCTCAACTCACAAACCGTAATACACAATAACACGAATATCAATATAGAAGATAACTAAAGCAGGACCAAAATGTATAAGCGCTATATTAGGTTAAGGAGCCAGAAAAAGGTACCAAAAAACTAATATTAATAATAAATGCTTTTTTAAAAAAAAAAAATTTTTTTAAAAATTGACTGGCGTCAACAAATTTTTAAATTTTTCATTTTAATCATAGAACTTTTTAGAGGACTCTAGGTCAATAAGTTATGATTTTGTCATAAGATTTTTAAATCAAGACACGCACAACACCACAAAGAAGGCTGGTTGATCGTACAGCTATTTTTTGAATTTCATTATTGGAGAATATGACTTGAATTTTAAATAAAATTTAAAAATGCATCATAAAACATATGACCCATTAAAAAAATTTCACTTGAACGTCAAATTAACTCATAACTTAAAAATGGGAGAATTAACTCTGTTTAGAGATGAGTTTGAGATAGACCATTATATTGGACATAAACCTTCTTGCTAGATTTTTAAATAAGAAAATTAAATCTCTTGAAATTCTGTGACACCGACGGATTTTTCGAGCGTTTTGCAAGCCGGCCGAGGCCATAATCTCTAGAGATTTTCCAGGACATCCCCCATAAAGACGGTTAAATGGACGGATAAGCAGACATGTAAATAGACGGATAAATAGGAGGTATGGGCCAATCGGATCAATAGAATCGTGAAATTTGCATATTTTATAATGAGTTTAGATTGTCACGAAGACAGTTAAATTCCCGATTATTCTGGAAAACAGAAGGTGTACTTCGAACGGTCAAAAAAATCTCGAAATTGGTTAAATTCATATATGACTTTAGATTGCTCTAAAGATGAGTAAATAGACGAGTAAATATTCAAATCAAACGGTCCAAAAATTTTATAATGTGTTTTGATTATTATGAAGACGGGTAAATAGACGGATGGTAAAGATCGAAAGGTCTAAAAAATAGCGAAAGTTAGTCAATGAGTTTAGAATGTTATGAGCACAGGGGAATAGATAGATGGTTAAGATCCACAAAATCGCAAAACTTGCTAAATTTTTAATTTAGTTTACATTATCACGAAGATTTGATAGATGGCAATTGAAATGTAAGTATCACTTCTTCCTTTTTTCTAACAAATTCTAAACGGGGTGTACCAACGCGCGGCGGGACAGCGAGTTGTGGCATAAAATAGTCAAATGTATTCCAAATCATCCCATTGGACAGATTATTGTAAATTCAATTAACTTTTTTAATTCTTACCTTTCTGTGAGGACTCCTCAGTGAGGAGACCGATAAAAATATATTCTCGTTGAGTTTGTTAATATTTAAACCAATCGCAAAACAAAAATATTGATAATTCCTGTTGCAGCCTCATAACATATTTGATTTCAATTTGTTTATTCTCTAATTTCAGCTCACTTAGCCATAATAAACACTTGATGTGCTGACTCATTCAATAATGAAGCTAACCATCCTCCCTCCCCACTGTCCCCAAACCATTTTTGGGCTTTGTTTTGACGCGTTGCAGGGAGCCCATAAATGGCACGCAATGCCATTGAAAACAGATTTCTATTATTTAGTTGTCAGCTAAATTTTGCAAACATAAAATCCGTTTCAAATTTTAAATCTATATTAGAGAGAGTCAGAGGGAGAGAGAGATGTCTCTGATGTGTGCAAATATTTAATTATGAGTTATTTCAATTTGATATGCTCAACCGATGCTGTTAAACGGCAGAGAAGAACACAAAAACAAAATCTGAGAATTATTTGGAAAATACTACGAGCAGTCTGTGTGGGCGTGTCGGGCCAACAGGCGACGGATATTATACATAGTATATGTATCATCAAGAAAATGCCTTTCCCATGACTCAACAACTGCAAGAGTAATTAAGTCAAGTAAAGGTACGTGTGAGGGCAGTGGCAGCTGGTCATAAACTGGACTGATTAAAAAGCTAATCATAAGTCGGATACAATGCAGGAACGATCTGTTTTGGTTAGTCACAAATGATCGATTTGATGGTCGTTGTGGGCGATTGACAGTCAATTGGTGACGCAGTGGAAGACATGTAGGCGTCTCAAGACAGCGTCGACTAGATAACAAGTTCTAGAAGCCATGCGACTGCTTGGTTAAATGGAATTTAGTCTCTTCTTTGGCTCGCTCGCTCTCTCTCTCTCTCTCTCTCTCTCTCTTTCTGGCTATTTATAAGTCTGATGTGTGTATATCTTTAAAGCTACAGTTGTTAGCGTATATATTTTGACAAAAAACATGTATGGTTTTATTTGTAAAGCAAAATTTCCAAACATTTTGAAATTAAAAAAAAAAAATTTCAAATATTTTGAATTTGATTTTTTCCCTTAAGTTGAAAATCAGCTACTTGGATTCGAAAATATAAATTAATGCAATTTATTTGTATTTAGTTAATAAGTTTATAATCGATATGGAATATATATAACTAGGAAAAAATTGTCTAAAGTTCATAGATCATTGTGAAACTCGGCTCATTTGCCATAATAAATCAGTTTTTGATTACGGAAATCTCACTTCAAAAATTTCACCATATTCCAAAAACCATTACACTCAGAAAAAACTACTGGCAGAGTTCTAAGTCGATCACGATATAATTTATACCTACAATTTCAAGTATTTTGTGTTCTTGAATGTACTTCAATTAAGTGCGAATCATTCGAGAATCGAAAAACAACTGTTAATGATATTCAAATGAGAACAATCGTTTTGAAGCCGTTTACAGTAAGCCGAAAAATGTAAGAAAAGTGCATTCTTCGAAATGAAAATTATTTTAAATCGAATTTCTTCCTAAAATTTCCCTCTGGCCCTAACACTTTGGTTATGGAGTGAGGGGATCTTTCTGACCTACAGTTAATCCATCTTGGTTTTGGTTAATTAATTTCCCTTGGAATTTTCCAGCCTTATTTGATTCAATACAGAGGCATATTTTCAAGAAGAAATTAGGAATAGCTTTATAATTCAATGGGCTTAATTCAAGAACATTTTGAACTTTTATATTTTTTGAATAATGTATTGGGGTTGACTTTAGAATTTATTGGACTTCAATTAAGAATATCCACTTATTTTAAGAATGAATCGGGTTGTACTTAAGACCATTATAACCTAAAAGTATGATCAAAACGATTTTAAATAGTTCGAAAATTCCGAACATAGTTCATAAATCTTAAGACTGTGACTTGTAAACTTACAATCTGGACAGTAGATTGGTATTATAGACTTGGATATTTTACTGGTTCATGGACGGTATCGAGCCGACTTCGAACCGGTTAATAGGTGGTTCAGAGCCATTTGTCAGAAGTAATGAACTTGAAATCTGATCTGTAGGTTGATGATATGGATTGTGATATATTACTGGATCAGGACCGGATTTCGAAATGGTTAAAATGTGTTTCAGAGCCTTATCTAAGAAGTTATTTAAGATATGAACTTAAAATCTGATTTGTAGGTTGGTAATATGTAGTTGGTTATTTTATTGAATCAGGACCGGATTTCGAACCGGTTAAAAAGTGGTTCAGAGCCATATCTCAGAAGTCATTCAAGATATGAACTCGAAATCTGGTCTGTAGGTTGATATTATAGAAATTGATATTTTACTGGTTCAAAGCAGGATTTCAACCAGTTTTGAACCTTTTCAAAAGTGACTCAGAGAGAGTTATGAACTTGAAATTTAATCTGAAGGCTGGTAATATGTAGTTTTATATATTACTGGTTCAGAGCCGCTTTCGAACCGGTGTTTAATCGGCTCGAACTGGCTCAAAAGTGGCTCAGATCCATATCTCAGATGTTATCTTAGCTATTAACTTGAAATTTAGACTAGAGATTGGTATTATCCCAGCAAGCATTTTATGAAGTTTCTGATCACATTCGAGTCTTTTTCGAGTCCTCAGTCTGATTAAGTCATAAATGCGCTCGTTTTCTGACCATAAGTGATACTTTTGTCGGGAGAAAATGGTACCCTAGCCGCGACTCTTCGTGAAGAGTCGTTTTTAACCAGTTTTTCTGATCAGTTTCGACTCATTTTCAAGTCATTTGAGAGTCTTATTCGATTCGTTTTTTAATGAATCACATTTTGAGCAAATCCATGAGTCATTTTCGAGTCTTCCTTAAATCGCACATTAAACTAATCTCTTTTTGATCATCAAATGGACTCGAAAAAGACTCACCAAGGTGAAGAATCACCTAATGATCTTCCAAATGCTAGGTGGAATGGAGTTGGATGTTTCACTGGTTCAGGGTCGGTACTGAACCTGTTTATAGCCTGTTAAAAAACGGTTCAGAGCAATATCTCAGAAATTTTTAAAGATGTAAACGTGAGTTTAAGACTAAAATGATATGACTAAAATGAATTGATAAAATGGAGTTTGAAATTTTAATGGATCAGGACCGGTATTCAACCAGTTTAAAAGTAGTTCGGAACTTTTTCTCAGAAGTTATTTAAGATATGAACTGGATACTTCATGCTACTTAGAAGTTAGGTGAACCAGTTCAAGAGTCTCAGAAATTATCTAGGCTACGAACTAGGAATTTTATGTGTGAGTTCAAATGTTGATATCAACTTGATGTCAGTTCAAACATGCATAAAAACGCTCTCATAAGACACGTTTCCATTCAATGCAAAGGACCGGGCAACGCCGCGTATACAGCAAGTGCATTTAATATATCCCGAAACAGACTTAAATCAAGTATTTCGGGATATCGTAATGATATTTGCGATGTGACAGCAAAAATTATATATTGTTAAGGACTTCTTAAGCAAAAAACTACCTATATAAAAGTTGGAATAGATTTGCGCCTTAAAAAAATTATATGAACATTTTAATAATATTTTTTGTGCCTAAGAATTGGAAATAAAAATGAGCAAAAATAGTTGTTTGAATTCAATTTTCTGTTTTCTATGCCCTTTAACAAAAATGTGTTGGTCAAAATATTTATACCAACGACTGTAAGAGATCAGTTGAGAAAATGAGAGTACAACTTGGCCAAAAGAGAGCTTTAATTGTTTACCTATTTAGGCCGTAGCCAGAAACCAGTGTAGAGGAACCCAAGCAAAGCTTACATCCAGCAACTGAGACAATAGCAACAGAGAGTCAAACAGAGAGAGATAGAAAGAGAGAGAGTATGAGAGCTCCCATTTAGAGAGCGGGAGCATAACAAAGTCAACTGCCTCCACTTTTTGGGGCCCACAAGCAGCCAACGAAATTGCTCAGTCGACGAGCTACTTTGGCAGCGTGTGGACTACGACGTGGACGTGGTGGAACTTGGCTAAACAAAAAAAAATCGAACAAAAAATTCCTATTTAAGTGTGTGTGTGTCGGCAACAACGGCAATGTGCAAAAATAAAAAATCTATATATATTTAAATTGAATATAAAAATACTAACACACACACTCACGGCTACCTCTTAAGAGAGACAAAAGCTTTTTGCAGCGGAAATACTACAAAAACAACAAAAAAAGCCAAGTGGAAGTTAAGTGTAAACGTGTGTTAGAAAGTGCGGCCAACAAAGTGACATCACACCGGAGACGGAACCGCGGAACCTTCCAGCACCAATCTCATAACCCAACCCACCATCCCGCCCTTCTCCCTACCCCTCAGTCAAACGAATCAAGAGAGCAACTCTTACGACAAGTTTCATTAGAAAAAAAAATTATAAAATTTATAAAAATAATTTAGTTCAAAAAATTGTACTTTTTTGTCGCTTCTGCAACGGAACGCGTCGCTAACTAAAAAATGAAGCCAACTGTGATAGCCGCCAATCAAGTTCCCGCCCAGGCCAATGCCAATGGGGGTAATGGCAATGGAGCAGGCATCAACATACCCATCAACCGGGAATACATGATGAACCCTGGACATGGTTCACCACTACAGCAACAGCCGCAGCCGGCGCAACAGCCACATCCTCAGTATGTCGCACAACCAGCTTATGGCTCACCCAGACAACGACAGCCAATTCCCACAAATCAACAGCAGCAACATTTTCAGGTGAGTGACTGACCAACTGACTGACTAAATGGAGACGCCGCAACAGCCATAAAACGAGAGCCTCCCAAGGTTGGCGCCTGGCAAGGCAAGGTCGTCCCCATATGCGTATTGTTGTTTTCGATGCTTGCCAGGCGAAATTCAATTACAGTGGAGACTCTAGAGAATAAATCAAGGATGATCCCCAATTAGAAATGGGCGATATTTTTGAGATTTAGAATTCATTCAACTTTCCCGCCGAGGCTGATATTGCAGTTCATTTTAGGTTCAAACTTCAATTTAGCACACGCTTATCCAATTATATTTGGCAGCAGAGAATCTGGGGAAAAGGCACAATTAATTTGAATTCAGCGCCCAAAAATAAATAAGAAAAGTTTGCTACATTCTCTGGTCCAAAAGTTGCCTATTATTTGTAATCCTCTGTACAATGCTTCAGTTCCCATAATTTTTTACTAGCAACCAAATATATATGCGGTCGATCGTTGTCATGGTGGAGAAGTACACCCTTGCGATTGGCTAGTCCGGAGGGCTTTCTTTTTTAGTTCTGTATCGAATTCGGATATCGGTGGTTTCATTCGTTAGCAGTAGCTCAAAGTAGACCTTCTCTTGTGAATATCGTCCTTTGATGTGGTCTGAGCTACCTCATTTTTCGCTTCACTTGACGTAATTGTAAACAATCATATTTTTATCCCCCGCTATGATTCGCTTCAAAAACACCCAAATGTTGAGCATGTTTACTTATTAAAAGTGGTTAACAGATTTATGTAAAACGTTAGGCTTCTCTCTTGTGTTGAAAGGCCGGATTTCATGAATCATTGAATTTATCTGATTGTCCTCAACCTCCAATGGTCGGTCAGAGTCTCAAAAACTCCAGAACGGAATTTGGATAATGTCGTTCACTTTTTGCATCCGGTAAATGTCTAAACGCCGGCACAGTGGCGTCCTTGGAACAAATGAGGTTGCAAAAATCAAAAATTTCACTATTCTTTATTATTACACTATATTTTGAATACACACATCTTATAGGAAAACGTTAAAAGATTACAAATATGTGACCTTCAGTTTAGAAGATATCAGCCTTCAAAGTGGAACTAGGTAACGAATCTTCATTTTATACCCTTGCTGAGATTTTATTAAAATTGTCCAGATGTTTGTAACGCATTCAAGGAAGCATCTTCGACCACATAAAGTATATATATTCTTGATCAGCATGACGAGCCGAGTGGATATTGCCATGTCCGTCTGTCCCTCCGGCTGTCCTTCATCAGTTTTAAAGCTACGTTCACCAAACTTTGCACGAAGTCTTTAGACACAGATTCGCTGCACATTTGTCGGAACCGGCCGGATTGGATGACTGTATCATATAGCTGTCATAGGAACGATCGGTCGAAAAACTAGTTTTAGTGAGAAAAACTTTTTTGTTTTCATTGCAAACGTCTCCAAACCTCGTATTTGTAAGATTTCTATGCTTTTACATAATTCCACCAAAATTTATATAAATCGGACTACTATATAATATAGCTGCCATACAAAAGGTAGGTCTGAATACAAAGTCTCAGTAGGTTTTCAATGCTATTGCTCTCAAACTTGTTATTGATTAATATTACATGCTTCCACATTAGGGCGGGTCAATTTGTATGGAGCTAAAAAAAACGTGGTAAGCGTATAGGAGATTCGGAATCTGCGATGAATTCTAAGAAAATTTCGCGAAGAAACCCCATGTCTAAAATGAATTCCTAGCCCCCGCTGCAAAGCATGAAAATTTAAGGTTGCCGTATATTTTGGTATATTGAGGTTTGTACGGTTTTTTTTTTAAAAATAATACATTTTGTAAAGATATTATATTTTATTCTGATTCATTTTTATATAATCTAATTTATAAATATTTTTGTTTTTAAATTAACCAACAAATTTTTTTTTAATAAATTTTTTTTTAATAAAAATAACGAAAACATGCCATACACTGATGAAGTGGAAACCAAGAGTCAATATTTTTTGTCAATAAAAGATATAGGTTTGCAATTTGAAATATATATTCTATATAATTTGGAAATTTAAGGTATTCAAAAAAAAGTGGGCGTGGCACGAAAGGGGGCGTAAAATACATTAGATGCCGTTTTTCTTTATATCTAAAAATTTACCAATTTAATGAAAACAATGTCACAATACAAAACGCTTATGTAATTGTTTAATTTTCACTAATTTCATACAATTATACAACTTAATATTAAATATAAATAAAGTCAATTTTTAAAGTCTTGCTTCGACTCGATTTGTGGATATTTTAAACGACTTTCTAAAGTTACTGACATAACGTCATCTACATTGTGCGGCATTACGCATCGTGCGACATGTGTCAACAATTGCACACATAGTTCGGTTCCCTGAATGTGGGATGGAATTTCTGGATCTGCCAGTGGTATTTCCTCAGAATTTAAATACTCCAATAAGTGTTCATGTGGAGGTTCAAATAAGATGTCGTCGTTATCTAAGTCAACTAAATTCATATAATCTGTGCAGTCGAAATTAATTATATTCTTTTTATAAGACCGGAGCTTAGACGTATTTTGTAATTTTTCGCGATAGTAAATAATTTTGTTAATAGCATTTTCTCGAGCAGATTTTCTTTCATCGAAAAGCATTGCTAACATATTTTCTGTATGGGCAAAAAATGAATTGTTTTGTATTGCTTTGTTCACAATTTCTTGAAGATTTTTCGGCAAGAACTGTGCTGACCGAATAAAATTAAATAAAAGAGAGTTATAAAATTTGACATTAAAATACATTGCATTGCATTACTTTCATAATGAAATTAGTCAAAATTTTTAAATTGTTTGATGGTAAACTACTAGCGACATAAAGGCGTAAAATTCTGCTTGCTTTTGTCAACTAGCGCGAATGAACAATTTTTCCCGGTTTCATGTTGGCGACATCCTCTGAACACGAACCTTCCGATACAGCTTTGGCTATTCTATATAGATAAAAAATCTCTTTATGTCAACTTAATATTAAGTTGAATAAATGTATGAAATTAATGTCTTAATGTCAATTTAATATTAAGTTGAATAAATGTATGATATTAGTGAAAATTAAACAATTACATAAGAGTTTTGTATTACGACTTAACATTGTTTTCATTAAATTGGTAAATTTTTAGATATAAAGAAAAACGGCATCTAATGTATTTTACGCCCCCTTTCGTGCCACGCCCACTTTTTTTTGAATACCTTAAATTTCCAAATTATATAGAATATATATTTCAAATTGCAAACCTATATCTTTTATTGCCAAAAAATATAGACTTTTGATTTCCACTTCATCAGTGTATGTTATGTTATCGTTATTATTATTGAAAAAAAATTTATTAAAAAAAAATGTATTAAAAAAAAATTTGTTGGTTAATTTAAAAACAATAAATTATAAAAAAAATGAATCAAAATAAAATATAATATCTTTACAAAATGTATTATTTTTAAAAAAAAAACCGTACAAACCTCAATATACCAAAATATACTGCAACCTTAAATTTTCATGCTTCGCAGCGGGGGCTAGGAATTCATTTTAGACATGGGGTTTCTTCGTGAAATTTTCTTAGAATTCATCGCAGATTCCGAATCTGCTATACGCTTATCGCATAAAAAAATTGACCCGCCCTATTCCACATAGTTCTGGTAAGTTTGAGTTAAGCAAGAATAAAACATAAAAAAAGTAAATTTGCAACATGGTTTAGAAGGTTCTATGAGGCCAATTTTAATGAAATGAGTGAAAAAATTAAAAGATAAGTAAGAAAGCAGAAGAAGAAAAAATGGATGTACGTCAAGGAAACAGACGAGTTTGTGGATTATCAAATAAGAAAATCAAAAATCAAATGTTTCTTCGCATGTGTGTTCGCTGCGAGGTTATTTCACCAAATGAATAAGATTTCCCTGTGGCTGAAATAGATGCTCGAATTTCGAATTTACAGTCTATGCAAGGCCTGCTTTTCTTTTGATAATATATTTTTTTTTTTTTTTTAATAAATCAAAATGTTTTCAAATACATATAACATTGTGAATAAAACTAAAATTACAGAATAACATGGTGAATAACATTGTGAATAAATAAAACTAAAAATATCATAACCGACTTGGGTTCGTGCAACCATCCGTCGGCCAATCACATTTTGCCACACCCTGCACCCGCTTACTACGCCTGAATTCCCTGGTCTTCCCAAGATATCAGACCGTTCAGCAGTACGGGGCTTTGACTAATGTGCCTGCTGTTCGGCATTTGTTCTAGTTCATTTGTAATGTTGTATATTACAGTATTTCCAAAATCTCTTTTCTATAACAGCATATAGCTGCCATAGGAACGATCGGTCGCAAAAGTAGTTTTGTTCAGAAAAACTTTTTTGTTTTCAATGGCAGCGTCTTTATACCTTCCAGTTATGAATATTATCGGTTTCCACAGAGTTTTAGATGCTCGAACATGTTCAAAACATCAAGGGTAAGGTAAAATGAGGACCTCTTCAACATGCTGGCATCATCTTCCGATCCACTTATTTCATTTCTGCGTAATGTGAAGTCACAAAATGAGTTAGAATGTAATAATTATAGTTCAGAAACGATTAGTCCAATAGATATATCTTCTCTTATAAACTGTAAAAATTATTTTGAAGCTATGTATACTAAAGCATATTGCTGCCATATGAACTATCGGTTGAAAAGAAGTTCTTGTGAGAAAAACTGTTTTGTTTTCAACGCAAACGTCCCCAATCCTCTGATGATTTCCTATTTCTTTACATTGACATAATTTCACCAAGTTTGGTGAAAATCGGTCAACTATATAGTATAGCTGCCATTCAAAATATAGTTCTGAAAAAGTCTTAGTTGGAAAAACTTTTTTGTTTTCAATGCTATCACTCCCAAACTTGTTACCGATCAATATTATTTGCTACCACATAGAATATAGCTGCCATAGAAACGATCGTTCGAAAAAGTAGTTCTTGTGAGAAAAACATTCTTGTTTTCAATGATAGCGTCTTTTTACTTTCCAGTTATGAATATTATTGGTTTCCACACAATTTTTGAAAGTTTGGTTAAAATCTGATGAGTATATAGTTTAGCTGTCATATAACAAACTGGCAAGCAAATGGTCAAAGTAGTGGCGCCATCTATTGCTGAGTTTGGGCAATAATTCAGCTAAGAATGTTCAACGAAAATCATTAAAAACCTTAATTTATATAAATTATACAGGCTACAAGGGTATATAAACATCGGTCGAGCTGAAGTTAGCTTACCTCTTTTTTTATAATCTGTACCAAAGTGCACAGAGTGTATTAAGTTTGTGTAAAAGTACGTCACAGGGAAAAGGAATCTTTTCCGACCCTATAAAGTGTATATATTCTTGATCAGCATCAGTAGCCGAGTCGATATAGCCATGTCCGTCTGTATGAACGCACAGATCTCAGAGATGGTAAGAGATAGAAAATTGACATGTATGGTACATATACTTCTTATACTTGCAGGCCCCCTCCCGCCAACGCAATTTCGATAAATCGTGTATCTTCCACAGTTTCGTAGATAGATTTTTATCTAGAAATCAATATTATTTATCGATTTGCTGAAGCAGTGATAAAGATCGGATGAACGATACTCGAGTTATAAGCAAAAAAAACGGCCAGTTAACACCCCCTACCCCTCCACCCATAACGACAGCATTCCTTTCAACAAAGGCAATCTTAGTGAGAGAGAGAGAAACTTTGAGATGAGCGTAAAACAACGTATAACGCTTATAACTCGTGAGCAAATGCGAGCGGCGGCATAAAGGGTACAGAGTATGTTATTGTAGAGCTTGACCGACTTTCTTTCTTGTTTCATATACAATGCACCTTCTGATAAACCTCAAGCCAAGTAGAATGAGAGGTGGATAAAAATATAAAGGTGGGATCAAGTAGATAAGATCAAAATGCTTCGTTAAATAAAGTATATTGCTCTAAAAGAAGATAACAAGTAATTGAATTCCACTTCAAATAGTTGCGATTTTTTACTTAGACCACGCATATTAGGTGGGCATATCCATCTTTGGTTTTATTTTGATGCGGAAAATTGTCTTAAAACCAAAGAGAGGAACCTAGCTGCTTCAAATTATTTGTTTATTATACTAACTTTCTAATGCTACTACTCAACACTTTTGATTTATTATTTACATATACCCTGAATAATTCTCATGATACATATACCCTTCAAAGAATGCTATGGAAATTAATATTTAAAATTGAGAAAAATGTTATTTTATATTTGACTTAACGCTAATTAATTTTGAATTCCTTCAACTGCTCCTACAATCTAAGTGAATGTAAAGTGTGGAATATTTAAATTTTCAAATATATAAATGTTTAAGAAATACAGTTAGCCTACTTCGAAGGGCATTTATCATGAAATTTTTGTGTGTATAAACAGGGCATTATATAGGTAAAATAGAATAAACCTAGTATATACATTTTAAGGTCACTTGTTCTGCTTTCATTTGGTCAATTGAAAACAACAGTACATAAAAATGCAATAAAACTGTATCGAGAGTGGCTCTAAAGCAGCGATGGTCACAAGAACCCCCTGGAGGGCGAAGACATTTCGCTATTTACACGTATACGAGCCGAACGCATGCCGAAGCTGAGGAGAAGAGGGGAAAAAGCCGTTTATTCGCTGGCTATCCTTTTGATGCTCTCAGGTCCAAGCAAATTCAAGGCGCTTTTTTTCACACACTAATACACTCTCACTTTTTGGCCTAGCTCTCGTTGACCAACGCTGCTTTAAAGATAATTGTATTACTCGTACGTAATACGTAGTGTTACCATTTTTAAATATATCTATTTTGGAACCTTCAAGTTTTTGCCGGCTCAAGGTTTCGTTATGTTTTGCACTGTAATCCCCAACTCGTTATTTCGGCGAAAATAAGAAGAAGACTGTAAAAATCTCATTTGAGAGGTCATATTGGTTATCATCATTTATCTTATTTTATGTAAGCCATGTTCCACAATAATATAGGCTTTCTAGAGTTTGGTGCAAGGATATCAAACATAATTAATTAAATTAAAAATGATAATGTCTGAAGTGTACAAGAACAAAAATCTGCTGATATCATTGGATCAGCTTTCAATTTTCTTTTTTTTAATAATAAGCAAACTTAAAGAGTTTTCCATATTTTCAAAATAATGACTACATTTGAAGTATACCAAAGATTTATAGATATTATAGATGACGCATGTGAAATAAAAATCGATTGTTCTTGGTAGCTGACAGATATCCTTTCTTAGATATCCTTTATTTAATATGAACTATATTATAATTTATTTAAAGAATTTTTGCGACATTATATACCCATTAAAACTGGGTATCATGAAGTTGTGCAAATGTATGCAACAGTTTCTGACTGTATACAATTTCAACCTTTTAAACCAAGGCTTGCAAGGTTTGCACCTCTAAACTTCTGCAGAAAGTTCGGTCCCGGGGTTCGAACCTACAACAAAGTTTTTGATTGCTGCACGGACCGGTTCCTAAGCTTGTCGAACCTAAGGTTTTGGTTCGAACCTTGGTTCATAGCTATTTAGGTTGCTTAAGTACTTTCCCTCTATTTTCGATGAATTTGAATAAATCGATAAAAATGGTCGTCTCAAATATTGTTGATGGGATGGTAGCCTCTTCTTTTTATGTACCTTTAATAGCAACGTTAGTTTTGAATCTTCACAAATTTGCCATATTTTCTTTTTCGAACTTAAATACGAATTAAAAAATGCACAGAAAATTATATAATTTTTTATAAAAGTGCCGAAAGTAATTTTTTCAACCGATCCCTTTTCCAAGCTGATTCGGGCTCAGGGACACACAAATCCGAAGAGAGCCGGTTCTGTGGAGCTCGGTTCTGCCTTGGTTTAAAATCCCTGTAGTTCTACGCCTCAGTACAGAATTTGTCAGTGCTGATTCAGACCTGAGAAGTAGAAATTGCTCCAATTCATGACTGATTTCAGTACTGGTTTCAGTACGTCCCCTGAAACTAACCCATGAGTTCAGTAGTGAAATCATGCCTCAAAGAAGAGAATGTAATGACGTAGTAGGCCCTGTCTGTGTAAAATTCATGGCTGAAGTGCATGTAAACGCAGCCACGATTTCAGTACCAACCCTTCCAAATCAGGACTGATGCAGCTCTGATTCAGTACTGAGAGTGACTGAAGGACTATTTATCTTTATGATCAGCGTAAACAGCCGAGTCGATATATCCATGTGCTTCTGTCTGTCAATCTTAAAGACTATAGGAGTTAGAGCAACTAATTTATTCAAATGGAGCTTTATGTAACAAACACACATACACGTTGACCAGTAAAAATCGATGAATCTAGTTCGATTGTTGTGGTGAACGAATGTAATGTGCAATTATGATTGCTAATTTTTATGATAGTGATGGATGAAAAAACAGACAAATTCATGCTGCAATTTAAAATAAAAAAGAAAATTTTCAAGCATACTATTTTTTTTTGCTAAAAATTCCAACAAAATCGTTCTGCCTAAGCCAATCAACTTTTGTTCGATTGATGATGTTTGGAAAAGTCGCAGATTAAAAACTATAACAATAATATTTGACTTTTCTATGCCATTTTTGTATTAAAATCAATTAATATGTGTTGCATATGTATGAGGGTATACGTTGTTTCGTCAGGTTTAACTGTCTAATTAAAACATATTATTTGTCAATTGCCCTACTTATATGGTCAGTCCATGATAAGGAATTATTGAAGATAAAACCATAAAATTTTTATTATTATTTATGACAAAAGCGTACTGTTCGTCAGTCACAGCTCTTACACTAAGAAAAAAAAATTGAACGAATATTAAGTACGAACTCTTCTTTCCAGAGTTTTCAAGAATTTCGATCTTAAAATCAAGCTAAATTCGTTCACAATTTGATTTTTACAGGCAAGGGGAGTGTGGAGAACTATCGGAACGGAGAGGGGAAGCAAACTTTGAGAGAAAAGCGTTGAACACGCTCTCAAAGTTTCGATTTTCATTGAAGAAACTACTGAGAGGAGAGCGCAATCGGTTATTGAGAGCAGAACACTGTCGTTGTCAGAAGTGAGGGGTCGGCCGATTATTCATTTAATGTTGAACATTTCGAGTGTGAAGAAGAAATCGATTAAAGGATTTTATAAAATAAAGACAATGGGCCCATTCAGCAGATAATTTCGATTTGCGATTTGAGGTTTATGATTGCCGATTTTACCTGCTGAATGCAGTGATTGACGATTGCGATTGACAAATCGAAAGGAAATTGAACAAAAAGTATCAGTCTGCCTAAGTGTAAGCTTTCACATAAAATTTAATATTAGTGTATTTAAATATTGGGAATAATTTGTCCCAGGGATTTTTTTATGATAAAAGAATATTCGTACGAATCAAGTACTGAAACTCTTGAATCAACAATGTCGGGATCAAAAATTCATTCTTGGATCAAGAGTTTTCATTCTTAGCGAACTTCTGAGATCGAACATTTTTGATCAAACTCTGAAATTCTCTATTTTTTCTCTGAGTGTACTTTCTTTTCACACTTACACAGTTCTCATTGTGGTTGTGTTACTAATTTGCGCTGACATTGCAATAATTTGGTTTTTTTTTTTTGAATGACCTTTCTTCCCCATCCACCCCCAAATGAATCCTTCATGTTTTCACATTACCTTCAGAGAATTTGCACTAAAACTTTCTAAATCGCAATAAACAATACAAAAGTTGCTTTGTGGTTGCGTAAAAACAACAACCTTCCAACCCACCACGCCCCTCTCCTAACGGAAAGCCAGCCAAATGCAGCTACTGCTATTCACAACAGTATGTCAAGTATGTATGCATACACTATTGACCTACTCGGCTAAAGAGGTGCAAGGCAGGAGGCGGTGGCCGAGCGCCTTTGCTGCGCCTGTACAATGCGGCGCATGATTAATGAGGCGAGGCGTGCGGAAATTTACCCCACTGAAAGCAGAACAAAAAAAGTACAGCTGCTTGAGGGGTGAGGGGAGGCTAATCTTTTTATTA
Organism: Lordiphosa magnipectinata; assembly: GCA_037044535.1. NCBI lineage: Eukaryota > Metazoa > Arthropoda > Insecta > Diptera > Drosophilidae > Lordiphosa > Lordiphosa magnipectinata. The sequence goes on from JBAMBO010001564.1 coordinate 231,751, forward strand.
TATGTATGTATTTATGTATGGCCGCAGCTAGTCAAATCTATCAAAAAAAGATTTGGCGCTTGAAAATTTCTAGAAAAAAACGGAAAGCTCTCGCAAGAGAACTGAACTGTATGAGAGTTGTGTGTGTGTGTGTGTGTGTGTGTAGGTGGGCATTATATAGTAATAATATATAATGACGCTTCATATGTTAACAAAAAGCAAGTTTTCTAATGTTGAAAAAAAAATCAAAGTGTGGGCGACTTTTTTATGGTTGCTCAATTTTTCAGCGAGTGACGTTTTTTGTTTTCTTGGCGTCATTATTTAGTTTGCACCATTTTAAGAGTAAGTTTAATGCGGAGAGAGAGTTTTGATACCATTAAGAGAGTTACAGAAATTGCGAGAATGCACGAGCCGTAACGAGTACATGCGAGTGTGTATGATATTGTGTGGGTGAGCATATATAAAGGTCTGCTCAGCCGGTTGTCAATCTCATTCGGCAGCAAGTAGTTGAAGAGCAATCACCGCGTCACAAGGAAACCACAATAAAGCAAAAAAAATAAAAAAAAAACATATATAACAATAGTCGATTGATATAAAGTGTGTGTATTGATAAAGCCAATTAACAAGTGGAAGTGAAAGAGGAGGTAAAATTAATTTGAAAATTGCTCAGAGCAAACAGCTGTTGACATCACTTGTTGTTATTGTTTGCCCCGCATTTAGACACACACACACACACACACACAGATAAAGACAGACTGACTCATACATTTATTTATAAACAATTCGCCAAACACTTTACTTACACTCAAAAAAAACGAATCCAAAGTAAATCTATTTTCACTTGGATTGAACGGGTTTTACTAATGAGTTTTATGAAATTGTAAGTGTAATCAATATTCTTGCAAAGGCTTAATTCGGGAATAAAAAAAAACAATACTTGGCTTTACAGCCCCAGAAGATCTTCTCTCAATCTCTTGGCTTGTGTTTTTCTTACTTTCGCAATAGAGAAAGGGACCTGCAGTTTAATGCCGAATCTGAACGTACCGGACTCGATATCTTTTTGAAGAATGACACTTCTTGGATTAGATCCAACTGTTTTTGTGACCATTCACCTAATTTGTTGAATATGCAACAGAAAACTTGTACTTTTTCTCTCCTAAGATTGCACCCCATTTTTGTAGATTATTTTTGGAAAACTTGTCGATTATTCTGGCTAGTGGTCTCTGCGTGTGGATGAGCGGATTATCATGGTTCTCCAAATTTCAGTTATTATTATGGACTTTGTGGTTGAATTCCTCAATAAGGAAAAGTGGCTTAGCAGCTTTTAATTCGCAAGCTTTGGACGCCAACCCCACACTTAACGTTCTCAGGAACGCCATAAGCCTTGGCTAAAGTTTATATAATTTTACTGAATAGTGAAACTTTCTCCTTCGCTGCAACTTTAAGGGACATCGAGAGACGTTGTAAATTTTATACCTTGGACAATCAACTTTGAATACGTTGATAAAGTGATTCCAGTTAATTGCTGATGTGACACCGAACACCAAGTGTTTGCCGTTGAAATTTTGTCCACCATTTTGGCTATATTCAAAACTGCATCGTCCGACCAGAACTTCTTCCCAGCCCACTTTGTCTCGATGTTTTGTCGAAGAATAATCTTTAAGAACAGGCCTGGCTTTTAGAACATTTTCTCACTTACCAATTCTTCTTCTTATGCATGTAGAAGATCTATGAAAATTCCGCCAACTCTGGCATGTTCAGTGTTGCAAAAAACCGTTTCATTTGTCTGCTTTTGATTCTGCTTCTGCTTTTGAGAAATATAAAAGTCGCAGCAGAAAGCAGCAGTACTAAACGATTATTTATAAAAAGCGAATAGCAGCAGCAGTCGTCGCTTTATCATTTCTGATTTTCATTTTGATTTGGTTTTTGTTCAGTGGACTAAGTTCAAGCAGCAGCAAGTGTTCGCTTTCAGAAATCGACGGCAGCGCAAGCGCGACAGAAGTCTCTCACATCTCTTTCCTGCTTTTGCATTTTGCTCTCAACACGAAATTTTCCTAGAATTATCCAGACCGGTGCGCTGTTGCTGTTACCATCAGCCGAACCGAGGCGAGTAACGATAACAGCGAGCTTCATTTATTTTATAAACAATTTCAAAAATCGGAAAAATGTAAAAAAAGTGTTTTTTAGAAAGACCTTTGGAAAGCACCATAATTGAAGTTCTGTTTCAGGCAATAAATTGTATATTCTGAAAAGCTTTATCATGGTGGTTAACTCTGAGAGAAAAATATTTATAAGCATTTATTTACAACATTTATTTCATATTATTAAATAATTTAAAATGGTATTAAATTATGAATTTAGTAGATAAAGTAAAATACTATTCAGCAATCAGTCCGAGACCTGTCCGATAACTCTGTGCAACACTAAAAAGTTGAACGTGTCGAGACCTAAAAATTCTGAAAGGGTATGATAGTATAAAAACCTTCGCTGGGTTTGGTCTGGTTCGCTGCCGTTTTCTTATTACTGCACTTTGAAGTTTTAAGGTTCTGATTGGGATTTGCAACTCCATACACTACTTTTTGGAATTTCGCTTTGACGTCTGAAAGGAAGTGGCTAAGCAAGTCAAAAAATTTCAAAAATATCTTAAAACCATCATGTTTTCCCCTCATTTTGTACTGTTTTTCAACTTTGTCTTGAAAACTGTTACGAAATTGACTAAGCAATGCAGGACAAAAACGTAGCTTAGAATTAAATAATCAAACGGTTGAAACATACCAACTTCATTAACTTACGCATGTAAAACTTTAACCAAAAAAGTTAAAAATTACAATTTTTGGCATCAATTGGGGGACAAAGTCAAAAATTTCGATTGTTTTGTATTAAATCAATCAAATAGTAAAAAAAACATTTCATAAAATAAATAATTAAAAAATTTAAATTTATTACTTTTTTAACGAAAATATTCGGTTTTTCGAGTTTTTATGACAGTTGTACATGCTTGCGGGCCTATAACTATATGAAGTAATATGAGTAATTAAATGAAGTTGGTTCGTTCTAACGGCTTGTTTATTTTGGTCTAAGATACAACTTTGTACTGTATTACTTGTCCAAAATTGTAACGGTTTTCAAAATAATGTTGAAAAAGTGTATAAAAGTGGTCAAAAGTGTGCAACTTTTGTAATTTTGAGAATGAAGATGCCTTTTTTTTTGATTTGCTACAAAGAAACATTTTGTAGGCCAAACCAAGAGCAAAAACTTTGTCAAAGATATAAAAGAAAAATTCAAAATAGTTTTCGATATAGAATCGAAATCCTACTCTGAAGTCGAAAAGTTCAAAGTGCAATAACAAGAAAACGGCAGCTAATCAGATCAAACAGGGTTCTTATACTATCATCACACCCTTTCAGAATTTTTGAGCTCGACTCGATCAAAATGTGTCACGGTGTAATCGAAACTTGAGAAATTATTTTTTTTAAAACTCTTTATTCCATTTTTTATGATTTTTGAAATTGTTTAAAAAGTTAACTAAATTTTTTTGTGGAAAAACGCAAATTACGTTTTGGTGCGCATGTCTAGATCTCACTTATTTGCTTTATTTTTATTTTATTGAAACTAAAATTGGCGAGTTTTAGATCCGTTTGGTTTGTTAAAGAATGACCTATTTTTAGGAGGTAGCGAAATAGCAATTTACTTCTTTGTAATCTTGTTGTTGGTGTTGAAATGGACCAGCAATCGGGCTCGAAGAATCCTTGTGGTCTCATATTTTTAGAAAGCAAATTAAAATGAGACTTTATTTCAACTCACAACTATTTTCTTTTCTTCGACTAATTCTACACAACAATCGATGAACCTTCAACCAATCTTATTTAGCTGCGCCAAAGGTTTCCAATAAAAAAGAACGCTTACAAAGCTCAAATATTGAAAAATAACACTAGGTAACAAAATTTGACTTTTTCCAGTATATTGAATGTGGTTGGTGGTGATTCTATATGATTTTCGTGTGCTGAACGAGTCTGTTTTCAGATATGGTCCATCACGTCAAGATTTTTAGTAATGTTGTTGGAGACTCAGCTCGTTATGCTGATGAATATATGTATACTCTTGATGTGATCGTAAATGTTTCCTTCTATGCGTTGCAAACACATTTCGCAATACTACAAAATTTGATCAAGGGGGGGTTGTTTTCAATTATCAATTCAGAATCCGGAATACATTTCTTTTTAAATAACCACAAAATTTTAAATAATTATCTAAGATTGCCTAAATATTTATTTCAAGGACCTTTAGCTCCTATCAAGAGCAGCCTCAGTTTTCAACAGCCTGAACATGCAGACTAAAATAGAAGCAGTTGGGAATTGAAAATGCAACTTTTTCTCTTTACATTAAATATGTATAATATTTAGATTTTAAATAAAAAATATTTAAATAATTTGTTTTTACCGATTGTTTAAGACAACTATACATTTTTGAAGGCCTATACTAAGATGAGATAAAAATGTAGTCCGGCACAATACTTCGATTTAATTAGATCGTTGTTCAAACACATTCAAATGTTTTCCTAATCATGTGAAGTATTGTGCCGATCTGAGTAAAGGCTTTTACATATGAACAACAGACTTTTAAAACTTAATTTTGCCAAATAACTTGTTACGTGTAAATTCAATTAATAATTAAAATTTTATCTCTTTTTTTTTGCTTAGCCCGCTTTTGGTTTTGAGCCAGACATGGATATGGATATGGATAATATGTTTCCACGCTCACGCTTAGGTCGTATGCATCATGATCCGTTTGCTGGATTTGGTGGCGGCGCTACAACACGTAAGCGGAATAGTTTCCATGATACCCCCAATGCCGATGCTGATGAATTTTCTTCCTATTTTGATGATGCTGCAGACTTTGGTTTTCCACAATTCTCTACTTTGGGACGACGTGGTCGTATGGCTGGTGGTGGTGTTGGCGGTGGTGTTGGTGGCAATGATCATGATGATGATTTCTTTCATAGACTGCCTTCAGAATTTCGTCAGTATATACCAGAAGGATTTGGTGCTAGACGTGCTGGAGGTGGTGGAGCAGCACCACCGCCACCACCACCACAATCAGCAACTGGCAATCAGCCACCACCACAGCAATACTATCAACAGGTGCCACAGCAGTATCATCAACCACAACCGGTGCCACAATCTCCCTCCAAACATTTGTGTGATGCGGCTATACAAACCGAAGATCCCATTGAAGGACGTTCGGAGGTAGATTGTGCACCGCCTGTAGTTAATTTGAATCAGCACGGTTTACGCAACACCATGGACATGGGTGTGAAGAGTGTGGCCGAGCAGGATCAGCAGGGGCCACGTTCACATTCAGCTCCCCCACCTGAGCAACAGCAACAGAATCTGCTGTACCAGCAGCAACAACACCCACATCAACAACAGCAACCTGGTGTACACCAACAACAGTTTGGCACTCAGACCACGCCACCAGCGCCGCCGCAGCAGCAGCCTCAATTCCACAAGTCTTACTACGCCCCTCAACCGCAGTCGCATCCTCAGCAGCAACACAAGCAACAGACTCCGCCTCCAGCGCCACAAACTCCCGGTGGCAGCTATATACGCACCATACCCATTTTTGTTGAAGGACGCACCGAGCCCATTATCAATGCCCACAAGGAGATACCCAATCAGCATGCTCCACCCAGTGCCCAGGCTCAAGCTCAGGCTCAGGCCTCTGCACAGGCTTATTATGCACCACCCCAGCAGCAGCAACACCAGCCGCAGCAACAGCAGCGTCCCACTCCACTCAATACTCAGCAACAACAGCATCCACTGGACCCACAATTGCAATCTGATGCTGCAGCAGCTGGCTTACCACCCCAGACACCACACACTTTGGACTCCATCAACAAGATACAGGATATTCAAAGGGATGTCCTCGATTTGATGGCCAAGGTAGAGCAATTCAAGGGCACGCGTCAGGAGAAGGAGTACGCCTATTTGGATGAGATGCTTACCCGTAATCTACTCAAGCTGGATACCATTGACACAAATGGCAAGGATAGCATTCGTCTCGCCCGCAAAGAGGCTATCAAGTAAGTAAAAGTTATAGCTTTACTCAATTAAACACCTGAAAAGCTCGAAAAAAAAGGTTGTGAACCACCGAGACGCAGACCGTGTATACGAACACACTTAAGGGCACACACCAAAGCAAAGCACAAAAGCAAATTTCGTTTGTTTTCTTTCATCAAGTACTCATAAGTTCGATTTAAAAACGATGTTAGAGATGGTGCATTTACTTTATATGCGCTTTTTTTCACACACTAATACACTTTCACTTTTTGGCCTCGCTCTCGTTGACCAATGCTGATTTAATGTTAATCGATTAGTATTTGAAGGAGTCGAATTATAGCAGAGTTTGCCAGCTCTAGCCCCTGGGGTATAAGAGCCGAATGCTTGCCGAAGTCATACGTAATACACGTATTGAACACACTCGTTCTCGAGAACCATTGAACGCATCCACTCCAACTTGACGGCATTTACATTTGCTGTATTACTGAATCAAAAGTTTTTGGCGTCTGTTGTTTTCAATCATGGAATGGGGATCGCTCGAAAATCGTCTTGTCGTAATTGGCGAGCATATATGCGGCTACGAAAAAGATGAAATCTTTCGGATGTTGCGCTCACTGGAAATCACCCGAAATTTTGTGTTGTTTTTACGATAGTACCGTGAACTTATTTGAGGATACTTATGGAATAAAAACCCGCGCGAAATCCGGCCGTCCGCGCACTGTGCGAAGGCAGAAAATCGTGACTCGTGAAATGAATATCATCAAGGACAGCATGTCGCGGGTCATAGAACGGGACTTTGGGCTCAGTCCATACAAGAGCCACACCGGCCACTTACTCACAACAGCATTGAAAAAAAAACGCGAGACAAACTCGAAAGCATTGCGTCGCCAGTGCGCGAACAATGCCCACAGACGAATTCTTGAATCTTTCAACAAACAGAACGATAGAGTGTATGCTGTGTTATCAAAACAAGCGTCCGAACTCATTCCGAGAGTTCAAAGAGGTCACCATCCGTCTTATGTGATGGTTTGGTGGGGAATCGCCTATGATGGGGTCACCAAGCTCCATTTTTGTGAAAAATTAGTCAAAACTTCGGCGAAAGTGTATCAATCCGACGTTTTGGAAAAGGTTGTGAAGGTCTCAACACGACATTATTTGCAAACAAGCCGTGGGTCTTTCAACAAAACTCCGCTCCACTTCAACTTCATTTCTACGGATAATTGGCCTACTGGTAGCCCAGACCTGAATCCTTTGGACTACAAACTGTGGTCCAGTTTTCAAGGCTATGGCTTGCTCTATTCGACACTCAAATATTGATTCTTTGTCCTTCTCCGAGCAGTGAGACTTCGGCGGAAGGCAAAAGGCGGTCATTTTGAATAAGTTCTACGATTTGTAGCCATTGAGTGACCGAATAAAAAAGAGGAAAAAAGTTTTAAAAAATATTCATTCGTTTTCATTTTATGACCAAAAAACCGTGTACCAAAACAATTGCGAGCTCTACATACATTAAAATTAATTAATTCAAACTTGATCATTTTTTCGTATTCTTAACTTGCCGTACCGAATATATGTACATTTTGCGCATCTTGCCAGTATCTTGGAAACACTTATTAATGATGTGAACCTCTATTTCTTTTAGATGCATTCAGGCGTCCATCAATGTGCTGGAGGCTAAGGCCGAGGAGAATGCCAGAATGGCGTCGGGTCAGGATGCATCAGCTCCGTTCGCTCCAGAGCAAGCAGAGGCTACAGAGGCTGCCAAAGAGGCAACAACTGCAACACCAGAAGCACCAGCCACACCACAGCCAGTGGATGCAACAAAAATCCAAGAGCCCATACCTCTGCCACCGCCACCAAGTGCGGCTGCCACAGAGGAGGTATCGCCTGCTGCTGCATCCACGCTGACGTCGACCACATCCACAACATCGGAATGATGAACACAGCGCCTATATAAGGCGACCGTTTCGAAGCAGCTACGTAAATTAACCAAATTCAAATGATGAGCGAAAAAAATTTGTTAGTTTTTTTTGGAATTTTTCAACGGACAGCGACAAATTTTTATTTTTTTTTAACTATGATTAAAATGTGAATTGGGAGCTGGCGATGTACTCTAGATACAATACACCCGCATACATACATACATACACACGTACATACGTCTTACATAGGCATGCAAATCTCATGTGACATAACAAACAACATACATACTCGTACATACATACAAAAGAACACCACATATGTAATTTAGAATCGTAAGGAAATTGACAACAAAAAGTGCCTGCATAGAATTTTTTGAAAGTTAACAAAACGCGAAAACGAATAAGAAACATTATTACTTTGAAAGAGCTGATTATGATTAAGCCAAGAGATTCATAAATAATTGTGTGAGTTTTTTATTATATGAAATAATTCTTATCTGAGAGTAAAACAGGAGCAAGCTAAGTCTAAGGGCCAGAACCAGCCGCAGCAGTATGATCTCATACAAATCTACAGCCACAAAAAATGCAGGCGCAGTTGTTCCGCCTGGCTCGCTCACCAACGACATAAAAATAGTAGAAGATGCTTTTGCTTTAAGCGTAATATTATTAAACAACAAATGGTAAACACTTATAAAAACAAATTCAAAACAACATCTATACATAATTATTTATGCTACTAATTAATGAAAACAAATAAATGTAGATATTGTTGACTATAAAAAGAAATGTGTATGAATAACACAATTTGTTTAACTAATACGATTATTGGTGGGGATGGTAAATTAATAAGAAACTGTGTTAGCATCGAAATCGCCAACTAAGAAGTCTCAATAGCCCAATACCCGGAAAGTACATAGTTCACATTGTTTCTGGGCTTTCAAAACTAATCCTGGTTTCATCAACGGTGAATAGTAATAATAGTGATCTCGCTAAAACAGGTCCAAACCAAGTCTGGGATCTCATCCGTAGTAAACTTTTATGCACCTATTCCGCCCATCTTGCAATCTATAAATTTTTTCCCTTATTTCCAAAGTTTCCATGGGTCCTACGGCTCACGAAATTGACTAGGATTCCGATTCTCAATAACTAAAGAATTGCATGAAAATCTTTCCTGTTTTATTTCATTAAAGGTTGAGAATACTTTACTTAAATACATTGTATGGTCGTAGATGCTTCCTTCTAGGTGTTACATACATTTGCACCAGGAATTAAAATCGAATCATATATTGGTTTCGGTTACGGTTGTTAAAACCCAATTGTTTCGGTTAAGGTTTCGGTTACGGTTGCGATTTGGTTATAAAATTGACCGGTTTGAAACCTTTAATTCGCCAGTTTACCAGCGAGACTTCTACTTGTTCAAGATGATTTTGTAATGTCTGCATTGCTCGCACAGGGCAGCGGGAGCGACATAATATAGCAGTGTCGTCTGCGAAGGTAGAGGTGGATACGAAATTGCTTGTGGGAAGATCGGCGGTATACAGAACATAAAGGGTGGGGGCAAATACGCTTCCTTGGGTACTCCTGCCTTGATCTCAAACTCTTCTGAGGTGAAATTGTTAGATCGTACAGAAAAAGGTTCGATATGTTAGATAAGACAAATTTTGGAAATGAAGTGAAATGCACAATGTGGAACTTGAATGGACCCGCAGATTTCCTACGATTCAGTTGCTCCTTTATGATCTTGGATATATCTCACACTCGAAACGCTAGCGGATTTTGTGAAGGTGGGTTTGAGAGCAGTGGAGGAGTGAAATGATTTGTGGCTGTGTTTGGTTGGAAAACGGCATTAAGATGTGTTGCAAATACGTTCGCCCTTTCTTCATCGCTGCAAGCCAATGAGCGAGTATGATCTCTGATTGGCGTTGTTGTCTCGATTAGTGGACTTAAGTTTGGGTGGGATTTTCATAGAGGAAACTTGGAACTTGTTGGCGAATGACGTTCCATGTAAGTCTTTTGGGCTTGTATATTATCGTCTTTAAGGGCTTTTGATAATTTCCGCGTGGCTGTTTTTAGCATTTGTTTCGCCATTGGTGATCCGCAACATTGCCATTCAAGCCTTAAGCGTCGCTTTTCCTGGATAAGTTGCTCGATTTGTTTCCTGATTGTGAAACGATTTGGAGATGGGGAAGTGACCCTTGAGGTGTTGCGTGTCGGGCTGCTTCAGTCAGTAGAAGTTCCAGTTATCCGACGGTCTGATCTATGTCTTCTTTCGTTTTAAGTTCTAAATATTGTTCAATGTGTGCGCTGATGTACTTTCTGTATTTGAGCCAGTTAGTGAATTTGTTCGTCAGGTGAGATGAGCGATCAATAGTGTGAGGTTGTTCGAAGAGTTGAAAAACAACAGGTGAGTGGTCAGATTACAGGTCTGCTGATGAATGGGCGGTTATGTGTGTTGTTGCGATTCTACTTGCTATTGCAAAATCAATTAGGTCGGGTTGCTTTCTACGGTCTGATGGCCAGTATGTAGGCCTTTCCTAAGATAGAAGAATTCAATCACTGAAATAGTACCTCGCACGTAACAGTAGAAAATATATTTTGTTATGGTTTTTTGGTTTAATGGTAATCAGTGAAAGTTACCATTCAAACAGTACACTGGCTCCGCAAACTTTAGTAGCCGTATTAATATTAAATCGAATTCTTAATCTATTGGTTGGTATGTTATTAGGCAGATTCAATACAAGTAATATTTTAGACCAGAGTACGGCGCGCCCCTATCTTCTGAGCATACAAAACTGCTCTGCGGCAGCAGAGTCAATATACAAACAGTCTAAGCTTTTAGAAATTTATTTCACTAGATTCTGTTTTAGGAGCAACACTCTAAGGCAGCTACTTTACAAAATGATGCAATTGTGCTGGAATTTAAATATATTGTGAGGGGGAATATTTGGAACTGATAAATATGTAATTTGGTGGTGGTACGTGTAGCTTACAAAGGGTAACAGAATTTCATAGAAGAATTTTTATCGAACTGGTTGTTGCTGTCAAATAGCTATGTGTTTCTTCAGAAACTCACATTTTATGGAGAACAGTCAAAACTGAATTCTTAAAAATTTCGATGAAGCATCCACATAAAAGACACCTGTTCAAAGTTTCCGCTTTCTAGCTTTTAAGTTGAAAGTTCAAGAACTTCAGAGGCCTCTTGCCATGGCCTCTTGCCTCCAACAACAAAAATTCCGGAAAAAAAATGGGAAAATATTTTTTCGTGTCAAACTTTCAGAATCTGTCGGGAGATTTAAATTCCTTAAAATCAATAATGTTCAAGCCTGATGGCCTTGGAATTTTACAGCTCTTCTATCTTTTGTTCATCTGTATGTTGGCTTACACGAGAATTCCACTTTACTACATGGGCCAGATTATGTGACTTGAACACTACTATTTTCTGAATAAGGAAAAAAATTAGCCTGACCCGCTCCGTGAACCTGGATCTCTTCAAATTTTAAAGAGGTTTGCAACCCGGATTTTTATTAGTAGAACAAAAATCGTTTTCTAAATTTGCCTTTGGCGGTGACACAAAAACCAATTTTTGTATAAAATTTCGTGACACGTTCACAATATGCATTAAAGTTAAGCCTATGAATGAGTCGCTGGGATTGACAAATATTAATTCTCACTGTAACTGGATCTTTCAGTTAAGTTCCAGTTGCAGCTCCGTTCCAGTTAAAAATTAATTCAAAATTATGGTTTGTAGGCCAAGTATCTAAAATTCCTATTGCTGCACAAATATGAAAAGTCTTTATTTACGAAAAGTTTTACAAATCTTCATCTATAATACATATTAAAATAAAGAAAATACGAATTGGGTTAGTCTTTGCTGTACCGACTTAAATACTGACTAAAGTGTTGTTGGATTACATCATAGAGTATATATATTAAGAAACAATCTTTTTTAAAAGGACGCAACATGGAGGACTTCTCACAAACTTAAAGGAATAACATCTAGGCTTGGTTATAAGATTTGGGATGTATGTATACATATGTATATATATAAAACATGTGATGTACGATAGAAATCGCTTATAGTCGCTATATAGTCTGCATTATTGTTCAAGAAGTGTTTATAATTAAGTGGGTTAAATATGTATTTCAAAAAAGTGCTTGGTGACCCATTTGCTTGGCATTTGGGTTTCATGTTTTGTTTAGTTAATGATCTCGACATAGTTAGCCGGAAACAGTCCATAGGTTCCATCGGGACCGAGTCCCTGCCACCAACCCTCATCAATTTGATCGATATGTGTGATGACATCTCCAGGATCGAAGGTGATCTCCGATTCATCAGCAGCCTGATAGTCATAGAGGGCGCGGGCACGCAGACCTAAATCACCAAGAGTCTCCTGGCAGATAAAGTCATCCTCGTTGACCAGATCGGTTACTGCATAAAAAGGCGGAAGGAAATTAAAGAAGTGAAACCTTTCAGATACGAATTCGCAACTTACAAGCATTCCGCTCCAGAGTGCTTAGATTTGATGTTTTGACCGACTGCGATTGTTGCACTGTCACCGACACTTTGGTGCGCACTTCCTGCTCTTCATCCTGATACACAGCCGTGTCGGTTTCATTGGAGGAAGTGGTTTCATCTGGTGATTGCGATTGCAGCGAATTGGTTTTGCTATGCGGTGACCTCTTAATGGTTGAAAATTGTTCACTTTCATGAGCCAAAGGAAAATCATCCACTGGCTGTGACTCTTCTGCCTCGGCTATGGTAGAGACCACTTCGGCAGCCACGGGAACTGCAGCAGCAACAGCAACAGCAACTGAAGCTGGTGCAGTTTGGTTAACTGAAGCTGCAGGTGGAATGGGCGAAGGGGAACGTGGTGGTGAAGGCACAGCTGCTTCCTGAGGTTGTTGCTGATTAAAGGCATTTATGCGCTGGGCAATGGAATTGCGTGCTGGCTTAGCTGGCGGTTGTGTGTTAAGTCTAGTCAAAGGAGAGGAAGGATAATATTAAAAAAAATTTATTTATATAAATAAACTAGCATATACCCCGGTGCGCTTCTCTCCGCCGCCATATAAGCCCGAATATGGCAAATTTTGTCAATACTTTTCCGATGAATTTTTCCAAATTTAAAAATCTACTTTTGCATGAGGTCGCACATTAGGTCTCTGCCTACAATGGCAGTTCAAAGATAATTTAAGAATAAATTATAAACTTTGAAACCTCCGCGAGCCTATCAAAACTAAAAATATCTGATTTTAGATTTTCGTTAAATTCTCTATGAATTTTTTGAGTCATGTGTTGCAACGAACTTCACATGTTGATAATAGTATGGAGAAAAGGACAATCTTATGTACATATACTTTATGTGTCAGTTGAATCAGGCTATTAGAAATCACAAATTTTACCAATTCCGATCAATCGAATTCGAAAACGACAAAAGGCCTGAATACCTTATAGATGACATAGGACCGATCGGTCGGAAAATGAGTCTTAGTGAAAATTCACATGTTTGTTTTTGATAATAGCGTGCTTAAATTTAAAAATGTAAAGGTCTACCTTGAGGGGAAGGAAATGAATTCACAAGAATAAATAAAGTTTTTTTGATTTACAGACAAATTCCCGATTTTTTGCCCACAGTAGTATTATAATTTAAGAAAAGTGCATACGCTTTGCCGGCATTTTTCCTGATTTTTTGACTTTAAAAACTTGGTAAAGTTGGACCCTTTTTATTGCTTACAAAGGCCTTTATTTAAGGCATTAATCACACTGTGACACATTTTTGAACTCAAAAAAGTTGATGGCGTCGCGACCAAAAACAACCTTGGCTGAGTTTTGTCCGGTTAGCTGCCGTTTCATTTTTATTCATCTTTGAAGTTTTCTGCTTCATTGGATTTTTTAACTCCATATCTTGTTAACTAATTTAAACTATGCATAAATGACTTTGCTATGGGTTTAGCCTATGAATCATGTTAACTCAGCACATCAAAAACATCACATGTTCATACTCAGAATAGAAAAAAGGCACATTTTTATTTTTTTTTAGAATTTAGGTTACCGAGAGACCGGTAGGTAACTTGGAATTATTTGGCCGCCCACTTTATATTAAGAGGAAATCCCCACTGCTAATTATTATACCCTTGTAGTGGGTATATTAAAATTGTCGGGATGTTTGTAACGCATAGAAGGAAGCATCTCCGACCACATAAAGTATACATATTCTTGATCAGCATGACGAGCTGAGTTGATATAGTCATGTTTTTTTTTATTGAGATCAAATTTACATAATTTCTGACGCCAAGATGGCGGAAGACGCGCTTCTTTAAAAAGACACGTGACTTGACAAAGGCAATTGCGGAGCCTTCCATCGAACGTACTACAATGCACGAGGCTTCCGGAGAGACTGAATGTCAATGTTGTTATTTTATTGATTTAATGAAAAATAATTAAATTTTTCAACTTTGTAGCGGAAATTCTTCATGCTTGAAGGGCTATAAGTAAATGAAGATTCAACCGAATGATGTCGGTTTGATTATTTCCACTGGCATCATTTCTTAAAATTTTGAAGTTTCCATTGACAAATCGTCATCTTTTTGACACGTTGACAAAAACAACTGCTTTGTTTGTTTTAAATAACAGGCGACACTTTCAAATATTTAGCAAAAAAAAGACATACCCGTCAGGAAAGCAATTTCACGGGGCGAAAGCATTGCCATCGCCCTGAACTATCAGCAGAAAGCTAAATACACAGCCTATTTTGACTAACATTTATCATAGAATAAAAAACATTCATTGTATAATCTTTGCTTATATGTAAACAAAATTGCGCCTTACTTCTTAACTTTTTCTTTATCATTTTGTAATCATTTTTAGTAAATGACAGAAATGAAAGGCAAAATGAAGTGCCAAATCGTATGGAAGAAATGATATTATTTTCTTCATTTCTTGTCATTTCAAGAAATGAAGTTTCATTTCTTTTATGGAAATAGGCTATTAGCTACATTTTCGCCATGCATTGCTTAATCAAATTCGTAACAGTTTTGAAGATAAATTTAAAAAAACTGTACAAAATGTGGGGAAAACATGACGATTTTACATTTTTTAAATTTTATGAATGAAGATATGATTTTTTTTGATTGCGAAATCATATGCTACAACTTTGTCCAAATTTTGAAATAGATTTTGCCGAAATTTAAAATAGTTCACGAGATATTATCATCAAGAAGAGAATCAAACATTGCGCTTGTGTGCGTAGCAGCGAAACACGAAGTAAACATGTTTTCAACATGTGCAACATGCAATCGAACAAATGTCTCGCAAGCAAGAGCAAGCAGCCGAGCGTGCTATTTATAGAACACACGTATTCTCTCTCTCTCTATACATGTGTCGGCTGTGACGCCGGCAGAATTATGAGTTCCTATCCCCTGGCATTTTGGACACCAGTGATCTATACATACATATGGGTATTTCCATGATGTCGAACGCGACAGTCGTACGCATTTAAAGTGGAACAGAAATCAAATTAAAATAATTGTTTTTTCTTTTGTTACTTTAACTTATAGCACTTTTGAAGCACTTTATTTAGTGAGAAAAAATTAGACCACACCTAGTGCTGGTTCCAAGATAAAGCCAATCAAAAAGCGATTCGCACGCGACGAAAAATGGAAGTGGTGTTTTTGGCCATCAATATAAGAGCAAAACTCAGCGAGATCTGCCAAAACCATTTAGTTCGACTAATTTTAAAATGTTGTTGAACAGTTAAATTGTTCAATTAGAATTGTTGTTATATTAGAATTTATTTGATCGAAAATATATGTTTGTTTATATTTATTTCAAAATAAAATATGATTCGATACGATGATTTTTCCATCATTTTATTTATGTGTTTTGAGTTATTATGCGAAGCAAAAACTTACGGTTAATTCGAATCACATAGTTTCTCATGGTTTCTTATGCATTCTTTTATAACCCATTGTACCATCAGAAAGATTTTTGATAGCAAAAGTAAGTGCAATCTATAGGCACTTTTATCAACAAAAAAATGTGCAATATTAATGTCCAAATTCGAATATTCGCGCTAGCGCAGCCGTGAAACCGAATATTTCGAAATGGGGTATGATTAATTGTAAGATTGGATTACATTAGTTCAATTGAATTGTTTCCCCTTACAAATTTGATAAAGCAGAGTGTTTTTAAGCACTTTTAAATTTATGGTCTTGGTGGACCTTTTGGTGGAAATGCCCATATACACATATCAAAGTGAAAGTATGTTTGTTCCTTATGGACATCTAAATCGCTTATCCGATCTTCACAATATTTTCACAGTATCTTCATGTCGATCAGAAAGAGTCATAGACTATGCCCCCAAGTCTGTGAACCGGTTCGAAACCGTTTAAAAACGGTTCAAAACTGGTTCGGAGTAATATGCTAGAACTATAAGCTATGAACTTGAAATCTGGTCTGTAGGTTAGTAATATGAAGTTTATAACTGGTCTCGAACAGATTGAAAAGTGGTTCGGATCCATATTTCAGAAGTTGTTTAAACTATGAACTTGAAATCTGGTCTGTAGATTTGTAATATGGAGTTTAATATTTTACAGGATAAGAACCGGTATCGAACTGGATTATAATTATTATTATTATTATATATATATTATATATATAGGCTGGTACTATGAAGCTCTCATAAGAAAATTATCCACTTAAAGTACCCGGGCGTCGGCGGGTATTCAGCTAGTAGATTTATATAGTTAAAAAGAAAACAGCAGCTAACCCGACCAAACCCAGCCAAGTTTTTCATAAATGCTAAAATTATACCCTTTCAGAATTCTTTTGATCGCGACTCGATCAACTATTTTGTGTTGCACAGCCGTCGTTAAAAACATAACTCATTAAATCCTGTGATTAAACGGCCCAGTAATCTACTTGTCTTTTATTTTCCATTGTAAGACCTAGTACATGCCTCAGATAGCATTGCAGGGTCTCTTCAAACGGAAGATTTACAGAGAACTGTAAAGTTTTTGAATGGAATGTGTTCGAGGCAATTTTAAAGCGGAAAAGCTGCATTTTTGAATATTTGGAATTTGCTTTCTTATAAGCAGATTTTTGCTTATAATTTATATACTGCCATGTTCCGGTTTTCACTAAAGTGAATTCGAATTTTTTACATATTCTCTATTCTATTAAACAATCAAGGAAATCCGAATCAGATCTTTAGTTTCTACTTGCTCTTTACCCGGTGGACTTAAATTAAAACGTTTTAATCCGATTAACGCAATCAATTTTATACAACAGCATATTTTACAAATTCGAATTCGACAATTTTTGTCGAAAGTGAAAACCGGAACAGGCCTGATAGATATAAGCAGATAAAATTCACTGTAATTTTATTAGGGCTTACTTTGACTGCAGCTGACCCTCGCTGGTGTGCTTGGTAAACATGGCCTTGGCTGCACCCACGCGTGAACCAATCAATTCTCTGGCCTCCTGATTGCGTGCCTGACGCATGCGCTCCGCATCGGTCAAGTTCTGGGCGAACCCAGCCGACGTTTTCTCCGGACTCAATGGCTGAGGCGAGCTAAAAGAAAATTCGCAGAAAAAAGTAGAGGCCAAGACAGATTAGCTTTTGACTTGGACTTACGTTTTGATTGGCACATGGGCCGGCTGCAACTTGCTGGTGCTTATTATAAGCTTCTCTCGTTCCTTATGCTCCTTTTCCTCTCGTGAGCGTTGCTCCTGCTCAAGTTTCTGCAGCTCCAGACGTTTGGCCTCCTTCTCCGCCTCCAGGCGACGCTTCTCTTCGGCCTCTTCCTTCTTCCAGAAGTCTTGCATGACACTGGCATTAAGCTCCTTGGTGGGAATGACTCTAGTATAGTTAGTACCGACTGGGGCCTTTTGCTCTTCCATGCCACCACGCGGTTCTTTGAAGCTATAAGCCGAGCTAACGGTGCTTAGTTTCTTCAGCAACCGCTCCAGATCTATGTCATCCTCGTTTCTGGCATTAATGGTCAAATGGGCACCAGAGAGAAGATTGCTCACGTCACGTATGTGATTGGCACAGGTGCCCTTGCGTAGTACGGGAGCTCCCTCACCCTACCGACGAAAAATTCAATGATAAAGTTTACATTTCCTGATTAGATAAGCTAGATTTAGACTGACTCACCTGCCAGTTGATGAGCAAATACTTATTAAGGCCCGTTTTAGGATCTATAATGCGCACAAAGGCGTACATTATCTTGCCACTATTCAAATCCTCAGTCAGCTCCTCCACACCCCCCTCACCGGAACCAACCAGTTTCATTTCATTCGTATTTCCTTCGTAGCCAAATAGAGACCAATCGGTCTGGGATTTATCATCCAACACATCCTTCCACGCAGCCACTAACTCGGCACGATTCTTCTCAAAGCTGATGGCCATAATGCGGGCGGCTTACCAAATGACCTTGAGAAATGCACCAGCAGATCTTGGCCAGCTTTCACTTGTTGTAGTTGTTATTGTTCACCTTTTTTGGTCTTGGGTGAAAGCCAACGCCCCACCACCAACAATGCCTCCAACTTTGGCTTCAAACTTTGCGCTGGAGTTTTTAATTAAATGCAGCAGCAACAACAACAACGACAACAGCAATTGCAACCACAATGGAATGGCTTTGGCTGGCGATTGATTTTCCCGTTGAAGTATGTCTGTCGGGGGCGGGGAAGGAGCAACCAGCAATGCTTCTACTTCTAAATGCCAGATTCGGACGACTGAGAATTTTTAAATCTAACGGCCCGGCAACATTATAATTAACTTAATTGGCCTAATTTAACTGGAAATTTGAACCTTTTCGTTTGTTGTTATTGTAGGTTTTGCCCCGGACAATCAGAGTGGCAGTGCCTAACGAAATAATACTAAAGACCAGCGGTTATGTTTTAGTATTTGTAGTATTTGGTATTAGTGCGACCACCCTCGATAATTTTTGGTATTAGTGCGACCACCATCGATAATTTTTGGTATTAGTGCGACCACTCTCGATAATTCTTATTCGATAGTATATCAAGTGCACACTGGTCTCACTAAAACATCCAAAATATTTAATTAATAACAAAATAATTAATTAACAACAAATTAAACCAAAAAAAGCAAGAAATTACAAAATAATTTAATTAAACTGCATACAAGTGCTGTGCTCTTTAATATACCAACAAAACAATAACAATAGCCAACAGCTGCATTCCCAACCACAACAACAACAACAGCAACAATACAAAAAACGGTGAAGGCGTCCCAGGGCAGGAGGAGAGAGCTAAGCGGAGCGGAGTGAAGAAAGGTAAAAGTCGCCAGTTGGAGGTGGATTAGGAGCTGGATGCTGCACTGCAGCCGACACTGCTGACGCTTCTGCTGCTGGCCTGGCAACAGACGAAAAATATTTTGGCATTTGGTTTGGCAGTTGATTTCGTTTCATTGCCAAAAAAAAGAAACCGAAATACAATTTCGGCTGTTGCTCGTCGAAGTCGAAGTCTTGGCCCAAACCTGTCCCAACAACTGCATCGTGCCTGCAGCACCCCCTCCCCCGTTAACTCCCCTTCACCCCTAACATATGAAAACTCTGTTTCAGGATTTCTTTCGAGCCAGAGCATCGTCAGTCTTTGTTCAGAGTATTTTTTTTCGTTCCATTTACATCCAGTTTGTGGTGTCTCCTCGCTGTAGGTGTATGCGTACATATGTGTGTGTGTATGTGTGTTGCTCTCATGGTCAAATTTCTTTTGCATTTTCAGTGTGAAACTCATGCGGTGCAGATCAAGACGGAGGAGCAACAACGACAGCATCATCAGCAGCAGCAGCCCACATCCCACAACCCACCATGGAATCAGCTTTGGATGTGCTCTCTAGAGCGGCCACCATGGTGCAGAATAATACTACCGGTAAGTCCCCCCTCCTCCCTAAACTACATGGCCATTAACTAATTCTGCTTAAAACCAAAAACAAATGTTTTCGAGGCTTTTTTTTTTGTTTTGTTTTTATGGCTTTCACCTTTGAGCTGTCCAAAATACTTGAAAAGTATTTCAACAATTTTGTGTAGTTCTTTCTGTAGAAGTCGTGTCCCCCACCAAGTCCCATAACTGAGGCATGATTCATGATGATTGCAACAAAAACCACAACAAGACGACGAACACTTCCACATGACATCTTCTTCTGTAAAAGGCTTTTGGAACCAAACGAATGAGCGAACGAACGAACGCATTACACACAACCACACACTCATACAGTGAGGCCAAGAATTATTCATACGGCCATCGATTTGAAATATCATATGAGTCACTTAATTAACATTTTTAATCGGATCCCATTGAAATCGAATTCCCTAATAGACAATTAAAATGTGTAACAAAAAAAAACACAAGAAAGTATTTTACATACCTTTGTAGTACTTGTGTATACCTTTGTAGTTCCTATTCGATTTTGATCAAACTTATTAGAATTATGTGGAAATAAGTAATATTGTCAATTGTTAACTGGAAAACAAACAGTTCAGCCCAAAATATCCCATTTTTGTCATTACTATTTATATTTCTTTTTTTTTTTGGAACCCCAAGTTCGAAAATCAAATTGGACAGTTTTTATGTGAATACGATTATTCAGCCAAGGTTCCACAGGCAAATTATTTGTCTACATTTTGATCAACATTTGGCTAAATAGGCCAAGTTGGGTAAAAAAAATAAGTTCTGAAACAAATATCAAGTAGCTAAACTTACAAAATTCTCTTCTACAAAGAAAAAGATAATTGATAAAGAAAATTCTATGTATAAATTACGAAGCTGTGCTTCTCTAGTTAAGCAGTTACGTCCGCAGTATAGATAGATAGGTAAATGGGCAGAATAAGTTACTCTCTTCTTGAAATATATCCTGTTACTCTTATTTATGCATTAATTCTTGCATAATTTGTGTTTTGTTTAGTCATTTATTGAGCATTTTTTTAGTTTTAATGTTATGTTGCTGATAGTTCAAAACCCATAGTCTAATAGTCTAATCATACTGAGCACATCTAACATCCAACATTCTGAGTCATAAATAATTTTTTTAACTTCGTAGCATGTTCCTATTGGACAACGACCCTCTTAACATTTTGACAAAAGGACAGCTTAAAAATGCTGGCTTAAATAATAATTAAGCATTTAAACTCAGGATGTTAGATGTGCTCAGTGTGATTAGCCTATTAGGGACTGTACAAAAAGAAATTACTGACTTTCATTTGCTCATAACATACTACTGTGATAAAATTGGGAGGTAAATTTTTAATTTTAAGGCCTATTCTCAGATGAGATGAAAATTTAGTTCGGCACAATATTTCATATAAATAGAAACAATTTTGAACAGCTTGAAATCTGATTGCTTTTGCTATTTATATGAAATATAGTGCCGAACTAAATTTTTATCTCATCTGAGAATAGGCCTTACACGTCCCGGGTTTTTGCAGTCAATATTTTTTATTCCTTCTGTAACTTTTTAACACTGTTAGTGACAGCTGTGCCTGCTTACTCACCTGATTTGGCTCCGTGTGACTACTGGCTATTCAGCAAATTCAAGAGATCGCTGCGGGGAAACCGTTTTGACTCTATTGATATGATAAAAGCCAAATCACAGAAGACTCTAAAGGCCATTCCGAAGTGCTATGATAACTGGAAAATTCAGGGCATAATAAAAAAAAAATAGTCCTAGGAGCTTAGGAGTTTGCTCGCCGACTACTGGGTTAAGTTTAGATCATGAATCTCTTTACTAGTGACAACTAGTCTTCTTAATTGTGCATTTTTATACCCCTGCAGAGGGTATATTAAAATTGCCCGGATGTTTGTTACGCATAGAAGGAAGCATCTTCGACCACATAAAGGATATACTCTTGATCAGCATGACGAGCTGAGTTGATAAAGCCATGTCCCTCGTCTGTTTCTATGCTATCTCGCCGTCAGTTTTAAAGCTATCATGACCAAACTTTGCACGAAGTCTTTTAGTACAAATACACTGTACATTTGTCGGAACAGGCTGTATCGGACGACTATAGCATGTAGCTGCCATAGGAATACTTATAGTGAGAAAACCTTTATCGTTTTCAATGCAAACGTGCCCTAACTTCCCATTTATTAGTTTTCTATGCATTTTAGAATTGCACCAAGTTTGATGAAAATCGGAAAACTATATTAAAGCTGCCATAGAAAAGATAGTTCTGAAAAAAGTCTTGGTAAGAAAATCCATTGACAACCAAAAAGCTTTTCTTACTTGATCTATTTTTTAAACCGATCGTTTTCTTTGCCAGCTATATGTTGTAGTCATCCGATCCGGCCGGTTCCGACAAATTTACAGCCTATATGGGTTTAAAGACTTCTTGCTAAGTTTGGTCAATATGGTTTTAACACCGACGGGGGAGACAGAATAGAAATAGAAGGACCTGGCAATATCAAATCAGCTCGTCATGCTGATCAAGAAATGCATACTTTATGTGGTCGGAAACAAGTAAGAAAGTCGGCTAAGCCCGAATCCGAATTTAATATACTCTGTACCTGCGAATGTGTGGTCGGGCGTGGCGTACCAGTCGTATGTGTGGCGGCTGGTGCGGGAGGTTGTGGGTTCGATCCCGCCTCGGACCATCTAAAAGAAAAAGTTTTTTATGTCTTTAGAAAAAAACTTTTACACACCCGATCACCTTCACCAGCTACTGGCGCCAGCTGTGAAGTTAACTAGCCATGAAAAAGCAAATTCTCTAACTATTGCCGTTCGGATTCGGCGTTAAACGGTAGGTCCCTTTCTCTTGTGCGAAAAATTATAAGCACACACGCCAAGAGATTGAGAGAAGCTTGGCTCTAGCCCTCCTCCTGGAGGTGGTGTTTGAGCCAATTTTACTTTTACTTAACTGCGAATGTGCATGCTCAGTATTTACAGAAAGCAGTACTGCGGTATCGAATTTTCTTTTGCATTCTTACGATCGTTACTAATAATTTGGTGGATCGATCAATCATGCTGAAGGTATGAAAGATCTAACTGAACTACTTAAGTAAACGACAGATTTCAACTAATCGAACAAAGTCATAAAATATAGTGTAGTACAGAGACCAAAATTGAACTAGATCAGATCACAACAGATTGAAACCATTCAGAATAGAGATGGGCGCGGGGCTTTTTTTCGAGACCCGTCCGGAGCACTAAAAAAAATGTAGAGCCACTTCTAGCATATTTTGTAAAGACCCGACACAAAAATATTTAAAATAAAATAAATGCATTGAATAATAACCTTATAAGATTCATTATTTTGTTTTTTTTTTTAAATCTTTTTAAAATTTACAAATTTTTATAGATAGAATAGAACAATAGAACTTAACAATCTAGTTTTATTTCAACGTCAACCACAGTTTTTGCAAACTTTATTATTTTTTGAGAAACTTGAATCCAAAAATTGTGAAAATTCATTTAAGTTTCGATTGGCTATGTGATTTTCAGGTAATGATTGTACTCTCGGATAGCATTGATTTATAAGTGCTCAGCACGTATTCTTTTTTTGTACTCTGACAAAATATGCATTTATTTAAAAGCAGATTTAAGAAATAAGCCTACTAAATGGGCAGTTGTGGGAACGAATCTTTTGACCAACAACTGCATAGTTTAGCCTTTAATTATTTCAGGATCAAAATTACCCGCTAAGCAAATTTGAAGCATGTGCATTGTTTGTTTTTTCTTCAAACAATCAATTTTTCAACTATTAATTTTTCTGAGCACTCTTAAAGTCTCGCACTCGCGCAAGTAAATGGAAATCTAAATTTCCTATGCAATGAAACTCCTTTTTATTTAGTAAATGAATTCTAATTTTATTTTAGACTTCATGTATGTAACCATCATAATGTAAATTGAATTCCACCCTGTCTTAATGTCTTTCTTTAATGTTTTAGTAAGTTTGTTAACAGGCTCGGAGTGCTTAAAGTATTTTTCAAACTGTATCGAGCAATCTACCTAGTTACATTATCATAGAGTGGATGTCGGGCCTATTTGGTGCTTGGGCTAAGGCACGACCACGTATACCGAGAAAAATATGATATTTTTCATATCAATTTTACTCCGATATGATCAAAAACTTAAAAAATATCATTATGACATTTTTAGTATCATTCTTTAATATAAATTCAAGTATAGGATATAAACTTGTATTAGAAAGATATTTATTTCTTGCCAATTTGAAATGAAAAAATTCAAATTTTCGAAAAGTTCATTCTAATAAGGTGAATATTAAAAAGTATTTGAGATTTGTACACTCTGTACCAAAGATACACAGAGTATATTGAGTTTGTGCAAAAGTATGTAACAGGAAGAAGGAACCATTTCCGACCCTATAAAGTATATATTCTTGATCAGCATCAACAGCCGAGTCTTTATAGCCATGTCCGTCAGTATGAACGAAGAGATCTCAGAGATAGTAAAAGATAATACTCTAAGACATGTATGGGACAAATATTTATTTTAATTGCAGGCAGATGAAGTTTAATTTAAATTTTTGCAACAGTTTCTCTCTCACAGTTTTGTAGATAGATTCGCTGTACCTTCTTAAGCAGTGGTGTTCAGAATGCCAAAAGCCTATCCCATGGGATAGGAGCTCATAATTCTCTCTATTCACACGTATAGAGAGAGAGAATACTTACGATGCGCGTGCTCGGCTATTTGTTCTCTCACGAGTCTTTGTTAGTTTGATTGTTGCTCGTGCTGAGATGTCAACAAGCTCCAAGCTTGATTGTGTGAATTTGGACACCACTGTTCTAAAGATATTTAGGAATCAATATTATTTATCAATTTGCCGAAGGAATGATGAATGAAGTTATGACCAAAAGAAAGTTCGCTGGCGCAGCGCAGCATCAGAGCTATTACTGCAGGTACAGAGTATACTACAGTCAGGCTTGACCAACTTTTTATCTTGTTTTTCTCTGAGCACAATGAAAGCCCGAATGTGATTGTCAGGCACGAGCACGCGCTCGGCACGGCCTGCGCCCACCTCTAGTTTAGACACTTTTTGTATACCCTTGTAGAAAGTATATTCAAATTGTCCAGATGTTTGTAACGTGTAGAAGGAAGCATCTCCGACCACATAAAGTATATATATTCTTGATCAGCATGACGAGCTGAGTTGATATAGCCATGTCCGTCTGTTTCTATGCTATCTCCTCCGTCAGTTTTAAAGCTATCTTAACCAAACTTTGCACGAAGTCTTTTGGTACAAAGACGCTGCACATTTGTCGGAACCGGCCGGATCGGATGGCTTTAGCATAAAGCTGCCATAGGAACTATCGGTCGAAAAAGAAGTTTTAGTTAGAAAAACTTTTTTTTTGTCTTCAACACAAACGTCCCCAAACCTCGCATTTATAAGTTTTCTATGCTTTTACATAATTCCACCAACTTTGATGAAAATCTGTCAACTAGGTCTTAGTAGGAAAAACTTTGTTTTCAATGCTATCGCTCTTAAACTTTTTACTGATCAATATTATATGCTACCACACAATTCTGCCAAGTTTGATCCAAATCGGATGACTATAGCGTATAACTGCCATAGGAACGATCGGTCGAAAAAGTATTTCCAGTGAGAAAAACTTTTTTGTTTTCAATATTAGTGTCTTTATACTTTCCAGTTATGAATTTGATCGGTTGAATATATCGTATAGCTGCCATATAACAAACTGGCAAACAAATGGTAGTAGTAACAAAAGTAGTTTGGGAAATAGCTCAGCTAAGAATGTTCGACGAAAATCATTTAAAACCCTTATTTATATAAATTATACAAGCTACAAGGGTACATAAACTTCGGTCGAGCCGAAGTTAGCTTTATATTTTTCATGAAGTAAATACGTATTAAGTAAGTAAAATACGTATTAATTGAATAAAAGAGAGTAGGTTGTGCTTAAGACGACCCACACAGAATGTGTTTAGCCTCTGTGCTGAACAGTTTACTAAGACACTTTTTTGTTTTCAGTGTGTGTTCTTAAACTCTGCATTTACCAAAAAAATTTATTATAGAAACTCAATTTCAAACGCCTCTCCTTTTTGAGTGATGTTAACTCCTTAGTGAAATGTAAACACTTCACTCAAAATAATTGTGACATAGGAAAGCTCGTTGGTTAGAACGATTGTGTTTCTATGTTAAATCTTCTTTGCCGAAAAGAAATATTCACCATAGGTGGGACAGGGGCATCTTTTAGCGTTTTTTATTGGTTTTATTGGTCAAAAACCAAATTTGTCGAACTTCTGAGCCCCTTAGAATATTATGCGAATATTATAGGATCCTTTCATTTAGATAGGCTCCTTTATTTAGGGCATTACTTTTATAGTAAGTAGCATCTCTGTGTAACTATTTAGGTTATTCCCATATCCGCGTTAAAGACCATCGATTAGAGAGCAAGTCCTAAAGCACCACCAATAAAATTCTCTAAGAATTGTCCATCATCCTATGCTACATGTCCCCCAACTCATTGCTATTGCATAGACAACCAGGTTATCTCGCTTTGCTAAAGAAATGCTCTGCAGTACGTGGGTCCTACCCTTAGTTAAGTTGTTTGTAATCCCTCGATGCGTTTCCTCACAAACGCATATCACCTACACTTTTAGCGATATCTGACCAATAACTCCTATCCAAAAGTCCAATTGGAGCAATCATTGCAACTTCTATTCCGCGTATCTTCATTTTCTTTTACCAGCGTACGCATAATTATGATAAGCACTGTGGTATAGTAAGGCATATAAACACTTAACGTATCTGAAAAATGTTTTATTTTCGTACAAAACGAGAAAAAAAGGCAAAACAAACGACAACAAAACATTCCAACAAAATGAGTTTGCGGCGCATTCCGATTCCGATTTTCATAAATGTGTCAAATGCCGCATTTTCGACGGCAACCGAACGACATACAGTACATATGTATGTTTGTATCCAAGTACGTCCGACTGACTCTCTTTGGCTTATCAATACTTAGCAGCCCACCAGGCCAGGCGGTCGCTCGAGCACGAATTGTGGATGGTCGTTCGCACACAAATGTACATACTTACATACAATATTGCATATTTTTGTACTGGCTACATATCTTTCATATAATTTTTGCAATTTGCATTTTACCGAATGCGACAAACAAATCGCGCGCTACGCGACCGCGTGACATGCCAAAAGAAATGTGCCCGGCGTTCGTCAAAGAGAACTTTATATTTTATACGAACAAATTTAATTAAAAAAAAAATAACGATTTGATTAGGCATGCTCTGAAGTATGTTAATTGACCGATAAGAAACTAATAAATAAATTAATAAAAAATAATCAGAAGAGGAAGGAACCGGCATACCACCCCGAACAGATGCCAACTTATTTATATTTATATTTGTTTACCCATTCCTCCGATGTCTTTATCAACTTATTTTGACAAATTCCTCGGGCAAAAAATATGCGTACAGCTGTCAACACAAGCACGCATTTTATTTATTAAACAACAAAAAAATATTTTAAATAATAATAAATAAAAGTGTGAGGCAACTCAGGCATTTTGCCAGTGATTTTTGGAAGCGAACTAGAAAACTGGGTGACAAATGTATTGAAATTTAGAAAATCCCTTTAACGAGCCTCTCACCACCGTCGTGGGACATACAACTTCGAACGATTTCAGAAACTAAAAGAAATGGCAGAAAATCAGCTTTAGATTTCTCTCTGGCCTATAAACTGTTTACTGTAGTAGGCTAGGTAAATTGACAAAACATTCTGGAATCAGTGGCCGTGTTCAGCAGAACAACTTGCTCCCTGATCGAGTATAAACTTGCAATAATCTTCCTACTGATCTCGAGAGATGCGGCGTATCAAAGAAATAGTACGCTACTTAAAAGTGATTCAGTAGACAGTAGAAACGTTGCATAGTTTTTTCCTGATACCTGTTCAGGGATCAATTACTCTGCTGAACACGCCCATTCAATGATATGCTTTAAATTTTAAAGTACATACGGGCATTTTCAATAAAAGGTCTACCCGAAGTCAATTTGCAAAGTTGCGAACTCATTCGGAAAAATATTTATAATTCGGCCACATATTTACCTTTAAGAATATGTTACGAAAATTCTCCCATGTCCCCACATAGCACCAATATCAGCACAAATGTTCGCATAAGGGGCTCCCTGCCTATACCAACTTGTTACTTGACCAATTATGTATACTCTAATGGTAAAACACATTTAAAAACTCATTGGGCTTGTAAATTATTTGGATGTTTTAATTGTGTTACGTACTTAACGAAAAATAGGGCTTTTTTATTTTAGGGGAAAAATCCATGATTTTATTTGCAACCACTTTATAAACACTACTTTTTCTGTTCCCTAAGGTGGAAAAAAATTGGATGACAATACCTCACAGTTCGGAAGAACGTAAGAAGTTCGTACTACGATCAAAATCCAAGCTGATATATCAAAACTGTGGCTTCTTGACTTAATAATGATAGATTTTGGTAGACTTCAACGAAATGAGATAGCTATATAAAGAAGCGATAGAATATTGCTTAGAGTTTCGTGAAATTGAATTCAGAAAATTAAAAATATTTGATATATTTTTGCATTTCTATGGCATTTCCATACGTTGAAGGGCTCAAATATGCGTTGCAGTTGGCACACCGGTCATTGCACAGTAGTCAGAATGCCCGAAAATGTGGCATAAAGTCCAAATAATTAGATATCGGATTCAAATTTGGCACAGTCTGCTTTTCTGTGATCTTCTATCGTTCTTGTATTACTTGTTTCGTTATTGTGAAGCATTCTCTCCCATACATCCTACCAGAACTAAGGAGTAATTTATTATTGCCAGCCATAAATTAATATTTTGTAGACCGTCGGTGATATTGGATACCAGGGGTATGAATTTAAAAATAATAACATGTTCTTTCACAAAAGGCCTTGAATGCATCAATATCTATGGACTGCGTGGACGAAATAGCGATAAAATCATCTAAAAATTGTATAAAATATTATGGTATGTTAAAATATTATGGTTTTAAATGAATAGCCTACCCATTTTAGAAGAAGGTGGACTTGTACTTTTATGCTTTTCTTTGAGGAATATCATCTTTTTAGAAATCCACTTTGACTTTAAATCGTCATTTTGACAAATTTCGCTTTACACGTAAAGTAAAAATCTTAATTTTTTGTTCAATGTGATCAATTTACGAATTTAATTTTTATTAATTTTTTCGAGTATCTATTCTTAGATGCACAATCATTGCGCCTGCTGTTGTCCCAAACCTCAAGCAGGGTTGAATAGAAAAACTTATATGCAGGGCTTAATACAGAAACCGGTACCGGAACCGCTAACAGAAATAAACCGTTTCAAATCAAGTACCGAAACCGGAACCGGAACCTATACAAATTATTTTTTGAGAACCGAAAATCGTTTACCGTTATTAATGGAACCGATAGCACCGGAACAAAACCGAAACGTTGATACAAGTACAGTTTCGGTTCTTTTACCTTTGTAGAGCGCATCGTAGATTTGGTCACGAATTGTTGAAGATAGCTCAACCTACAGGATGCTAAAATATTTGCATCGGAAGACATTTTCAACATTTGCTCCAGTTTTGCGGCGGCAGATAACGACTTTCTTCTGCAACGGAAAGTATGGGACTCATTCGCGAAATTGTACGCATATTAGAACCAGCGGAGGTGGTGGCCACAACTAAACTTCAAGCCGAAAATCTTGTTTTGGGTGATTTTAATTCCATTTCGATACACTGCAAATTGGAAATATAAAAAAAATCGTAATCTGTTTGCTAGAATTAAGACTTTTATCGCACTTAAACGTGTTCGAAACGATGAAAACATTCTCAACTGGTGGTCAGAATCCTCCACAAAGTTCCCAGAATTGTATGAGATTTCAAAAGTCGTGCTTTCTGCTCCAGCTACGCAGGTTAGCGTGGAACGCCTAATCTCTGGCAGAAAATTTAAA
Source organism: Lordiphosa magnipectinata (assembly GCA_037044535.1). Lineage (NCBI taxonomy): Eukaryota > Metazoa > Arthropoda > Insecta > Diptera > Drosophilidae > Lordiphosa > Lordiphosa magnipectinata. Next base: position 261,662 of record JBAMBO010001564.1, read on the forward strand.
ATATATCCCCTACAAAGTTGTATGGACTCAACCACATTGAATGCAATTATCATACTGCGAGCAAATCATAAGTTAAATAAGACGTGCACGTATAAAATTCAAAGTTAAATTCGAAAACTAAAAATATATAATATAATAATATAATATATGGTAATATGACATAAAGCCCACGGATATAAAGCCGATTTGAAAAATTTCGATCTCAACTTTGAGATATAACTCAGAACTTTCCTGGGCCTTAGGCCCGGACATAAAGCCCCTGGGCTTTAAGTCCGTATTTGGATTTTAATTATTTGACAACAAAAATACCACGTAGAGAATGTAACAAAAACTGAGGCTTAAATTTAGTTGCCATTTAGTGATATTCCATTTTATATTGGCTAAAAAACCGCGAAAATTTTTATAATCATAACCAACGTCTAATAATAACGCGAATTGGAGGACTATGGATGGCGGTTTTTTGTTTACATATAATCCGAAACACTTATTTGCTGTGAACCGCAACTACCGACTGTTTTTAAGTCAAATAAAGCAATTAAAATAGAACGCTTCAACTTCGAAGAAAAGTTCTTAAATATTCCTATGTATTCCCTATATTTTTTGCAGATTCTAGTCTTTATTTTGAAAAATGGTTACACAAGTCTAAATTGAAGATACTGCCCATTGCGAGTCTCAAATTCACATTTTCTTACAATAAGATTTCGCGTTAACAAAAATTAATGATTTCGATTTATCTCAGAATTTCATTTTTCCAATTTAAAAATAAGCTAATACGTACCGGTATACCGAGATAAAAATCCGGGTACCGTATCGAAATCGAAAATCTAAATAAGTTGAAAACCGAAATAGAACCTTTAAACGAAACATTCATTTCGGGACTTACCGGAACCGGTATCGGTACCGAATTTCGTTTCGGGATTAACCCCTGCTTATATGGCACTAAAAAACTTAAAAAAATTTTGAATAGGGCCCAAAACGGTCAAAAGTCATTAATTACACATTAATCTATTCACTTTTGTGAACAACTTGTCGTTTTTAGTTGTGTGTAGCAGTATGCAGCACAAAAAAGCTATACTCCAGGAGACACGATTATACTTGTAAGATTATCTCTATAAAAATACACCAACAACAATTGGACAGACACAACAAAAAGCACAATACCAGCTAATGGGAATATAAAAAATATATTTGGTATACCAGTGTGAACATTTTCCATATTTTCAATTTATTCTCTCTATAAAGGATAAGCCACAGCACGCGTGCAAAGGCTATCAATATTTGCCACCGATTTTCGACAAGTCAGGACCGCACATAATCGGATGACTTTGACTGCGCGCCAAAACTTAGCCGACAACCTTAAAAAAATTTTTTTTTAATACAAATTTTTTCTTGTCTTGTTAATGTACAACTATAAAATCAATTATTAGTTTTGAGTTATAAAACCATGAAAAATCTGACTTTATACCACATTTTCGGGCATTGTGACCACTTTGCATTGATAAACTGTGAACAGATAACATACATACATAATTCAACAAATTGCAAGCAACATTGAAATGCGCGATTGTAAAGACTCTTCATATAGATTTTACGAGGCACTACAGAACTGCCTAAAGGGGTACAACAGTTCATCCATTTTAAGAAACTTTATTTTGCCAAAATACAGCTTCATTATCCTATCCACAGGTACGAGCACTTGCCTTCCGTCAATACTGTTAAAATAATGGATTTAGTGTCGATAGGGAAGGAAGAGGGTTTGTTAATTTTACCAGTTTGGTCAATTATGTAATAGAGATTAGCCACACTAACCATTTCTACTTGTTTTATAAAAGTGGAAAAAATTGTAACGTTCGTAACATTATGTTACGAAAAATATTTATTTAACGTCATAGACTAACGAACTATAACTATTACGAACTATGGAGCTCACCAAGACGGTTTTAGAATCATTTTATATATCTCTTTTCTTTATGCCTCAACAATTTTTTTTTGATTATACCTCAAAAATCGCTGAAAATATTGAAAATGTATGTTGATTTCAAATACAACTTCCCCTTTGAGCAGCGTACGAACTGCACCTAAATCAACCATTATTTCTTTGTTAACGCAAGCTGACCTAAATGTTTTTCCATTATTTGAAAGTCCTCTCCAAGCGCTATATACCATCATGTTTATGTGAAGGATTTATCGCTTAGATCGCCAGAAATGAGTAAATGAGTAATGTAACGTACGTAACTCAGGAAATTCCCATATGGGCACGAAACGATAACATAGGTTTTATAAATACATATAGCAAATATAAACACTTTTTAAATTATTTCTAACATAACTTTCTGCCTTTCTGATTGTTTAGTGGCAGTGGGGAAACGTACGATATTGTAAAATTATAAATTTCTTAGAAACATAAAGCTAAAAAGACTCGTTGAATACGAGGGCCGCTTTTTAAACTTGTAGGTTTGTCTACTTTCCACCCAAAGTAACATATAATAGCGCAAATTTACTCTGAACTTATTTTTGGACGGGCTCTGTCTACTGATTTTCAACACGAAATGTGGTACCTCTTAAATTAAATTTTGAACAAATGGAATCCAAAATCAGATTCTTAAAGTTTGCAAAGTTTGACTTTTGTAACATATGGACAATACCCAGCGACGCAGAGCTGAACGTGTTCTGTCGAAAGTATGCATTACGCCTGTCGAAAAAGTAATGCACTACAATCGCTGCTCTTGGTTAGAGAGATAGTAATCGAAAACAAACAGACTGCGAACATTCTGCATTACAATATTTAAAAACAATATACGAATTCGTAATGGGAATCCGATGGCAGTTCGGCGCTAGCATACATCTTTTACAACTAGTAATGAGGCTCCGTTTACTATGCGGCCATGCATATGGCAAAGTAAAGCAGATTGTAAGGGACCATTTCCTTCATAAAAAAGGTAGTTGTTCAAAAGCTTTCTAAGTTATTAAAGGGTGATTATCAAAGCGTTTGTTTATTAAAAATTAAAAAAAAAAATGAAGAAAATTTGCAATAGTCGATGAAATATTTATTTGGAGCGATACATTAATGCCTGCCATTTACTTTTTAAAAATTATTATATGTAAATGTTCCCCGAGGCTACGCCTGAGGTGGTCCATCCGTAAGCTCCAATTTTGGCATTCTTTTCCCAGCATTTCGGCCGGTATCTCACCAATGGCAGATGTAATGTTGTCTTCCAGGGCTGCAATTGTGGCTGGCTTGGGCCTGTACACAAGAGAAACTTGATATTCGAGGCCAATGGATTGGTCCAAAACGCGAGATTAATAGCTCACCAAACTCGTCCCTCAATTGGTGCATGGTTTCGTGTGCCGTGAGGCATGTGATACCGTCTTGTTAAAACCACATGTCAACCAAGTCCAATTCTTCCGTTTTAGGCAAAAAAAAGTACCTAATCATTGCGATTTTCATTATTTTTGATAAAGTACGGTCCAATGATGTCGGCGGACTACAAACCGCACCAAACAGTTTATTTTACAGTGTGCATTGACTGCTCTTGAACTGCCGCTGGTCAAATTCGGCAATTCTGATTGTTGATATACCCATTGAGCCAAAAATAAGCTTCGTCGCTGAAGATAATTTTTCGGTAAAAATGTGCATCTTCATTCAACTTTTCTAAGGCCCATTCAGCACACAAACGATGTGTGGAAGGTCACCCGGTTTAGTTCTTCCATCAGCTGTACTTCGTATGGTTTTATACCGAGGTCCTTACGTAAAACCTTCCAGGTGGTCGAATAACTCATCTTCAGTGACACTGGCCGATACAGCAGCAATATAAAGGTACGCACTCTCCGCACACGGTATGGTGGATTAATGTCCAATAAAGTGAAACTTGTGCGAAATTTTCTACAATAGCTTGAATAGCCTTTTCGGTGAGTCGATTATGACGACCATAAAATGGACGTTATTTGCGAAACACATTTCTCAGAGAGAGCACGAATTTTGATAATAAAATTCAATGCAAGCGCTATTCGATTGTTCATGGTGAAATGGCAAACCTTATTGAGCATCAAGGCTGCAAACCAGTCCTGAACCGAACCCCACAGAACCAGTTCGGTTCGGGTTTTTGGGTCTATCGAACCAGACCCATAACCGAACCTTCTAAGTTTTCAAACTCCCGAACCTGGACCCGAACTGGACTCCCTCTGCTTGAAAAAAGGTGCAGTTCAAACAGCAACTTTAGTCTGTTTTTTCATTATTACTAAAATGGTTTCATTCTAAATTGCTGAATTAATACCATTTTCATTTCAAAATCATATCTAAACTGCCTATTACGACTTCGAGAAGGATATAGAGTCAAGTTGTTAAATGGCAAAACAAATCCGTTTAATTATTTACATAGAAGGTAGGGCAATGATAACTATAATGAATGTGGTCCATTTGGGTATTGATAAACTTTTCTAATAGCTTCGATATCTGGAAGCTCCCTTCTTAACAAAAATTTGTCTTAGTTTTCTTACCAAAAAATGTCTCGGCGATCTAAGGATCCATGAACCAAGCTTCGAACCCAAAACCTTAAATTCGATAAGTAAGGAACCAATTAGAGAACCGCATTTAAAACTTTCCAACGGGTTCGGACCTTCGGACCGAAACTTCTCCAAAATTTCAAAGGTTTTCAGCCTTGCTTAGTTAAGCCTTTATTACAATAAAACTATTTAAAGCCTCATTTTTTGAAGACACAATGCAAAGTTATGTAATAAGGCCTGTACACAAGCTAAAGCTAGGATCTCTGGTTTTTCATCAGAAATCAATGTTGCCAGAATTACAAACTAATACATTTAATTTATGACAAGATATTCACATTTTAATTAGTGAGTTTAGTTGGCTCTAGGTCCGAAATGTTGCGTATGTTCTCAACTATACCCAAATTATGCATAATACACCAAAAAGAGCTGGTTGACTTTACAGTACTGTCTCATCATTCTCCCGAATGAATCTTTAATAGGCTTTTCGTTGAAGAATGCATGATTGGCAACTGCATTTCCTTACAATTATTGCTTAGATCAGTTGGGAACTACAAAAACATTTTATTTGTATTGTATTTACTATCTTTTTTTATATATCTCGCAGAGATCAGTTAGAGTGAGCATTTGGAAATGCTTAAAAAAATCTTAAAAAAATAGCAAAAATCTATGATGATCCCGAACTCGACTTCCATTTTGAACAATGGCACTTGAAGCAACTATTATTTCGTTGCAACATGTTGTTAACCGATTTGAAAGCACTCTCTAATCACGCTATGTGTCTCTATAATTAAGTGAATAATATATCACATAGATCGCCATAAATGATCCAAAATGTTCATACGAATGTAACAACGTAATGTTTGGTTTTGCCGGACTTGTTGTATGAATTGATGACGTCAACTTTCGTGTATACGTCGAATTAATTAAATTGTTTTTATGCACGCACTTCGGTCACATGTCATGAAATAATTTTGCAAAATAAGCATTCCATAACTATTGTAAAAGAGTGACGACTTAGTTCCACGTAGAGCTAGTCACCCAGTGAAACATTGACTAACTGCAGAGGAGTTCAGAAACCTGAATCCTTGGCAGTTCCTTTTCTTAAATAGCCAATGGAAAATAGTAAATTGGAAGTAATATAGTTGTACAAAATCTTGCGAGACACATAGACTCAGTTAGAAAGATCTTAAACACTTTGATGATTGTATTTCTTGTAATACGCTCAACTTGATCGTCGTCATCTTCACAATTTGATTGATCAGCAGCGGCAGCAGCAGTCAAATATCGAAATGCAAAATGTCGTTAACCTGCTGATGATTAATGAATTTGTCATAATCGAACATAACATAAACATTCTGGTTCTTCATAAATCACAAAATGTAGAAAAGCGGGTCGATTGGTCGATTAAGCGACCCTTTCATTGTGTTGTATTGTTTTGTGGACTTGGTTAGGCCATTATTAATAAACAAATAAGTTGGACTCATAAAAAAAATTGAAGAAAAATTGTGGCAATTTTGAAGCATGCACACAGCTGGACGGCATGGCTCATCAGGTAATTTACATGGCCTTTCAATTCTCCATCCACTAACAAACACTCTCTTCCTTTTACTTGGCAATGGACAACAAACGGTGCACATAATTGCCACAAAATCTCGACCACAAAAAGAAGAAGAAATTGAAAACCAGTTTTGTGGACTAGCCTGGTGGTTAGTACCTTTCTTTTTGCTGCTGCTGCTGTGTTTGGCTATTTATTTATTTTAACATAACATTTGCCTATTTGCCATAAATTTTCTCAGCCATTTTAAATGGAAAGTCTGCTAAATCAATATTTCTTCATTTCCTCCTGTCCGAATTTGTATTAACTTTGGAAATTGAATTTTTGGTCGCCCAAAAAAAATTGGCATTAAAATTTTTCTCACGCTTAATTTACCACCGGATGATATTTTATAATGACAACTATATTTATGTTATTGTTAGTTTTTTCTTCTATTGTGGTTGTTGTTATTCTGGCCAATCGCAAACCGGTTGCCTTCAAATGCGCACGCTCGCGCTTTATTTAAATTTTGAACTGGTTTGCTGCTGATTTGTATTTTTTTTTCGTCTATTTTTATGTGAACCCACTACTACTTTATATATATAAAATTCAGATTGTTAGATTTCATAAAAAACCAAAAATATAATTTGTCTTTTAACGTTCACATCGACTTGTTCTGAAAATTAACGACTATCTTGTGTCTGTCATCTATAAAGCGAACAAATATTGTTGTTTTTCTTTATTTGACTTCCGTACTTATTATTACACTGACCCATTTGTGCATCTTCTTTAAAGTTTTTGGGGGCCACTCGAATTTCTGTGCTGATTTCTAAACAACAAAAAAAAAGAATGAACATAAAAAATAAAAACCAATTTCAATTAGCAAAGCGCTTTTCCGGGTTTTAGAAATGTAAGCTGAATAAATGAAGTAATATTGAATTGCTGCTTAGGTTGGCATAGGAGACGTCGACTACGACGACAAAAATAGCATTGAGAATAATGCCAGCCCATTAAGTGGAGTTTCATATTGAGCAACATTTGTGGGGTGGTCTGTTGAGCACATTTGACTGTATGTTTTATGTATGAAGAACAATTTGGGTTTGGCCGAGCCGTTTACTCATTTTCCCCTGACAGTAGCTTAAGGTGGAAAGTTACTTTAAGATAAATCAAAAGTTCTTTAGATAGGCTCGCATAGAGAAGTTATTCTAGTCTTTAAAATCAATTTGAATAAATCGATTCGGCGATAAAGTGTAATAAAGTTTGGTATATTCTACACTTTTAAGGCTGTAATGACATTCTCCGTATTTACGTGCTATTTTAGTCTCACCAAACCATTTTACAGTGATTTCAAGGATGCACTGTGTTGCTTACACCAACAACATTTTCCCCATTGAAGTTCCGTACTCAGAACGAGAGAAAATTCCTTTCGTCACAGTATTTCATATAATTAGAAACACCTTAGCTTTGCTTTAATGCTTATGTACTGTTAGAAAGTGTTTTTATTTATGTGAAATACTGTGACGAACGGAATTTTCTTTCGTTCTCAGTACCAGGCTTCAATAAATTTTGTGACAAAAATTGTTTGCAAAATTTTTATGTTTTACATAATTTTTTTTATATATAAAGTTGAAATTTAACTGTGGGATTCATCCAAAGGAAGACGACTTTGAAATAAACCACAAATCCTTAATTATTTTAAAAGTTTAGCAAATTGTTTGGCTTTTATTAAGTCCCAAATTAGATTTTCGGCTAGAAATAAACTTATGAGAATGTCAACATATAAATTTAAGCCCAGATTCATTATAATAATACATTTTAGATCTCTAAATTTGAGTTTTCCAAAGAGTTGTGGTTATTTCTAAACCCCGGATTTTATGCAAAATCATATTTTGAATGGGTGGACCGGAATAAGTTCTGATTGCACAGAAATTTGATTCATAAAAAAAAACTTATTTTGCATATTTCACATATTTTGCATATCAAAGTGAAGAAAAACATATGCCAAAACATTATTTTATTTTGACAAAAGGCGAAACTTATAGCTCTGGATTAGTTGGTGCTAAAGTTGATTTTGGGCAATTGTTCGTTTTCAAGAAAATTACAAAAAACCAATGCATTCGCACGCGACAAAAACAGAACTCGCTTTCAAGGCGAACAGTTCAAACACTGATTTCAGCGGAATCTGAAGGAATATTTTAATGCGACTAATTTTAAAATGTAATGCATTGATGTATCTTAAAAATATGTTGTATTTGATTCAAAAATATTAAGTAGATTATTTTTTATTTAGTTTTAATCACTGTCGCACGCAACATGTCGCTTGCGACATTTTGTTCCATCATACTTTTTATGTGGTTTCCATTATAACGCCAAGAAAAAACTTAAAGTTTAGTGCAATAACATAGTTTCTCGTGGTTTTTTTTGACCATTTGTGCCCTCAGAACGATTTTAGATTGCAAAAGTAAAAGAAATCTAAAGCCACTTTTATCAAAAAAAAAAGTGCAAAATGAATGTCCAAATTAGAAAAATTGCGATAGCGCTGCCGTAAATCCGAATATTTCGATATGGCTTATGTATAAATGTTAGATTTGCTTTCATTAGTTTAATTTGACTGTTTCCCCCTGAAAATTTGATAAAACATAGTGTTTTTAACCACTTTTAAATTTTTGGCTGCCGTTGACATTTCTGTGGAAATGCCCATATTCAGAATTTAACCGACATATTATCCAAGTAGACTTCCAAAATAAAGATTCTAAATATTCAATTTGCACCTATTGATATACACAGTTATTGTAAGGGTGTTAAATTGTTTGGAAAAAGTAAAAAATCAAAAAATAGGCCGAAAATAACCAAAAAAGTGAAGCACCTTAATTCTGGGGTGCGCGAACTAACGAACGAATCTTTTGTGGTTAAAAATAAATGCATTTACTGTAGTGTATGCCGAAAATATGTAGAAAGTATTTATTACTAAACAGCAATTCTAAATTTATAAACCTTAAAAATGTTTTCCAGAGATTGGTATGGATCGAAAATCGCAGCTTCTTTAGCACATTGCCCCCTATGCTGGCACATCAAATGGAAATGGGGAAAACACATTCTACACAGACTTATGCAAGACCATGGTGTCGATAAATTTACTAAGAAAATGCAAAGTTTAAAAAAATTTTCGCGCCAATCATGTTTTAGTACATGGCAATCCTAAGCCGTGTTCTACTCAAATTTCAAAACTTACGCCTGCAATGCCAGCTGAGGTTAAGTGGCAAGTTGGTTTTGGTTGATATGGCAGCCTTCGGTTGGTTTCGCAAACAATTATTAAAACGCAAATTTTCAATATTAAAACAAATTAAGTATTTTATTCATTTGTTGCAATCTCTGCAAAAAAATAATGTTGTTTATATTTCCAAAATAAATTTTCATTATCAAAATTGTTTGAGTGGTCAATTTTGCTAAACACGAGAGATTTGAAACCAACCGAAAGATATTTCTGTTAAACCAAGAATTGGGCTTAGGTTGAAATTTCATTGAAAAAGGTTTCCGTGGCACCTCTGATATAAAAATCGGGTCTGCAAGCAATTTTGAACCGAACCGGTTTGAACCCGAATCGCACAGCATAAAATCCATTCAGATTCTGGAAGAGGAGTTAGTCACTTGCACCATATATGCGTTTTATTCAAACTTTCTAAATCATCATCGACTGAAGTTGCACAGGCTTTTCCAATTAACGAGTTAACAAATTTAGTGGTTTTCTATTTAAATTGGCTAAAACTTAAGCCGAATTAAGGTTCGAATCCAAACCTATACCTGAAAACCTTGAACCTAAAATCAGGTTTGCAGTCTTGATCGTGTGGTTGGAATTTCTTCCTTTAATGCGAATATCTGGACAAAAGTATAATACCATCTCCAAGGGTATAAAGAAACGTTCCCAATTACATGTTTTCTGTATACGTCTTAAAACTGTAAATGCTGTCTGCCAGTAGTTCGATTTAAAAAAGAATTGCTATCATAAAAATAATAAGATTTGGTACTATACAGTAACCTTAGTCGTCGCAACGTCGTGTTATCTACAGGATCTCAATTTGTTTCTAAAATTTCCCTCATAATGTTGAACTCCATGGAAGGTCTCCAGGTCTTAACTTACACAATCATTCTAATCAGCATCGTCATTAAATAGTTGACACTTACATACATTCATATGTATTTACGTTGAATTTAATCTCCCAAAATATCAAAATATTTACCCACCAAATATTTCACACTTTTGGTGGCGCTTTTTCAAAGAATTATAAATTATCGAAAAATGTTAGTCACTATCTAAGCTTAGTACGATTGTGTAATTTGAGATCTTATGCTCATTCTTTAATTTACGTTTAGTGCAAAACTTCTTTAATTTCTTTGTTGACTCTATTGTTCATTAGGGGGATCTACCTGGGTTATAAAAAAACTTTGCCTACTTTTCGAGTTCTCTTTTTCGCCTGCTGTTGTTGTTATTGTTGTCTTAGCTGGCTGTAATTTGTTGCCATTGTTGTGTTGTTGGCCTGGGCTCGTCTGCTTGCCCCCTTGCCAGTTGTTGTTTTTGTTGTACCCATGATTGCCATTCGATTTGACCTCGTTACGCATGCGTGCGCATGTTTCATGCTACACTACAAATTTTCGCATAAAACTTGCGCTTCGTCTGATGAGTAAGCGCCAAAAGTCTACGACTCTTGTCAGGCCACACTCAATTCGTCAATCTTTGATTTTTGTTTAATTTTCGGTTTTTTGTTTTTCAAGCCACGCAACAGAAAATTGCACATTTTTTTTGACATGGATTAGCAAATTGACTGCGAAAAGAAATACACAACAATAGAAAAACGATCGATTGGTGATCGATTCGTAAGATCAGCTGAGCTTGGGCAAGCCAGAAGATAATGATGATGATGAAGTTAATGATGATATTGGCAACACACATATGAGACTGGAATCGATTCTTTCGAGAGCCTTTGTTGTTGGTGCAGTTTGCAATTCATGGGGAGCTGCTGCTGGGGCAACAACAGTAGTGGTTGTACTACAAATCGGGCGTAAAATTTCATGGGCCTGCTATTGAATTAAAAACGGGTTTGCGTTGTTGCTGCTGCTTCTGTACGAGCGGCAGTTTGTTGCTGTTTTTCTAGGCTGCTTGCAGCAATGGCTGCTTACTTGCTATCCAAAAGCAGGCAATCAGGCAGGCTAACCAAGTCAAACCAAGCCAAGCCCCAAAGCAGCCACAACGTGTAGTACTGTCGACCTATTGTTTGTTTCATTTATAAACTCCTTTGAAGAAAAACTTTAGAGGTATCATCACTTTCTGATCAAGTTGGTAAACACATAAAAATGATAGCTCATCAAAACTGAAAAGAGTCCATTAGCATTAAATAAAAGAGGATCCCAGCTAAGTCAACTAAGAGCCAACTGTAGTAATAACATTTGCACCGATAAAATTCTGCCTATGTGGGTCAAATACAGAAATTAAACATTATTAATGAACTAAGCCATTTGTCTGACAACTAATAGCCTATTTCCACCAAATAAATGAAGCTTCATTTCTTGAAATGTTGCATTTTGCCCTTCATTTCTTTCATTTCTCAAAAACGATGGCATTCCCCACGAAGGAATTTGGTAATTTTTAAAAAAGTACTCGCTACTCTCTGGCACTACTCGTTGCTCTCTGGAAATAGAAAGTGTCATCACCAATTTGAATTTAAAAAGTAGGCGCAATTTTGTTTAAAATATAAATTAGTCAAAAAAAAGTTGTGTATTTAGCTTTCTGCTGATAATTCAGGGCGATAACAATGCGTTCGCCCCGCGTAATTGATTTCCTGACGGGAATGGCTTTTTTTGGGTAAATATTGCAAAAAGTCTCCGTGAGTTTGAAAGTGGCACCTGTTGTTTAAATCAAACCACTCGGCTTTGAACCCAAATGTTAATTCGTGCTTGTAAACCGATCCGCAAATTCAATTGGTGTCATTTCGAAACTACTGCACCGAGCCGAAAATTAATGTGACGATTTAATATCAAAAGCTACATTCATATTTTTTCTCTCTTACTGTACTATCGCCAAATATTTTCCCTCCAGAGGCCAACTGACAAATAATTCTTAGCTATTAAAAGTCGAATGGAAATAGGTAGAAAGTTCTGCGTCAAGAACAGTAATCTGGGGGATCCATATGTTTTACCTACTGCCTGATTTAAGTACTCATTCCAAAAAGAGTTTGATTGAGTGTGTCTCCTTAGTTGGATATTCTTTCTGCATAGTCTGTTGTCTTATTCTCAATAATTAGCTTAGTTTAATTTATAATTATAATCAATAATCTTATCATTAATTTACAATTAAAGTTTTTAATATTGGAAAGTTGTCTTAAAAGTACTGAATATGAATTTAAAGGAAATATTTTTTTTTAGCACAATGTGACTGTTTTAGTAAGCTCTTTAAATATCAATTATAGAAATTGTAGCAGGCTCAATAAGTTATGTTTTTGTTCATAACTTTTTAAAAACAAAACACACACACACACCACAAAGGAGTCTGGTTCACTATATAGCTATTTGATGAATCACAATGATTCAATCATCAGCAGTCTTTGCCTGTCTTCAGCGGGTTAGCAGAATATACCTCATGCCAGCATTTGCTATCACCGCTTGGAAATCCCAAAGTCAGGTTTATAGCAAAATCTGACATCAGCAACCAACCAATTTTTGTACTCTGTGCCAAAGGTACACAGAGTATATTAAGCTTGTGCAAAAGTATGCAACAGGGAGAAGGAATCATTTCCGACCCTATAAAGGACATATACACAGAAAATCAAAATCATGATTAGACATCGAATTTTATGCACTTTTTTTAAATGAAGGTTGATTGAGGTAAAAATTTGGTACTATGCTAATTTAATAACCCACTTTCCATTGGAAACTGCATATTCAATATATGCAAATTTTGCATAGACAAATATGCAAAATATTATCATTCTTGAGCTTAGATTATTATAAAAAATATATAGATGGCATATATAGACGGTTAAATGAAAGTTGTAGACCGAGAAAGTGAAAGGTGTACCTTGAAAGTTCTAAAATATTGGGAAATTTCTAAATTGTTCATTAATTTCAGATTTTTATGAAGATTTTATGGACGGCTATAGTACACGGGTAAATACAGGAGATGTGGAACAAATGGTCAAAAAATCGCGAAATTTCAAAATTTGCCAAATATTCAAAGGACCTAAGATAACTATGAAGGTTGGATAGATGGCTATTGAAGACGCGTATATAAGAGGCTTAGACCAAAAACATCGAAATTTGTCAAATTTTCATTTGAGTATTTACGAAAGCGCAGGCGTTGGTAAATAAGAGGCGTGGATTGAACAGGTGACCAAAGATTATATGAAAACTTAATAGACGGCAATAGTAGACGGGTAAATAAAGCAAGTGCAGATCGAACTGTTAAAAAAATCCGAAATTTTCAAAATTATTATTTGAGTTTTGATTTTTCGCGAAATTTGCATGAGTTTTGGTAATCGATCGGAAACAATTGTGGACGCGTAAATGGTTAAATCCAACGGTCCAAAAAGCTGCGAAATTTATAAAGCAGACAGGTAAATTGACGGGTCAAGATCAAGCGGACCAAAAATCCGGATATATACAAAATTGTATGATTAGTTCAGATTATCATGAAGATTTAATAGTTGGCAATTAAAGACGTGTAAATAGAAGGGGTCGGTCAATCGGTTTAAAAAATTTTAATACTTGCGAAATTCTTATATGAGTTTAGATTGACACGAAGACGGGTGTATCGACGTAAATAGGAGGTGAAGATTATACGGACAAAAAACTCGCGAAATTTAAAAAAAATTTTATGAGTCTAAACTCATTCTAATCTAATTATCATGAAGATTTTATAGATGCCAATTGTCTATTAAGCTTCACTTCTACGTATTGTGTTTAAAATTCTAAAGGGGGCGCAGCAACGCACGCCGGGTGCCTGCTATGTAAATATGTATTCCAAAACAGTTTGATAGCAAATCTCTTAGCCATTTTTGAATTAAAAGTGTGTTTTTATCACTCATTTTCGGCATTTTAATTGATTACAAGTTGAATTGGTGACGTTGATTTGCAAGTTCAAACAGATTTGCAACAAAATCAGAAAATTGTTAAATAGCACAAAACAGGTTTTTTTTTTTGCATATTTTGCATATTTTTTTATGCAAATATGCAATTTATGAAAAATTGTTTTTAGCGGACTTAGACCATTGATCAATACAAATAAGATGTGTGCAATCAGAACTAAAATCGGACATGCGGTTCAAAATATGCAAAATCCGATGTCTAATCATGATATTTAGTATCAATCTGGTATTTTGTAGTATCAAATCGGCATTCAGAACGAATGACGAAATTCGCCAGAAAAAGCTACTCGGCACTCCTTATGATCGATGTATGTAATTGTTTTTGCTGATTGTAGAGCTACTTAATTGCTATCCAAATGAAAAACAATCTTATTAAAAATCCAAGATTTTCATATTTTTTAAAAACATTTTATCGTACAAACGTAACGTCACGTAAGGAACATTTGAAATGCAAACGTTTCTACCAAATCTCTTGTATTTTCTATGTCACCCACGATTAACACATTCATTGATCTTAGACAATGGACGACATACATCCGTTTGAACATCATTAGCGTACATATGATCTTTACATTGTGATTCCACGTTTATGGGCAGAAATTATGATGAGCTTGTTGGCGGTATCAAAGCTTTGCTTTAGTCAAGCAGGGTTAGTAAAGGGACACTAATATTTTAGAGTTCATAGACTGTTTTTCAGATAATTCTATTTCGTAAATATACCTAAACATTGTTGTTGTCCAAACCGGAGCTTTAAAACTTGTATTCCTGTTCGGCTTAGTCGGTAGTGCTTAATATCTGTATAATCAGTCCAAACTTCCAAATCATTACACTTTATAATAGAAAAATGTGAGTTTTCGCATTAATTATCCAAATTAAATTCCTAAGCTGTTTAATTACTTCAAAAATTATTCGGATATGCATGCGTGGTTCATAAATTCTAGAAAAATCGGAGATGCAATAAATGCCGGAAATAAAAACGATTTATCGAAGTATCGATATTTTTGTTAAGAACGACGATTTCGATATATCGCCTCAGAAAAAACCGATAACATTTGACTCAAGATGAGCACATACGTTATCAAAAACAGCGTAACAGCGGCATTTCTCTATTGTAGTACAATGATACTGGGAAACGGAAAATGGAATAGGGGCCATCATCTTTTTGGATTAGGAAGGAGGTAGTCATCATCAGATTAGATAGACATCGCTGTACAACAACTTCAACGACCCATAAAAACGAAAAACATTTTATTTCGTACTTGTCTGTGAATCGAACCCTGTACCTTTTGCACTCAACAAACCACGTGTGGAATGGCGTGTTAGCGCATTGCGCCATCGCAAACTTTTGCAACTTCACTTCCAAAAAGCTACTTATACTTTTCTGTATGGTGGTTGAGCTAAGTTGAATTTTGCTCATTTCCAGTACTCAACATTTTTGAGAAAGTCTTGTTCTTATTTTTATCAAAATCTATCGCTTGGTACTGATTTCTTAGAGTATGTAAGGCTTCGTTGGGGCCCGTTGCTAACCTTCCTTTTCTTGTTTTGTTGTCATTTTCGCAAGCTTGCTTACAGCCAGCCAGCCCATATACCAAGCCACACATACTTCCATACATACATACCCGTACATCTACTTACCTACGTTTATGCTTCATATATACTTATTTATATTTGATTGTTTGTTTGTGGCAAACTGTGAGTAAACATTATAATGAGCTGCAATGCAATGACCGGGCCCAAAAAAAAAAAAAAAAAGTCGGGGGAAAAAAAGAACGCCCACGCCATGTGCTAAACCAAAACGTTGTAGGACCCAACCCAAAATTTTTAAACCCAAGCTGCAACACTGCAACTCCCAGGCCACGGACTGTGGCCAATTTCCAATTGCTGCCATTTCGTTACCCTTTTGTCCAATTTGCCAAGCATCAATGTGAGAGAAGGAGTAGAAGGAGGCGTGGCAGTTGGCATCCTACGGATAGGCGTTCACATCTTCCCTTTGCTTTTTTTTCAATTACAAAATCACCAAAGCAAACCGAAAGAAGCAACCCGCAAAGAAAGCAGACAAACAGTCAAAACGGAAATTGGTAAGAGAAGAAATAAAACAGCATAAACAACAACAACAACAACTGGCGCAAGTGCAAATGGGCTTGAAACTCTACACAACCCGACAGAGCCGCGGCTACGACGACGACGACGTCCCGTGGAGACTTGAGCGCGCGCGCGAAGACGAAGCTTTGAAAGTTCCCCAGTCACAATATCTTCAAGTCGCCGCTGGATCAGTTCAAGTTTGTACGTCGAAGCCGCGAGTTGTCGGTCGGACAGAGCGTGGCTGAAGTGGTTACACACACACGTGCATACATATACATACGTACATATACCACCTACCTACCTATGTTTGAAGTCTGAAAGCGAAAACTAAAGCTCAAGTTCAGTCAGCGAATCGTTGTCATCGTTGTTGTCGTCGTCGCCGTCGTCTCCGCCGCCGATTTCTATGCAAATTATTACTCAGAAAAGAAACATATAAAATAAAGCGTGCTATTTTTATTTCGCTAAATGTCGACTTCAAGCTTCGAGACTTGCAAGAGACTGTAACCCGAGTCGCCATCCACGAACAGAGCAGCGGAAAAATAATATAAAACAGATTGTATCTGTATCTATAGTGGCGACTGAAGCAAAAAATAAATAAATAAATAAAAGTTGCTCCCCAAAAAGCAAAAGAAAAAAAAGAAAACTGTGATTTGTGTTTAGTGTCTAGAACAATCATTTCTCGAGTCCAACTCAAGAAATGTGAGTGGGGATCTCTCTCCCTTCACGCTATCTCTCCAACGAAATGGAATATCTTTGCATATTGAATGCCTTTGAGCAAAACTATTACAATCGTATCAAGGAAATTGCCGCAGCAGCCGCCTCTGTGGCCCCTTCCACTTCCTCGTCAGCATCCTCAACAGCCAGCTCGCCCACAACCTCAGCCCGGGAAGTGGCTCAGGCTGCCGCTTTGGCGGCCACGCAAAGATTGGCTGCCTATCAGCAGCAAGTACCATCCGAGTTTCCTTCAGCCCAGGCGGCAATGTTTTATCATCAGCAACGGCAGCGACAGCAGCACCACCACCACCAGCAGCATCAACATCAGCACCATCAGCAACATCAGCAGCAGCTTCAAGCGGCATCCGTAAATCATCAGCAATCCTCAGCAGATCAAAACTCCAATATGGCCAATAGTTTACTTTGGCAACCATGGCGTGATCTTCAACAGGCAGCTGCAATGCATCATCAGCTTTATAAGCAGCAGCAACAGCAACTACAATTGCACAAAGGTTCGTTTTTTATTTTGTTTTCTAAAGAAAACCTAGTGAAAATCTTTGGAACTGACCTCCAAAGATTTGAAAGATGGAATATGTCACATACTGTAAACGGAGGAAGAGAATTCAGAGAATTGTTACTCATCATAGAAGGGTAGGGTATGAGAGATTTGAGGTGAAATAAACGAAGTTTAATTACAATTATTCATTTGATAGTTGAAATCTAATGTTTCTTTTCTGGTAAATGTTTACTTAGAGGTAAACAGCTCCTAAAATTCTGAAACTAATTTTCCTCGATAGATCACGAAATATGAAGAATTTACGTGCAGAAAGTAATTGGCGGTCGACCATGGTTCTCTTTTTCAAAGTTTGAATTTTTGCCAATATAAATATATGCTCGATCATATCTGCTTTTCGAATTTAGTTTGTTGTTGCAAATAAATAAATTGAAAATATTTTTTATCTATATATAAGGCGTACGTTTGTTCGAATTTCAGTGCGAAAGTGAGGAAAACTTGACACCTATTGGAACTATTATGAACTTATTTCCACGCCATCTAAGGAGGTCAAATTCAAGACGCGTTTTTTTAACATGGTTTCCACCGGAGGCCTACTCCACGGAAGCCCCCGAAAGACGTATTTTTATTTAAGTGGTCTCGGCAATCGGTACAGCACATTTTCGCAAAGTTAACATTCAAAGTGAATAAAACAACAAATGAATTTATTTCTGCGATAAATATTGGCATATATGTATTGTAAAAAAAAACATGTGATCGAGCATATATTTGTATGGGCAAAAACTTAAATTCAATTGCAAGAGAACAATGGTCGATCGCCAATTACTTTCTGCACTTAAATTCTTCATAATTCGCTGTCCATCTAGGAAAATTAATTCGCGAATTTTAGGAGCTGTTTACCTCAAAGTAAACATTTACCTCATTTCTTTTATTGTTGCATCGACAAGCCTCTCACTGTGCTTAACCAACTTGCTTCTTTTTGCACTACAAGTCAAAACTAGTTATAACGTTTTGTAGCTAAGAAGCCTAATTCTTAATCTTCTGAAGAGCAGTTCTTCCTGCTAAGGTTATGGCACAAAACTTTCCGGGAGTGTTGAAAAAAAAATGGTAGGCGTGACAATAAGAGGCGTCGTTTTTAAAAGAAATTGTCGTAGTAGGGATTTGTATTTGAACTAAGAACTAAATCAATTAAACTAATTATAAATCTCTTAGTTGGTGTAAATCTTAATTCAATAGTTCTTCCTTTGATAAGTCTAAGCTATAAACACTTTTTCCAAGGTAACGCGGAATTGGGCAGGTTAGTTTTAAAAAATTTGGAATCGGGACGAAGTTTAAAATCAGTTCATGCTTGATTCTGATCTGAGTCAACGATTCACCGATTCAATAGCTTTTAACATTGGGAATATTTCGTACGATTCGTTTTAACAATTCAATTCAAACAGCTCATGTTAGCAAAGCAATTAGAACAAACAAGCTAAACTAAAGTACCGAGCCACAGACTGACGACTTATTAAATCGCGAAAAAATACCAAAGAGGATAAAAAATAGTAATAATGAAAACGTCAATGCCAATCAAGTGAAAAATCATGCCAGGATCAATGAAGAAGCGCAATTCGCAGCTAAGGGATCTCCATGGTAATAAGACCGCTAAATACTTAAGAAACTGCTTTTCAAGACTACAAAAGACCACACATAACTACACAACCATGATTATGACAGAATTGAACCGCGATAAATACCGTGGATGACCAATGAGCACATATCAAAGGCGGAATATAAGTATAGCAGAAAGTGTCTAAATTGACCTCATCCATAATAAATGTCTTATGCAAATATTATTGAATATGGACTTATGGACTACATCTGTCAGGCTCTTGTTCTAAATTACCAGCGAGAATAGTAGAACTGATTCATTCTTTATGCTTTATCTATGTTCCTCAGCATTGGTCATCCGTGATTCGGGGTTCAGTGTTGTCAAAACCATGGCTATGTAGTTATGAGTGGTAATTTGTGGTGTTGAAAAGCAGTGTCTTAAGTATTTAGCGGTCTCATAACCATGGAGATCACTTAGCTGCGAATTGTGCTTATGCATTGAAAAGTATGCAACATTTTTTAACTCGGCTATTTATTCGATCTTTATGAAAATTTGAGGGAGTTATAGATATTGCGAATATAATAGTGAGTTTAAAATATGAGATTGATACACATAATAGGAGTCTACATTTCAAATTTGGTTGCTCTGCCTCTTCTAGTCTCTGAAATCTATTTTTCCGTGGCTGACATGTCCAGGTGAAATCTTTTTTAAGCTCATCGCTGGTTTCAGCTAATCATTCCGGAAAACTAATAAATGAGAGTCTAAGAAAACTATAAGACATGTTGGATTTAATTTCTTGAAAATGGTCGAGCATCTCTCAAATTGTTTTTTAGGATTCCGGTGAAAGTAACTTCAAAGGAACTCACTGAAAACTATCTATACTGAATTTCAGGGTTTCTTCTCTAATACATTCAAGTCTTCTTATCTTCAAATCTTTTTTTTGAGTTTAGACTTTTATATTCTTCGTACGAGCTTTTATAAAGTTTCTAATCACTCCAAGTTTAATATGGAAAGGTTGTAAATAGATTTTTCCTGTCTTCGCCGAGGGTGACTTAAAAACACTCAATTAGTTAAATAAAGCTCCTTACGTGCACGAGCAAAAAAAACATCCATACTTAATAAATCCTTATTGCATTTCCATGACCAAACCGTATTATTAGAAGGACTTTAGCAAGTTTGGGACTCTCTAGAGGCATGTGAATTCACATTCAAACAATTATTAAACGGTTTCCTAACGTAATTTTCTAACTCTTTATTCCGCTTAAGATGGCTTTCTAATTTAAAAATTCATTCTCCGGGTCTCATGAACCAAATTTTTGTTGTACCGTATTTATTTCTCATCTTGTACATAGAGCTATATGTCAGATTAACTTGCAAATAACAGAGTAAATTGTAAGTAGGTTGATCTAACACATAGCAGCGATCTTGACTAGGAAAAATCTGGACTAAGGGCCGACTTCACATCTTCTACATAGCACTCTCTGTCACTTAAATTAACAAATAACAGAGTAAATTGTGAGTTTATCTGACACATAGCAGTTATCTAGAAGATGTGAAATCGACCCTTAGTATATAAAAAGCAATAATTAACTAACTAAACTGAAATTACAAACTAAGTTAAGAACAATTTTAGCAGAGGGACTAATTTCGAAATTCTAAAGTCTGTAAATACTTGTAAATCAATTTTTCCCCAGGCTCACCTGTCTAGAACTTTTTCAATGACGAAGTACTGGTTATTCCTGTCCATCACTCACATTAAGTGCAGACGTGACATTTCGTTGTCTCGACTTGTGTGAGGAAATTAAAGTTCACTAGAACAAACCTAGACCACCTATCACTTTCTAGTCACTGAACCTCTGCTTCGCATAACACCTTTTGCTCACGTGAACCTCTTTTCTATTCCACAATGCTAAAGTTCAATGGTTTTGCAATGGTTACGTGCCCATTTCCCCTATTTATAATCATTTAATCACTCCCTTAATGAAAGGAAATCGGACTCGATTCTGACTCTATTTAGCATTGCCTGGATGGATGGATGGATTGAAAAAGCGTGTGTTTTTAGAACGTGCCATTTTGATTTGATGACGATGACCGATCACGTCAATCGGTTACGCCAGCTGACTACTGACGTCTTCTCGATTTCATGTGGCTTGATGTGGAAAATTGGTAATGAAATTGGCAACACTTTTTCTTTACGCCCGACACCGGCTGTCCACAATTAGATTGGCTTCATCGTCGCTGTCGTCAATTGCCTCTCCCCTGTAATTGGCCACATTGCACAAATCACACAAATGCTTTCAATTACATGAAAAAAATGAGCGCCTGTTTAAACATTAAACCTCCATAAATCGCTAGGAGGAGGCAGCGGAATAGCGGGGGCTGCTGTGCTTGTCTCGACTCCACTTTTATTTTACTTTTTGTTAATTTGTTGACATATTAAAACCAGATTTGCAATCAAGTCGGCCAACGGGCGGGCTTCGGAGTAACGGGTTGCTTGCGATATACGGCGCTGGATGACTCACGAGCCGGCGCGAGAAATAATATAAATAATGAAAAAAACGCCTGCGACGGCGGCGACGGTGATGGAAAAATAAATACAAAAAAAAAATAAAACAACAAAAAACCAAAGCAACAAGTAACTTGTTTGCATAAGCAACAAATTTGTGTTGTTGTTGTTACTGTTGCTATTTGTAGTGCAATCCATGCCATATAAGTCGAGTATTCCGAGTTGAGTTTCGGTTCTCTCTTTGTAAATCTGAAAGCTTGTTTTTATTTTTGTGGGTGATTAGGCCGGCGTTTTGCTGTAGGGCAGGAGAGTAGCGGAGGGGGTTTAAAAGGTTACGGGGCTTTTAGAACTTTCATAACTAATTTACATTTTGTACATATTCAAGGTGAACTTTTGTACATACAAATGTATAAAAGAGCGAGGCAAACGATTTTATGAATTGAAGAACTAATTTTATATATAATATCTTATATATCCATTTCTAATATTTCTTACAAGAGAAGTGCCTGGCGTCCTCCCAGAGTCTTTTATAACATGATGTTTTTAACCCATAGCAGTGTTTCCTTCTTTCAGTTGGAATAGTCACAGGCGGCTAGACCTGGAGAATAGGCTATGTGGAGTAGCAGTTCGTAGCCCAATTTATGTGTGCACCAGTAGCTGGTCATGCAGTAATTTTTGCCTTATTTCAAGGTCGTAATACCAAAATAAAAAAAGCAGACCTTTTTGGGTGCAGTTTAACCTAAAGAAACCCAGTGCTTTGATTTTACCTTGGCCTCTTTTAACCGGTTCGGTTTAAAATCCGGTTTGCAGTCATGCTTCTTAACCGTTGAAATTTAATGATACAGTCCTCCCAGCATTTATGAGGACTTATCATTTCGGGGGTGCCACAGAAACCTCTTTCAACTTCAAAAGTCCATTACAAGAAAACCTTAGCCAATCCGACCAACCCCAGCCAGGGTTTTTTAACTACCATAAATCCCTTTCAAATTTTGTTGGTCTCGTTGGTATCAAAATTTTGTGGTTCACTATGTAATTATTCGCAAAACCAACTGATCAATCAAAACCAACTTGGCACTCAACTTCAGGTGGGGACATCTATCTATAGTGGGAGCCAACGAACTAAGGGTTGGCAAGTTATACTTCATGACTGCCGCGAAAATATTTTTAAATTTTGCATAATATTTTTGAAGAATATAATTTAAACATTCTTCATAAAACATATAACACAATAAAAAATTTCATTTAAACACCAAATTAACTCATCACTAGAAACTGGGAAATTTTTGTGCGATATATGCATTCCTGTTTCTGAAGATTGACCATTAACTGGAACACAAACCTTCTAATAACTAGATTTTCCAATAAGATAATTAAATCTCTCGAAGTTCTGTGGCACCGACGAGATTTACAAACAAACCGTCTGTGAAATCTATAGAGGGCGGGGGGTAGGCTGCTATTTTACATGGAATTTCGACTTGCTGTCTCTTGGGCCACTTCAACTTACTATTCAATTGTTTAACGTTAAAGGCCTATTTCTAGAAAAAATAAAAATTTATGTTACAAAATTGTCAGTTGTTTATGTTAGGTGGATTGTAAGCAAAGTCTAAAAAAACTGATTTGTCAGCCGCTTGAATTCAAATTCTGTGCTTGCAATCCACACAAGCGGTCGATATGGCAACACTATGATTATTTAGTTTCTTGTCTGGAAATCAAGAAAATAAATGAGTCGAAAGAAATGGCTCATCATGTTCAATGCTTTTTTATATCCTGTACCCATACTGGTGATGCAACAAATCATTGAAGCTCCCTGTAAATACTGTCAGACGTGGAGTCTTTTGATAAATATGGAGAAGTCAAAAATGAAGTAAAAGAGGACGAAGAGCTAGAGCGGATGAATGGACACTAGATGGGGTGTTGCTAGACACAGTACCTGAGTACAAACACCTTATCGTTTTACTGACTTCCAATATGTCATTTAAGAAATATTTGGCACAGAAATTGGCAGACGCCAAAGTTGCTATTAATAGCGCCTGGAAACATCTGCTTGGGAAGAAAAAAGTCAACAACAGCACCAAATATAAACTGTTTCTAGCCACATTCAGGGCAATTATGGGTTATGCACAACATAAGTACATACTCGAATGACAGCAGAACTTGGAAGGCGTGGCAAATGGAACTGGATGGAGAAAAAATGAATTCGAGCGGCAGGCAAGGCAGATTGTTACACGATTTACTTACAAGCGCCAAGAGTACAAACTATGTGAAAGAAATTATTTTAGGGATGATGTGGACACATTTGCAATATTGGTTATTTTTCGTGCAAGAACTGAAATGCTCAGACTAAATTATATGCCACATAGAACGACGGAAAGTCAATGCACCCTATGCCACATGGATGAAGGAGAAGATGTAGCACATTTCATAGCGCGATGTCCAATACTAGTTGAGCACCGTATGCTGCACTTCGGCAAATGGACTCTAAAAAGAGGTGGAAATGCTTGACCTAAGGAACGGGTCTAATATACCAAATAAAGGCAGTAGATTATAGGAGATTTTTAAACAGGAGTGTCAACTTTATTTGTAGAGAATTTTATAATGCTAAATGTTAATTAATGAATATTCTGTAGCCTCAGCTAATGTATTATAATGTTTATTTTTGAATTATTGTTAATGTCAATCTATGTAGTGAATTTCCTGCGAGTCGTCCTCTAACTCACCATTACCGGTGAGGGATTTGATATCTCTAGACGACCGGGAAAGTGAAGTGTAGTAACTAGAAATGGAGTAGGGTGGACCACTTAAGGGAAGTATGACGGCTTTAATTGCCATGTTCAGAAGAATACCATTATTTATTTATATTAAAGTCACTACGCATTTTGTTAACACAAATTATTAAAATTGATAAATAAACACTACTACTACTATATTCTTGATTAGCATCAACAACCGAGTCGATTTAGCCATGTCCGTCCGTCCGTCTGTAA
This sequence comes from Lordiphosa magnipectinata, assembly GCA_037044535.1. Classification (NCBI taxonomy): domain Eukaryota; kingdom Metazoa; phylum Arthropoda; class Insecta; order Diptera; family Drosophilidae; genus Lordiphosa; species Lordiphosa magnipectinata. Next base: position 286,228 of record JBAMBO010001564.1, read on the forward strand.
ATCCTTCTGTCTGTATGAACACATCGATCTTCGAGACTATTAGAGATAGAGATTTGCATGTAGGTAGGTGTATACTGTACCCTGATCAAGTTTGTTTCAGATTTGGAAATTTTCCCCCCTCCCCCTTCTAGCCTCAAAAAACTGTGAGAACTACAATTTTAAAATTAGAACCTCGTGATTTTATATATATTTTCCTAGGCCTAAGATCGGAGCAAAAACACCAAAGTTAAACACGAAACAATTTAGCCTGTGGGAGCGGGCGGGGGGAGCGCTGCTTCACTGTGCCTACTGCAGGCAGCTAGGGCGTGTGTGTGAGCGCGTTTGTGTATGTGTGTTTCAATTGTACAGGGTAATTTGGAGTCTGTCCACTCGATTGCAGCGCTCTTATTTGTTTTTATATGAAGTTTAACATATAAATTTATTTTCGTGCCTTCTGGAAATCGGCCGTAAATCAAAAAAATTGCTTCATGAGCACACGAAACCTGCGAGTTTTCAATATCAGTATGAATTCTTGAGGCTACGATTGTCTAACGTTCATTTACTATGTCTACTGGTTGATACCAGGCTTTGTGGCATGCCTGGCCTGAGAAGGGAGACTTTCGGGAAAGTATTTCCAAGTCGAGTAAGTGCCACCAGAAGGATCGGCCTTAGCTTAAACAAATATAATAATTAGGTTATCAAAAACATATTTTTGAAAAATAAATTATTTTATTGTTGGTAATGCCTATATGACACTTGCCGATATTGGGACCAAGACATAAATTAGTGTTGGTAGTTGGATTGTTCAACTAGTCGCTTCACAAGAAGCGTTTACCAGCACAGAATGCCGGGTTAGCGACCAATATTGTTCCTGACGAAAACGGCAAGTTTCGGCAAGTTTCATAAAGGCATAACTGACCTATACTTATTTACACAAATTATACAAATTTTCAATTTTGTTTTTGATCTCCTGGTTGGACCATACAAAATATTTAATTTTCTGCGCCATTTCCTAATATATGTGGGAGTGTCTTTTAGTTTCCGAAATTCTATACATGTTTTCCTCTCGCAACTCTTTGAATGTGTATATGGCATCAGGCGAACAACACAAAGAAATCTCTTGTCAGATTCTACAATGTTTTTTAAGTTTAATGTTGTATAGTAAAGTTTAGTTAGCTTCCTTTAAAGCCATAATCACAATTTATTGAGAATGAAATTGATTAGCTTTGTTTATTGCTTCCCGGAAAATCTTTCAAAAGTGTTTTTTGTTGTGAATAGTGGTGATAGTTGAACATGATAGTCAAACGATAAGCAGTAAAGGCAAGGCGAATAAACACAGCTGTATCCAAACAACATGTTCCTTTTTTCACCTCTAGGCCCCTATACTTTAGGTCTTGTTTTCAATTTGGATGTCGCTAAAAGACATCCTTATCGGTTAAGACAAGTCGGTAGAGACAAGTCGAGTCGGTTAGCTTTCCCACACGAAACAAATTCTAAATTGCTAAGCCATCTCATTCAGAGACTTGCGGCAATCAGTAAGTGTGGCTTTAATGCAGCTTAACCGTCTGTTAAATACATTTCCTTCCTTGACCAAGAGTTTCTTTACATGGTTAATTGCCTTCAGGATAGCTACAATCTGTATCCAAAAGATCTTCCCAGCTTAAAAAAATAAAAATCTAATCAATTTTAAAAAAATGTTTACCACAAAATGGTTACATTTTTAAATCTTAATTGTACGTTCAAAAGTATATTAGTGTAAAAACTGCTCCAAAGAGATTAACAACAATCGGTCAAAGAATAATTCTTTCATTTCTTAATCCAAATATATACCATCCAGTCCAACTTAAGCAACTCCCCCTCAGCACCAATTAGTCTTAGATACAAGTGATTATACATAAAAAAATCTTAAAAATGTCGAGCAGCATTAAAAAAACGACGAAAAATAAATAAATAATACACACGAAGGTAGCAAAAAAAAAAAAACGAAGAAGACAACACAAAAAAGAGGGGGAGAGCCTCAAAAAGAAAGCTTCATCGTCGTCGTCGTCGATCCCCCAACACAAACAGCGACAAGCGACGTCCGACGACCGGAAATGTGCAATAAAATTTGAATGTTTCTTTATTATTATCATCATCCCCATCATCATCCGCAACAGCGGGAGCAGAATCAACATCCAGAGCCAGTCTCAGTCGCAGTCTCCTCCGTGTTGTGTTGTCTGTTCGTTTTCATGTTTTTTTGTTTTTGTTTCCACTCCAGAGACCAGTTTTTGTTCAATCTTCTCTCGTGACGCAGGCGCAGAAATAATAAATTGCAGCTCGCGGTGACGTTGCCAAAAACAGGACAACGCGTTGCCGATGCTGCTGCTGCTGCTTCTTCTGCTCCTCCGCCAACGCCACCGCCTCCATTCCATTCATTCATTCATTCATGCGTTTGGGTGCTCTTAGGACCACTCGACGACCAGGCAGGCTTAGTAGGGGTCTGCTCGAAATGTGCAGAAGTCGCCTGACTGGTTTATGTGCCCCTTCGATTTTGGGCTCCAAGATGTGTGTGCGCGCCTGGCTGAGGAGCTTACTACTTGATTCTCAGCTTTATTTTTAAACTTTGTTTCCTGTGCACTGAGCAGAACGTTTTTGTTGTTTTTTTTTTTATATATATTTGAAAGGTCATAGGAACAGTCAAATCTGTACTGTTCATTCTTGGTTAGATTAAAAAAAATGTTAGTCCAAAATATGAAAAATTATGGTTTTTGATGGATGTTTAACGAACCTAACCGAATTAATAGATTCTTATTCTCTGAAACACTAGGAGACACCATTTTTAACTGCAAGATAAGCTGAGGTCGAGTTTCCCCCAAAATTATATTTCGTATGTTGAGCGAAGTCAAGTAAGAAACCTTTTTGGCTCTTAGAACATGAGCTTGGATTCAAAAAATAATCAATCTTATATTTTCCGAAACATTGAGCCCTGATATATAAACTTTTGCTTTGGTTGGTAAATGAGAATTATTTATTTCAGTCCAAATAATATGATGATAACTTTTGCATATGTAGGTCTATTTCGGTAGTAAAGCTTTGTCAGCAAAAGGAAAAGCTTCGCGTAGACTGAAAAGCTCACGTACTCATGGACAGTATGTCCTTCCAAACTTATTGCTGTGAAATGTTGAGGATTTTGGACATGACTGATCTTTATTCACGGGCCTATTTGGTAGTTCAATCAGGCTTCTGACATGCATAATAGGGGATCGATTTGTACGGATGGAAAAAGTCCACAAAGCGTATAGCAAAAACGAAAACTACGGAAAATTCTTAGAAAATTTCACTATTCATTGGGTCTCAAATGAATTCCTAGCCCACGCCAATCGACGTAAAGTTTTAAGGACATTTAAGGATTTTGAAAAAATTATTTATATTTTTTCTACTTAGAAATCGCACAAAGAAAATAAGGTATTGAAGAATATCTATGGCTAAATACTGTAGCTGGATCAAGTTAAGTGAGCATTGTTAAAGGGGAAAATAAAGTTTGTATAAGAAACTTTTTTTTTTTTTGGACCAATAGATATTTCTAAGAATAAGATTTACTGTTTTTATCAGAAAATCCTTAAAAAAGCATTAATTTATAGATTAAAAAAGGTAATCAGTTTCATTGCCTGGTGATTCTAGCGCTTTCGTTGATTTATTTTGAACTGATTAAATATATGAATTAACCGTAGAGATGGGCGCGGGTCTGAAAAACCGCTGGACTTCCGCGAATCGCAAACAAATGACGATGTCAAACGGAACGGGAGGGATTTTCAGATGGGTCTTATTTAAAATTTTGAAATTCCCACGATTTCCAAATTTCAATTCCAACATTTATCATACATGACTTCAAATATTGGGTCTGGAACCTTCGGGACTTGGATTAAGTAAACTGCATAATCGGTACAGGATTAATTTCCTAAATTCGGGTTCGAAACGGGATTAAATTGGGACAGGGTTGAATTTTCATTCCAGCGCCCATATGTAGTAAAAAGTTGTTGTTGGATTACTTGGTTTACTTTATCAAAAACGTTCGTCAGTAAATTAGAGATGAGCCTTTTGACATCATGCTACAATACTTTACAGCATGGCCTATTTTGAACCGAACCGTTTCGAACATGGAATTTCCACGTATTGGTTACAGCGAAGCGAACCTTAAACCGAAACAAGTATGGCAAAATATCGATTTTTTCGTGCGACAGTGTCTTAATATGGCCATGCAAGTACAAAGCTATATTCGTCACCCACTATATGTTAAGTTTTTAGATCCAAGTTTACTAAATAATTCTCAATAGCAATATTTTTATACCATTTACTCGTAGAGTAAAAAGGTATACGAAAGTCGTGCAAATTTATGTAAAAGGCAGAAGGAAACATTTCCGACCATATAAATTATATATATTCTTGATCAGCAGGGCCGACTTTAACTTGCGCTCTCGTTTATAGGCTACAAACATTAAATATGACTGAAAACGGCGATTAATAGCCCTGTTCCACAGCAACATATACATATGTACATCAACAAATGTTCCACTGCTAAAAAAAACTCTATCAATGTAAAGTTAATGTTAACATTTGAGTGACAGCCACCTGAGCTACTTTGTTTCAATTACAATTCATGTGAAAATTTTGTGAAGACATATGAAAATGGATTGTGCATTATTGCTAATAGTGCTTCAAAATCGAAATAACGGAGAAAGACGATGATGTCGAACTGTACCACGTACAGTCATTATTGGCAAATCATTCGATAATTCCTCGTGTTAAAAAAATGGAAGAAGGCTATCTTCGGCTTCCCCAAAGTTTTTGTTCGCTAGCAGCACGCAAAAATTATATAAATAAAGGTTTTAAAAGATTTTCTTACAACAATTTAATTATTTCCCTTCGTTCCCATTGCTCCGAGAGCTGTTTTCGGCAAGTGGCGTCACTCAGATGCATAAGAAATTGCCTCGCTTCGAAGCGCCGGCACGCACAAGCAAACAAGTACAATTGCTTCGCTTCAAATTGCGTTTGTTCCGGCACAAGCCCGCACAGCAGACGGCGCAGCAAGTGCAGTTGGCGCGACCGAGAGTCGCTGATAAGGGTTGCTTTTTTTCTGTTGCTGTTGTTGGACTTCCAAACTTAAATGTCGTGTCCACCGCTGCTTTAAGCAATGCTAGTCGAGCGATTTCCCAAGCTGATGGCATTTATTCTGTGACCATTTGCCCTGGCTGGCTCACAGAAATGCTCCCATGATATCTTTCCAGAGGTCAATGTTAATCGCCCCTTTTTCATTATTTTACTATTCATATTGCACACAAATGTCAAATAATATGGTGATGATGGTGGTGGTGGTCATATCGATAAATGTTAACATTTTGTAGCTTATGTAAAATTTCTCAGATATACTCAGTTGGTTCGGGGTGAATGCCAACATCATGAACTGATCCATTTACATCCATTTAACATTTTTTTTTTGTATGGGAGAATTGTGTCACAACACATCACATCAGCATTGATGGGCATATATGTGGCAGTGAAACAAGGCTATAAGAAAGTTATCTCCAAAATGTTGAATCTCGCAAATTTTTTTCGAAAAATAAAGCGATTATTTATAATATTTTAGCCACCGAAATTTCTAAGTCATCATCGACTCAAGTCTAGGCTAAGCAGGTTTTCAAAATATGAAGAAATTCGAAATATTATTTTGTATATTTAACAAATTAATCGATATTCTATTGGTAAAAACGTGAGCAGAACCAAGGCTAGAACCGAAACCATCACCCAAAAACTTTGAACCCGCGAATCGGAGTTTCGGAAAAAAATGATAAAGTTTGAAGCCCTGCCTTTTTAAAAATCTTAATCTTTAGGAACTCCACAACGCGTCACAATACGTCGCGGCGTATTAAGCCAAGCTACACACTATTAAGTCTCAAAGCGAGTTTAAAGGGCGCTAGTTCAAGGCTGTACCAGACAACGAACCGATCAAAACAACAAATAAATCACACTTTATTCCAGGAGGTTCACAGTCAGAAGGTGCAGTGATTCAAGATTCCTGACCACAGCCACATTAATATCCTAATCAATTATAATTAAATAATTATAGTTAAAAAAGTTTGGTTAAAACTTATAAGGGTTTGCTTGCATTTTTGAAAACAAATGTCTTCTTGTCGAGAGGTTTCTCCTGTTCAATTTATTTAGAAATTTCTATTCGAAAGATGAAATAAAAAAAAAACTCTTATCTTCCTTTTAACTTAAAACCATTGACCCATTTATGTACTGTGGTGGATATGAAGTCAAATTCAATTCTACTAAATTACAACTCAAAGTAATCATCATCCCAGTTCCTGACCACAAAACCAAAACCCACGCATACACCACAAGTTTTGCGCGACTTCCCACGCCAAAAATGAATAAATCGAGATATTCCCTTAAAAATTTATTAATGCCATACACGTTTTGGCCCAGCCAGACAATATTTTGCTCAGTGTAAGCCCCGCACACTTTTACACAGAAATGATCGTAGAAAAACGAGTTTTCTTAACCAATTTTATTTGTGACTTGGAAGTTTCGATTGTGTTTTTGTTTTTGTTATTTTGTGTTTTTTTTTTTTTTTTTTTTGCTGGTGACGGCTACGTCTTTGTGTCTTTATGCATAATTTTTTTTCCTGACCGAGCCTGCTCCGCTCACCGATACTCGAAGAGCTTTTTTTCTTTTAGCAGAAATTCATTCAAAAAACGAAAGACTTAGGCAACAAACTTGAACGTGACTGCAAAGCAGACAAAGGGGGGTAGTGGTTGGGGGCAGGGCGTTGGATGCGGAGGGTACGAGAACGGGATTTGTGTAGAGTTGTGTGCCGCCTCGCCTCAACTAAAAACTCAACTCCATGTGATTCATTACGCCCACTCTCAAGAAATGACAAACGTCGACCGCATAATCAAAAAGCCAAGACGATGATGATAGAGACAGGCCATTCAGCGAGGTGTGCTTATGGGGTAAAAGTTAAGGCTCCGATGATAAAGAGATTTTAGACGACAATTAAATTGTAAAATTTTGTTTTTATAATGCATCAGCAATTTCATTTTATATCGATTTTATTAGAACAAGAAAAGGAGAATTCCTTAAGAACGAATGCAGCTAAACGGAAACGTTTTACCCCATTATAGGAAAAACCTAACAAGCTAACCCAACCCTTAGAAATTATTTCCACAAAAAATTTCAATATAATTTATTAACATAATTTATTAACAAAAAATCATTAAATTATTTTACGCTACTGTGTTTGCGTCTCGAAATAATCCAACAACTAAAAAGATAATAATTGTGAAATATTTTTGGAATATGATATGATACAAATGAGCTTTCAATAAAACGAAAGAAGCTCAGCTACGGACACTTCATGACCCATTTCTCTAAAAGCAATTAAATGAAAGAAAAAAAAAACGATAAAGGAACACTAACTTCGTCTGTGCCGAAGATTTAATTCACTTGAAAAAGCTCGCTCCAAAGGTTAGCTATTTCGACAAAACTTTGCTGATCAGTTTGAAAACATATAATTTTAATACTGACCCAGTTTAAGAACGCTAACATTGAAAACAAAAAAGTTTGTCTCACAAAAATCCATTTTCCGAACGATCGTTTCTATGGCAGCTACAGGAAGTAGTCAATCCGATCCGGTCGACTCTGTGCAAAATTTCAGCTCGATAGCTTCAAAATGACGGACTAGTTCGCGTAGAAACAGACAGACGGACGGACAAAGCTCAATCGACTCAGCTCGCGTCATGCTGATCAAGAATATATATACTTTATGTGGTCGGAGATGATTCCTTCTATGCGTTGCAAACTTCTGCGCATAATTATAATACACTTTTCAAAAAACAAAACACATTCACTGCGATGCATTGGATGGCACCGCTGGATTGAAAATTAAAAGCTAAGTCACCACATTCATACACTGTAACTCCAAAGTTTGTATGTGGGCATTTCCACAGAAAAGTCCACCGAGACCAAAAAATTAAAAGTACTTAAAAACACTATTTTTTATCATATTTTCATGGGGAAACAATCAAAATGAACTAATATAGGCCAATATTAAATTTATTCATAACTGATTTCGGGATTTTCGAATGCAAAGTCGCGCAAGCGCCATTTTTCTCATTTGGTTACGTTTTGTTTTAATAAAAATGCCTTTAGATTGCATTGATTTTTGGTCTCTAAAATGTTTCTAACTTCCGTTTTTTGAAATGTCACGCCAGCACATATTTTTGCTTATATCTTTATCTTTATGTATGTCATTGTTTTTGCTGATTGTAGTGCTACTTAATTGCTACACAAATATAAAACAATCTTTTTAAAAATCCAATTTTTTCAAATTTTTTAAAAACATTTTATCGTACAAACGTAACGTCACGTCAGTTTTTAATTGCTCATATATTTGATCAAGTGCTGCCCTGCATAATTGTTTGTTTTCCTTATAACTTCACTATCGTTCATCTGATCTTTATCATTTCTTCGGCAAATCGATAAATAATACTGATTCCATAATATGCATAGAAGGTCTCTACAAAATTGTGAGAGACATGACGTTTTTTTCAAATTGCCGCCCCGATCTGCAAATTATAGGGGCGAAAAATTCGTAAACAATATGTTTTGATGATACGTTAAATGAATATTTTGTGTAATCTTTTCTCGTAAATCTTCGATTTCGTAAACTTAGGAAACGCGTTGTGTTTAGACCTCTATTACACTACGGCTGACAGTTTATCATGCGAACCACTCAGGAAAGTGTATTTAGAACAGACGCTGTAACTTTCCTGAGTGGTTCGCATGATAAATCACTCGCTACCACTGGTAGCGATGGAGTTATTTCCTTGCCTCGTTTCTTTGGCCTTTAGCAATGGCCTTAATATATCATTGAGCGTCCAGAAAATACAAGCTTTGCAGACGACATTATTATAAAAATCGAAGGTTAGTTATGCAAAAGATATATCTGAAGCTTTTGGCTTGCCGCCCTTATCTTATCATCTATAAAATAAAACAAAGTCGCGTTTGTCACACCATTTATAACTCAGGAACGGCAGGACCGATTTTATTGATCTCTGATTTGTTATATTCGTCTCCGCCCCCGAATAGCAGAATACACATTAAAACATATTTTTTATATGAGTTTATATTATTAAGATTTGATGGCAGTTGTTGACGGGATTTGAAGGTCAATCGGTCCAAAAAAAAAGCGAAAATTTTGCAAAATTAAACAAATTTATAATGAGTTTAGATTATGGTGTGTTAATATACGACAACGCTTCAAAAATCTCCAAACTGTAAAAAAATTGTTTAATCTGGTCTATATTCTCGTTAAGATTTAATAGTTGACAATTGAAGACGGGTAAATAGGAGGTGTAGGCCAATCATCTTAAAAAAATCGCGTAATTGGCATAATACTCATATGAGTTTAAATTGTCATGAATACAGGTGTAGATCAAACGGTCTAAAAAAACGCGAAATTTAAAAAATCGACTTGCGCACCGGTCTGCAGAACATCACGCTACGCCACTGTAGCGTGGTATTAAATCACATTACCAATTGCAATTCCAAAATGTTGGGAGTTATCTCTGTTTAAAAATGGTATTGATTTGTATTAAATTATAATCAATCCTGACCTTTGAGCCAGCACAAACAAAAACTTTGGTTATACTTTTATTTAATAAAATAAAAAAATCTCTTTCATAAAATCGTTAAAATATACATTCCTTTCATTTCTTGAGTATTTTTCAACCAACAAATAAACCCGAAAAATATTTAATGTATCTTTTTGAGTTACTGTGGCAATAAAATTATAAAATTGAGATTTTAATACCAATGGCTCCTCGGATTTAACTCTATATTGTTCCCAATTTCAATTCAATCGGATCAGTGGTTACAAAGATAAAACGGTAACACAAAACAACGTAAGTCTTAAGAAGTCTGCATAAAAATTGGTCTTTAAGTCAAAATACTAAAATAACATCTTGATCTTATCAAAAAGACTTATACGAGTATACTCTAAGAAATAACGTTTCCAATCAGTAAAAATTTTCCACTTTACGACCAAATATTTGTTTCACAAATTCATTAAGGGACGATTTCTTATCTCCTATATAGCTGCTATTTGCCAGATAAACATTGAATTTACTCTGTAGCTTGTTAGACAGACATGTATTCCAAATGGTAATTCTTTGCTTCAAAAATCGTAGAATTGTTTGAGATACTTTATTTGAAAGTTAAAGAGTTCTACTTTCCGATAATATCGTAGGGAGTCAAAATAAAATATCAAACTCCAAACTAAACAGCCAACGCGCCATAAGCTAAAATTACTAAAAATCGAGACGTGATGGATCATTTTCGAAAGCAGATTCGTGTTCAGCAGATGTAAATAATTAAGAATCACTACCAACCCTTCAATTTTCTGAATAAAGTCAAATTTTGGTGTCTTGTGTTCATTTTAAAATAGATTCTAGTCTCGATCTGAAATCTCGAAATTCCGTATTCAAATCTTTAATAATTTCAAGAATACAATTTAAATACCTTTTGTTTATTCATTAATTATTCATTATTCATTTCATTATATGATATATAATATATTTATATATTTTTTATATATTATATTATATATATTATATGAATAATTATTCATTAAATTTACTATTTCTTTTGGCTTAAATTGTAGACTTCTAGGGTCTGAGCCAAGGAAAATATTTTGGAAACATCCCACTGCTCAAGCAAGCTCGCGCAATATTTTTTTTCCTAAGGACAGCCGTCTTGTCATGACAATTCCCAAAATTAGGTGTGGTTACATCGCAGAATGCAAAAGAGCCAATTTCAATAACAAAGTGCCTGTGCACAAGCAGGAAAAAAAACACAATTTTTAGTGCAAAAACACCAAGTGTGACCACCGGGATTATAATGTCCAAGAAAAATGCCAAGAAAATTGCCCCAAACCGAAGTAGTCGCTTTGCAGTCTAGTTGTTGCACTCAGAACTGAACCTGTACCAGTACAATGTTTAGGTTCTTTTCAGTCTTTTCGGTTTCAAGAATATCGGTTCCTGAATACCGGTATACAATAAATTAAAAATGTCGGTTACGGTTACGGGTTCTGGTTTTGAGTTTGAGTCGGTTCTTTTCATTATACGGTTCCGCTCCATCCATCAGGATGAGAGTGTTTTTTTTAAATGTTTAAGAAATCAAAAATAATATTGATGTTAATTCCCTTCATTATAAAGAAAAATGGAGTTAGTGCCTTGTTGTAGAAGAAAATAAAAATTATATATTTGTCTTAGCATTCTCCAAAGGGCCAATCCGAGCTTCTCTCAATCTCTTGGCAACGAACGGCAATGTTTTTGATAAACTTTTTCATGGCTACGTACATCACAGCTGGCCATTGTTCTTTTAAAAGTGAAGGGGTATTTACAAAACCTGACAAAGTCTTAAATTGATAAAAATTAAAAACCCCTTTAAATCTAAGAATCGTTAATACTTTAATGATGTAGAATATTCTGAGATAAAATGGTAGTTGAATGCCGAGAGCTCTCATTATCTCATATTTGTTTACTTTATTAAAGCTCGTAAATGCGATGTGATGAAATTTGTCATGAGATGAATTTTTAAGAACTATTTTAAGTATTTGATTAAAAAAAATTCAACAAGTTGTCATAAACAAGTCGTAAAAAACATGTTTACAAAAATCAGCACGAAATGCAATTAATCATCAAAGTTGCTTTCAGCGATAAAAGATGCATTTAATTCTCAAATAAATAAAGACACTTAACATTTTATCGTTGAACAATAAATCGAGCAAGAGGACGCGCAGTGGCCACCATCTAACCATTAACCATTTTGTAACCATGTTCTAAGAGCCTTGGGGAAATAAAAACGAATTGGCAGTTTGCTCCTGTTTAAAAAGTGTTCATAAATCAAAATTAAATGTAGCCCATAACCGAATTAACTGATACTCTTCCTACACACTCCGAAATCGGCACTTGTAACTTTGCATATTTATAAAACTTCCCTCGCTTAACCACAACGAGGAGTGGACGGCGCCGGTTCCAGACTCATTCAAACCGCAAAAGCCAAATTTATGGCCTTTAATTGCAAAGCGATTTTTGACTAGCCAAAAAAAAAACCAACCCAAAACTAGTTTCCTAAAGTCCCCATATTCTTCTCTTCTAGAAATGCGTGTGACGTCAAAGGAGCTGCCAACCACCAAATGGCGACGTGAGCGTCGTCAACGTACTGCCGAATATCAAGTTCACGAGGCCGGCAGCCACGGCGAGAGGGAGCGGGAGCGTGAGGAACGTGATATGGACAGTCCCATTGATATGTCGGTGACTTCCAGCACGGTGAAGCATCAGCATAGGGCCTCACCGCCACCACCGTACCGTGAGCCTTTGCCAGGCACCAATTATGTGGCCAATAGCCGACCTAGCGTCATTACACAGGCGCCACCCAAGCGAGAGCTGCAGGAGATTAACAAGTCCTCGGGTGAGTGTCATTAGAATATACAACATTTAAAGATGTCTTGCTAAACTTCAACTCTTCTCTTCGCAGACAACGTTTGCGACATTGATGAGCATTTCCGTCGCTCGCTGGGAGCGGACTATGCGGCTTTGTTTGCCAAAAAGTCGCCAACGCCAACGCCCACACCCTCGCCCAGTGGCACACCCATGCAACAGGTATCACCACATGCTCACTATCAGCCGCATCGTTCACCTTTGCCGCTGCCCAAGCCTGGCTTGCCGCCAACAATGCTGCATTCACCCACGCTGAGATCTCAGCCAGAGTCGCCACAACAGCCGCTGCAGCTGCAGTCCGAGTTGCCGCCACCCCAAGAGGAGCCACTCTCTTTGCATCGCAGCCAGACGCCGCCCTCGCCGACGCCACCAATTCCCATGGCAGCAGCGGCAGCAGCGGATCTCCCAGTGGCCGCTAAGCGAGCCCTGGACACGCCACCCAGATACAATACTCCACCGCCGGCTTATGGCAGTGTCACTACAGTCTCTGCCTCCTCGACTCCCACGCCTACTTCCACTACGCCCACGCCCACACCCACACCCACCATGCCCGCTATCATACGTGTCAAGGCCGAACCGGGATTGGCTGCAGTGGCAGCAGCCTCCTCATCATCCACCCAAACGCCGCCTGCTTCGCCCACCTCGTCCACGAACATTTCGATATTCACCAAGACTGAAGCCTCTGTCGATGATCACTTTGCCAAGGCGCTGGGCGACACCTGGAAGAAGCTTCAGGGTGGACACAACACAAAGGAGTAGGAGCGGTTCACGGTCTCTCTATAAAAACTACGCATATTTCAACTACACAATGGACGTTTAAAGATCTCATGATGATGTGAAAAATGGAAAATTCTTCAACTGCGACGAGTGTATTACGACAAAACGAAAAGTTTCTGCCTAATGATTTTATTGAATATTGAATATTGATTATTGCATATTGATTATGGTTAATTGAAATGGAAATGACGTATACGTACAAGTGACAAAATTTTTTGTATTCTTAGAGACTAATCCTTAATAATATATGTATATGCATATAAAAATATGTATATTTAGTATATAGAAATCTATATATATATTTTACCTATTAGATGTGTAAGCGACAAAACAAAAACAACAACTACAAAAATCCTACAAAATAATAAATATTATTGCTTATGATTGAAAATTGAATCATTTGGATTTCTCGATATGTGAAGCTAACAGAGATAGAAAATATTCAAGCTTGCCAACCGGTTCCGAACCGCTTCTTTTGCGCTCACAAACTACGAACCGATCTGAAAAACCAATTCAATTTAAACAATTTGGTTTATTTTATAGATGATACTTATGGTCACAAAATATTTGTATATTCTGGGACTTGCGACAAATAATTGCATTGCTTTTAACTTAAAAGTCGGTTGTTCATTGAGATTTGAAAGTTGTTTAAATGTTTTGGGGAATTAAGAAGTTAAAATCTTTATAACTCAAATACATATATTGCCATCCAAGTCTATTTTTTTGTTCAGTCACTGAATGCCTCATTATGAATGCCTAGCTTAAAAATGACCCCGCGAACTTACATACCACAAGACTAGATTCTGTGATTTTAAATACAAAAATATATAGGGTTATTGGAGGCAACCAACTGCCATATTTTCTGCTCGGCGATGTTGCGGTAGAGATTGTGTACGCCTGCTGCGAATTGCAACGGAGATCTTTCCATATGTATTTTTGGAATTCAAATCAATTTCCCTAGTACGTCAGGTTTACGACAGGTCCTGTGACCACTAGACTGGTCCAAATTAAAAAATTCTGGAATTTCAAAAACATCACGACGGATTCTAAAAGTTTGACAAGAAAAAATATTTTCCACATTTTTCTCGGAATTTTTGTTGTGGGAAAACCCATGGCAAGAGGCCTCTGAAGTTCGTAAATTTGACTCAATTCTGGTAGCCACGGCTGAAATTTTGCGCAGATGTCTTTTTGATGGTCCGCTAAAAACGTAAAAATTCAAAATTTATACGTATTGATCTTTGACTGTCCTCCACAAAATATGTCAAATTCAGAAGAATCACATACCTATTTGGCATCAACAACAAGTCGGAGGAAAATTTCTTCTATAAATATCTCTTACCTATACTCAGGGACAACACGCATGAGGTAGCTTACTTTCTTCATTACGCGTAGTTGACTGATTAAAGTCAGTGAATAGTTCAACAGTACATTAATTTTTCTCGGGGATAACTCATTTGGGAAAATATGTTTTCGATCCCCAGGAGCAATGTACCATGCGCTGGATGGATGTCTAAAGCGCTGTACGTGCTAGAAATATTCCTGTTGCAATATGGGATGTAAGCCTTTTCATTATAAAGATTTATGTAAAATGTATATGGGGTATAGTGACCTGTTTTGATTTGAGTCAAAGTTTGAATCTGGCTGTTTCAAGGTCAATGGTTGATTATAATTCAATATAGTCAACACAAATCAGCAGTTATTAATTACAACATTTTTATACCCTTGCAAAGGGTATTATAATTTTGCCCAGGAGTTTGCAACGCATACTTCATCTTCATTTCCGACCCCATAAACTATATATATTCTTGATTAGGGCGACGAGCTGCTTTGTCCGTCCGTCTGTCCGCCTGTCTGTCCGTCTGTCTGTTTTACGTTACGAACAAAATGCTAGTCGACTGGCCGCTATTCGCGAAGAAAATCTAGCATCTCGTCAAGTAGAGCGGGAGCGTGATGAAGACAAGAACTTGCAAGGGTAGAAAAACTTCGGCACGGATGAAGTTAGCTTAGCCTTCTCGTTGGAATAGCCATTGGGTATGTCCGCACAACAATCGCTGTTTCGAGAATTACCAATTTATCTCTTCAGCGGACTTGTTTTTGCAGTTCACACTTCATTCAAACCTATCAGTTGGTATTTGAGCTAATTCAGTAGGCTCAGTTTGCAGCCTGTATTTTGGGCATGGTTTTTTTGAAAATGGCTATGGTGCTATGTAAAAGCGTAGATTGGCGGCGCTAAGTCTGTGGAGGCTCCGAACCAAGGCCTAATTTTCTAAAAGTCCATTCAGGAGTAAGCAAGCATTGATTCAGCAACCTCAACAACAGTAATCCAGAAAATGATAGTACATTTCCGAAAAAGCTATAGCTTTGTCTTTCTTTGATGACAAAGTTCCTAATCAAGGCTGCAAACCTCTAAAATTTTGCAGAAGATTCGGTCCGGGGGTTCGAACCCGTTTTAAAGTCTAAGGTTCGGTTCGCGGACCGGTTCCTGGAACCCCTGAACGCAAAATTTTGGTTCGAACCTCGGTTCGCTTGAACATAAAAGAGTAGTTTCGATGTATTTCATGTGTACACAAAGAAAAAACTAGAACGAATAATTTAAGTACGAACGCTCTTGAAAAAAAAATTAGTCCTTGAATTTTCAAGAATTTCGCTCTTGAAATCGATATAAATTCGTTCTAAACGTTCTCAATTTTGGTTTTTTTATAGGCAAGGGGGGTGAGGGCAACTTAACTTTGAGAGAACAGCGTTGGAGTCGCTCTCGCAGAGAGTGAGAGCGCAGGCGCAGTTGGTCGTTGAGAGAATGGCGTTGGACTCGCTCTCACAGAGAGTGCGTACGAAAGGCAACTGCGTTTATTTATAAGTGTGATTCCGTCGCGTCTGTTACCTTACGGAAGATAGCTGAGCTCGCTAAGCTGCCGGTAGCCAGTGTGTGTTTCAGTCTTTCGAGGTACCGTGTTCAAGTCCCAGAAAAGTAAAAAAAAAAAAAAAAATATCTATGTGGGGTTATCTCAAAATCAATCACAGTTTAAAACAAAGTTTGGTGGGTGGGGTGGTTGGGGTTGGTGTGGTTGATAATGGTGAGTGGGGAGGGGGGAGGGAGACGGACAACGTCGGGTCGGGTCGTGTCGGTAGTGGTGTCTCTACCACGCACCCCCACCCCAAATATTCTTTTTAATTTTTTTATTTTGAGAATTATTCGTTCTTGGATCAAGTACTGAAACTCTTGAATCAATAATTATTCATACTTGGATCAAGAGCAGAAACTCTTGAATCAGGAATGTCGGGATCAAAAATTCACTCTTGAATCAAGAATTTCGCTCTTGGATCAAGAATTTTCACTCTTACCGTACTTTTGAGAACGAATGCTCTTGATTCAAGAGCGAAACTCTCTATTTTTTCTCTGAGTGTAGAAGATTTGTAGAACACACGGGATTAAAATTAATTTTTAAAAATAATCAGGCCTGTTCTCGTTTCCAAATTCGATTGATCGGAATTAGTAAGAGTTGTGAATTCCCAGAAAGGATTAAGGAATTCAGTTGAAACGCTTTTTCATCAAGAGTTTCGAACGAAGACAAATTGAAATTTTTTATCTAATAGCCGAAAAATATAGTCAGTTTTTGGAGGCGGGAACCTTAAAGAATACCAATTCCGCATGATTCGATCGAAATACCGAATTCAATAGCTGAAATTTACAACTTTTAAGAACTGCTTAGTTAATGATCATTATATCTTCCAAGAGCTGTTCATCTATACTAGCTCTTAGATTAGAAGGATCAAACTTAAGTGTTGAAAAGGCTCGTTTAACTGATACCCGAGTTGCTGGAACAGCAAGTATAGTTAAGAAAAAATCTTGTTAGTCCTCGTTTTTTTGACATTTCCAAAATTTTAAGACATTTGTCGATGTACTGAAGAGTTAGTAAACGTTCTCACATTGGGTAGGTGGAGTTTCATCGCGTCACACAGTCTAGCACTGTTTTTTAAATTTTTCTATATGCAATAGATTTCATATAGTGTGAGTACGGAGTTTCTTATAAATTGAGGAAACTCTGATTCACATACATTCTTCATAGTTGCATTCCTTTTCTGCTCTGCAGTTGTCAATTAAAAGTTATCCTGCTCGAACCATCTTCGATCCATTATCAACGGTGATAGTATAAATCTAAACTAGAGAAATGTCGTTGGATTGGAGAACCTCTTGAATGATTGCAGTCAGATTGCAAGGAATTACTATATTTTCTTGTGTGTCGTTGGGCAATCTAATTAATTTTGTGAAGCGAACATAATTTTCAGGTTCGAGGAGTCAAAAATAGTAGGGGTTCGGTTCATAGTCCGGTTCGTCGAACCCAAAAAAACCCGAACCGAACCGGTTGTTAGGGGTTCGGTTCGGGACTGGCTTGCAGCTTTGTTCCTTACGCTGAAAAGCGATTGATGTGCCAAGCACTTAAAGAACAATCTCAGTCTGATGAGAACACTAGAGTATTCAGACTAGTTATACCGCCAACAAGAATGACAAATCTAAGGGAATGGAGTTTAGATAACTGCATCACTGAAAACACATTCCCTTTTTGTTTTGATACATTCGATATAAGCCTTAAGTTCATGGAAAATGACCCATGCCTATGGTGTGAAGACGAAACTTATTAGAAAAAATCAAATTAAGCTACGCAGCTTGCAAGTCGTCAACGGTCACGCCGTGAGGCTTGTTAAGCTATTCACTGAATTCAATAGGTCAGTTAAGCGTGATGAAGAAAGTAAGCACTACCTCTTGCAAGTTGTCCCTGATTATAGGAATGTCCTCCAAGTGTCAATAAACATCGAACGAAAATTCTAGTAATTTATTTATCATTATTTAATATGGGAAATTTAAGAGTTCATAAAATCAATAAAAATGAGTTTTCATTAAGGTACCGTTAATAGCAAAGATGTTTTTCACTTTCACTAGATGCCATTTCATGAGCAACATTTTCTAGGGTAGCTACTTGATAAAATGTTGCAATTGTGCTGAAACTTAAATATATTGTGGGGCAATATTTAGAACTGATAAATATGTAATTTTGTAGTTGTAGCTTATAAAGGGTTAGAGATATTCATAGAAGATACATACATCATTTCATCTGAATATGACATATTTTATGAAGGACAGTCAAAAATCAATACGTATAAATTTTGGCTTGGTTCGAAAACAAAGAAGTTATCCCAAAATTCTTTTTTTTTTAAGAGCAATCGTCTCTATGGGAGCTAGTTGATAAATGCGCGGTAAGCGAAATATAAAAATATATGTTATATCGGACCATCAAAAAGACGGTTTAACCCATGGCGACCAGAATTAAGTCAAATTTACGAACTTCAGAGGCTTCTTGCCATGGGATTTTCTCACAACGAAAATTCCGAAACAAATGGGGAAAATATTTTTTTGTGTCAAACTTTCAGAATCCCTCGGTATATTTTATTAATTATTTTTTCCAATACAAAGAGTGTTTTTTCAAACGATATCATTTGTCGCCGGCAACCAAATCGCCAATCACATGCAAAAGTGATATTGCTTCAGTTTAGGCAAAACTTGAATAAGAATTAAGAAATAGTACAAGCGTTGCATTAAAAACGTTTTTTGATGTTAAAAGATTGAGATCTAATATATATAGATTAAGATATACTCAAATGGTGGTAAGAAAATTACTATAAATAGCCAGAACAGGATCAATTTTCTAAAGTAGTATTAGCAGTTCCTTGTAAACAAGTACATAAGTGTCGAACGACTATTTTTTGGCGTAAAATTGGCCATGCTCACCATTGCGCATACATCAAACATCAAAAATCGTACATCAAACATCATCTTTACATTAATTTAATTTATTTGAAAATATTCCTGGTGCTACAAGTATAAACTTATGATTATTGCACCAGTCACAAAAACAATTCTCAGGGGAAAATATTTAGAGCATCCTAACTTATTATAATTTTACAAATTTTAATTTAATTTTGATTGATTATTAATAATAATATTTATATATTTATCGATTATATTTTATGTACTACATGTTTTAATTTTTAAGGTGAGTATTTAATTTGGCCCTAAATTGCGTTGCAGTACTAATATTTTTTAAATAGGGTGGGAGTTGGTTCCACAACCGAACAGTATTCACGGAAAAATGTATCTCTGAGCTGGCTAGTTTATGTCGCATTGTTTTTAAATTCATGGTTCTTGTTGAAGAGGCAAAGCTTAATTTATCATATAAATAGGATGGCTGTTTAGTATGTACTATCTTATGCAGCAGTATTAGAGATCTGTATTCAGTCCACGTTCTGAAGTCAAGGTCGTATATCTGGTTAGCGAAGTGCGTAATGTGGTCCGATTGTTTTCTATTATAGACACATCTAGCGATATTGTTAAATGATACGTTTAATCTTCTCTGAGAGGCAGCGTCACAATTCCCAAATATTTCGATCCCATAGCAAAGCATTGGAAAATTGAAGCTCTAAGATATTCATGCAACGCACGCAAATTGACTTTGTTTTTAAAATTTCAACATCGAATGAGAAAATATTCAGCAAAGATATGGGCTTAACTCACTTAATTCAGTTATATAACAGCATTCGGCATTCAAAATGCTATCCGTTTATCCTTTTTGATATCTTTCTCTTCTGCGTAGCGGGCTACGAAAAAATTTTATTTGCTTCGGTGAAATTTCTGCAATTCTCCTGTCCATTTTAAACATATTTTGTTTGTTTCTCAAATAATTTTATTTTTAGCGCCCTCTTTTAGAGTTGATTTAGTTACTTATCTAGCCGTTTGGCTAATCTATCGTTATCGAGCTAAAATCTATCGCACCCTCCGCACAACTATCGATAGATGTGCACCACTATCGCTGACTCGTTACCTTGCCAAATTACTCGTGACTCCGTAACAAGTACGTAAATATCGCTCATCTCTACAGTACAGCAAAAATAAAAGTTTTAAACAATTAAATTTAAACAATTAAAATTAAGCAATATTATTAAAGAAACAGCACAAGCGCTGGGCCTAACAATACAACAACAAGCGCAAGCATTCAACCTACTTCCCAGGCAGAAAAAGGCGAATAAAAAACTCCTGCCATCGCAAAGAGGGGGCGCAGAGCGAGAGAGAGAAAATGTCACGCAAAGAAGCAGAAAAAGAGTGAAGAAATTACAATTTCAAAGTGTCGGTAAAGGGGGGAAAACGCACTGGGAAATACGACCCAAGAAGCATTGAACAATTTTCCTCCCAACAATAACAAAACCCAAAAAGTTGAAATCATAACGAAAAGTGTTGTGCGAGTTGTGAATGCAAAAAAAGGGAAACCTAAACGGAGAGCAGAGCGAGCGAGAGAGAGAGAGAGCATAAATAAAACGGCAGCAGAAGTTGTTGTTGTTGTTGCTGTTGTATTTGTAATTCACAGGGAATAAGCAGACACCTGCAAAAACCACACAGAAAATTAAGGGAACATGAGATCTATGCTAATCCTGCCCAGCTTCAATCTTTGGTTTGAATGTCGTGGATAAATCGGACCTGTTGGGATATTCTTCCTACACCACATCTTCGCCAGCAACAACAATGCAAAGTTTGGACTCATCATGCCAAGAAGCAGATGTAAGTGTGCGCGCGGATCTGGATAAGTGATCATTTAACTGTCTTTTGCTTCTCTTTCAGTTTATTATCAATGACACTTTGAAGAAACTGAAGGGCTCCAACGTAGCAACGGATCATGTCCAAGGACTAGGGCTGCCGGGGCAGCAGCAACATCACATCCAGCTCCCACCCTCCTCCCTCCATTTGCAGCAGCAGCAACATCAGCAGCAGCAATCTGCACCAGTCATCAGTTTTCCCACCAGCAGTAAATCCTTCCTGGAGACAAGTCTGCTTCAGGCCATACCTCAAATTCCTGCCCAGCCACCAATTTACATTTTCGATGATGATGAACCCACAGAAGGAACTGGTGGAGGAGGTCTGGGTGTGGGCCTGGGCGGGGGAGGTGGTGCCATGCCCATGGCAATTGCGCCCTCGCCTTCATCTTGCTCCTCCTCAACAACGACCCTATCGAATTTCAATTCAATTACTTCGCCATCGCCGGTAGTTCCAGATCTGTTGCTATCAACGCCTCCTGGCATTAATTCCAGTCTAAGCAACAACAGCAGCAGCACGACGGCGCCACCAACAACCGCAACAACGACAAACACAAAGAAAACGGAAAAGCGTCCTCCAAGCACAAACTCCAGCCATCATCTGCATCACCAACAGCAGCAGCAGCATCATAATCATGTATTGGCCTCGCCAACTTCTTCGCCCAGCAAAAGACAGAAATCTAGCAGCGGCAATAAAGATGGAAACTCCTCTAGTCGGCCCACAACTTCCACCTCCACATCATCGTCAGCGCGCGCTGGCGCCGCCAACGCCAATGCCTCATCCAAGGCTACCTCCGCCTCCACGTCGTCGTCCTCCACCTCCTGCCCAACGAGCAACAACACAAAGTTCTTCAATATACATGAAAAAATCAGGGAATTGTATTTGCAATTGCTCAGCAACGATTTGAATCATTTTGCTGAGACGGGGGTAAGTTCCATTTAATTTAGAATTAAATTGAATATTTTAAACAAGAATGGAAATTATCGAATGCCACAGAGCCGATTCTAAACAAGACTTAGACCGAGCAAAGACTACTTAAAGTCACATTATCAAATATCAAAATTTTCTAAAACTAAAAAAAAAATTCCAGCATAGGGCCTTTGCACATGTGTTGTCTACAGAGGATCGTCAGAGTTTTTCTTAATTGCAGTTCAATCGGTTCTTTAGTTTCGAAGTTATCTTATAGACCATTGATCTGTCGGTTGGATAAAAGCAATATAGGACAGCATAGAAACCGCAGACAGACAGACATGGGTATATCAACGCAGCTGGTCATGCAGTCAAGTCATTGACCTTTTTGCAATGAAAATATAATAATTATATAATTTATCTAACTATACTCTAACTTGCGTATGCCGTTCAAATAATAAGATTGGTCTTTGTGTTTCATTCCAATGAAATCCCTTACAGGTTAGACATTTGTTTAAATTTAGAAAAACATAATAGCGTAGCCACAAGGGGGGAGTATAGGGGATGAGAAACCGATTCGTAACCCAACTCATATGGTTTTGTGTGCCGGTTCATTGTCCTGATTAAAAATACTATTTGCAATTTGACTTCAAATATCCAAAAGCTCTGATATCTGTTTGCCTTTGTCGAACACCGCAACACCTTCCCCATTCGACTCCCCAATAGCAGTTCAATGTTTTGTTTATTCTTTGTTCTCTGGTGTGTCATGATGAATCCAAGTCGTATCTACAATTACGAAACTGTAAAAAATGCTTTTTTATTGCTGCTTACGATTTTAAGAAATCTGCGAATTCGATATTTATACAAACTTTTCAAAGTTGTTCAACATAAAATTTCGCCCAAAATTACTTTTTGAAATTTTATCAGAAATCAACTGATGGACTACAATAAGCAACAAAATTATAATTTCAATGTCATTGTCGAATTCAAGAATTCGGTTGACTTTGGTCCTTTTTATGGCTGTGACAAGCTCAAAGTAAGCCTAATTTCCCGGCCCTTTGTCTGTCATAGATCGAGTTTAGTTTAAATTGTTGCTAAAGATGTTGGTTAGCGACCTTCTAAGTATTAGAGTGTTGGTGGTTCGAGGTCAATTCGCCGCAATATTGAAAAAATTACACTACAGTATAAAAAATTTTAACAGTTTTCGGGAATAGGATTTATGTGTAATTAATATTGCTCTTTTAATTATAGCCTGGGTTGAAAACCGAAACGAAAGAACTGTAGGTCGAAAGCTTCATATACCAATTACTCGTAGAATAAAAAGAGTATACTTAAGTCGTGCATATGTTTGTGACCACATATTAAGTATATATATTCTTGATCAGCATCAACAGCCGAGTCGATATAGCCTTATCCGTCCGTATGTCTTTATGAACACCCACAGAGACTAGAAGAGCTAGAGTGGTCGGGTGTGGCGAACCGTTAGTTTGTGTGGCTGCTGGTGCGGCAGGTGTTGGTTCAATCCCGCCTCGGACCGTCAACTGAAGGTCCCTTTCTCTTGTTCGAAAAATTATAAGCACACACGCCAACAAATTGAGAGAAGCTCGGCTAATGGCCCTCTGGGCTGTATATCACCATTTTACATTTACAGAAGAGCACCCAAATTTGAAATGTAGACTCCTATTGTCTGCACGCAGATCAAGTTTGTTTCAAATTTTCGCCACGCCCACTCCCGCTCCCACAAAAAATGTTGAAGACCTCCCACAATTCTTGAAGATATCGAAATTTAAAAGTTACATTTATGTTCGCAATATCTACCTGTCTAACCGCTAATATTTTCATAAAGATAGGATAATAAATAGCCGAATAAAAAAAAGTTGCATACGTTTGCCTTTCCCCCTCAGGAACACAGGAAGACAGACTTTTAAACAATTCTTCCCCTGAGTAAGGGGTATATCGAAGTTGGTCAGGACCGACTTTAACTTACGCTCTCGTTTTATCTGTTTAGGAATCGGACAAGCAACCTATAACCGTTTATGTAATATCGTCCCATAATATCGAGCTCTAGCCGCGAACATAACGTAATCTCCAAAAAGCAGTTTTTACAGAGGAGAGTTTTTTCATTTTTTGTTTTCAAACATGCATGTTTGTTTTTTTTTTTAACAATAAATGGAGTCCACATTATATCTCAAATAAATAATAAATGCGTTTTTTAGTTGCTTTTCGTTGTATCTCTAAACAACGGCTGAAACTGAAATGTGGCACAAAAGTTTTTTAAGTCCCAATTTCAATACGATCCGACAATAACAAACAAAAACAATTTTTTATTCCGGCCCCATTGAATATGAAAAAATTTTGATCGACCCTCGTATTTGTAAAAACTCCATGCTTTTTATACCCTTGTAGAGGGTATATTAAAATTGTCCAGATGTTTGTAACGCATAGAAGGGAGCATAAAGTATATATATATTATTGATATAGCCATGTCCGTCTGTCCGTCTTTTTCTATGCTATATCCTCGATCAGTTTTAAAGTTATCTTAACCAAACTTTGCACGAAGTCTTTTAGTACAAATACGCTGCACATTTTTCGGAACCGGCCGGATCGAATGACTATAGAATATAGCTGCCATTGGAACCATCGGTCGTAAAGTAATTTTAGTGAGAACCACTTTTTTGTCTTCATCGCAAACGTTCCCAAACATTGTATTTATAAGTTTTCTTTGCATTCACATAATTCCACCAAGTTAAATGAAAAACGGACAATTATATAGTAAAGCTGCCATAAAAATAGAGGGGTCTGAAAAAAGTCTTAGCATGAAAAATTTTTTGGTTTTGAATGTTATTGCTCCCAAACTTGTTACTGATCAATATTATATGCTACCACGTATTGCTGCCAGTTTTGATCCAAATCGGATGATTATAATTATAGAATATAGCTGCTATAGGAACCATCGGTCGAAAAAGTAAGAAACAATTTTTTGTTTTCAATGGTAGCGTCTTAATACTTCCCAGTTATAAATATTATAGTTTTTCACACAATTTTGGCGTTTGGTCGAAATCGGATGAACATATTGTATAGCTGTCATATAACAAACTGGCAAGCAAATGGTCAAGTAGTGACGCAGTCTAATGCTGAGTTTGGGAAATAACTCAGCTAAGAATGTTCGACGAAAATCATTTAAAACCAAATTTATATAAATTATACAAGCTGCAAGGGTATATAAACTTCGGTCGAGCCGAAGTGAGCATTCTTCTATTTTATTTAAAAAAAAAAATTTTAAAACAAATTATAAAATGTTCGTAATTTTCCAAAAAGTTGCTTTTGGAAAAAAAATTGTACATGGAAATTTTTTGAGATTTGACGCGAATGGGATAATTTTTTTTCAGTGAAAGCTAACACCCAAATACATCAACTCTTTGTTTGAAATCTATTCAAAAGAATTCTGTCGAATCTTTTTAACGCGCTTATCTCGGAACGACTTTACCTGGCCTTTTTATAACTGTTACTATTAGAGTAAAAAGGGTATACTAAAGTCGTGCAAATGTATGTAATAGGCAGAAGGAAACATTTCCGACCATATTAAGCATTTATCATTCCTTCAGCGAATCGAAGGAAAGATACATCTATCTACGAAACTGTGGAAGATGTGACGTTTTTTTCAAATTGCTGGTCAAACCTCTATATCTTATCATCTGTTTGTTCATACGGACGGACAGCTGTTGATGCTGATTAAGAATATATATATGTATACTTTATAGGGTCGGAAATGATTCCTTCTCCCTGTTACGAGAGAGAAATGAGAATTTAAGTGGAGACAACTTTTGAAATAAAATAAAAAAACTATTATCGATAATATCTCGATAACTAGTCGATTAAAATTGTTTAAAATGCGATTTTCGTGATCAGCGGGCCAATTTAATAATTTAGAAAAATTTGTTTTGGTCCAATGGGGAAAAATGCTGTCGAGCTGTGTTGAATTGCGTTGATATGCTGCAGATTCTCAAAGCGCCTGACGAAGTCAAAGAAATAAAGTGGAATCTTTATTCGACCTTATACAATAATGTATTTTACTTATGTGAAATTGATAATTATCATAATTATAATACAATAAAACTTTTCTTAGCTTCTTAAATTAAACTATAATATAACATGAACTAAGTTATTTTATGTGACCAGCTTTAAATTGGTCTAATATACGCTTTAAAATATTACCAGTAAAAAAAGTTTTAAAGGATTTTTTTTTCAAGTTTGAAGCTTTATTCTGAAAAATTTTCTACAAATTCATTTTTGAAGTTATTGAAATTTGACGCTTTCTTGTGAAAAATTTGTTACACATTCATTTTTTTAAATTATTGACCATCGCTAGCGACTACTTTTTCCCAAAACGATGCGTCTTTTGATGCTTTGTCGTATTCTGGCCGTTTTTGCTTCAATGCTCGGCTCAAACGCATAAATTTAGTTCGGTAGAGTTGCACTGTGATAGTTTAGTACACTACGCCCAATTGTTCCCACCAAATACAGAGCATAAACTTGACAGCGTCAATATTCGACTTTGGCGTCGACTTTGGCATATGGCCGGGCGGCCCGTATGATTTTTTGCGCTTGGGGTTATCGTAATAGCCTTTTCACACTGGGCGCAGCATTGTCGAAGCTGCGAAAACGTGCAGCATGCGTTCACACCAAAACCGCAGCTTCTACTTAGTACGGTTGCAAAGTATCGCGAAAAGAACTTGGAAATGATAACCATCTACGAGTTATATGGTTACATCAAGGAAAGCTGCGCTGGAGCTTGAATGTTGCGACTTTTGAGTGAACACCCTGCCTACGTATTTCCCATAAAACACAAATTTTGCAGCTTCGACTTTGACGGTTTTTCGAAGCTGCGGCCAGTGTTATTTGACTATAATGAACCCATTTTTCATAACCAGCTGTGTCTGGAAGTACCTAGTTACAAATTTGTGTACCTTTTACCTTACCTCGGTATTTTCAAATTCGAGTACCTTTTACCTTACCTAGGTCTAAATTTTTATTTACCTTCTCATTAGGTAAGTTACTAGGTACTTTTCGTACGTTTTTTTTTTCGCTCCGATAACATTACAGCCGAAATGCTGCCGCTCTTAATAATGCAAAGAAAAGTTTCAGGGACTTGTTTGTGGCTTTAACTGGATGTCGGGTAAACATTCCGTGTTGAAAAACTATATGATACATGCTAGATAAGAGGAAGGCGGACCATCAGCCGTGCTCCCATTTTCACTTTCGCAAACATTTTGCGATTTTTAGACAAATTTTATACTGAAAAACGGTTTAAAATCTCACAATTTTTACACAAGTGAAAATGGAAGCACGGCTGTATAAGAAAAATATCGCCGGTTCTCTCGTACTTGCATATAAGCGTGTGCGATTGTCCCACACACATGAAATAATGGCTACTATATTAGCGTGAAGCCTTAGTTTTTAGAAGAGTCTGATTTAAAGATAATATAGTGCGATAGTTCAGCTGCTCTTAAAAAAGGGGTATAAAACGATTTTCATTTTTTTTAAACTTGACTTCAAGCGAGGCAAACCCTTTGCTTTAAATTGAAGTAGATTCCAACTAACTCCACAAAATTGTGTTTTAATAATTAGCTTGTAAACAAAATTACGGATAGTTTGGATATAGTTGTCATTAAGAATTAGAATACGATACTAGTAATGAAAGATTGGATAAAACTGAGAATTGTTATGAAAATTCGAATATTGCGTTGGAAGTCTTAACTTATCTTGCCGACTATAGCAAATCTTTTGAATATATACTTAAGTATAAAAATAATTGCAATGTTTTTTATAAGCATTATATCATTTTGCCTAGATGTATTTTTTGCAGTAGAGTCCAATTACATACAACAAAAAGAAATAGAATAGGTGACGAAATATTCGAAATTCTTGTTATATTAAAAAGGCTACATGGTATATGAGATTAAAATGTTAATAAAATAACATCATTGGAAATTAAAAATTTTCATTTTTAGACCTTATTTTTGGATTTAAACCCGTACAGTTCATATTTATTAATAATATTAATTGATGAACCATGTTTTTTACCTAGGTTTATATTTTGACATTTACCTTGTACCTTACCTAGGTAAGAAAATTGGGAACCTTTCCAATCACTGATAACCAATCACAATGCAATGTAAAAATCCCTTTCTTTTTTGCCGAAAAGAAAACTTTCCCACAAATTGTGTTTTGTTGGCACAAACGTTGACATATTCGGAGCACACAAAAACTATGTTGTTTACACTTCAGCGAAACGACACAATCTGAAAAAGAAAACCTAATGATGAGGCTTCAAAACGGTTGGTTGCAACATTGCCAGATTTGATTTAATACTAGTGACGCCAACTCTTAAAAATCCTTTAAAACTTTTACAGTTAACTTGTACACGTAATGTAAAGGACGTCTAAAACTGATAGGAGTTTTTCCAAATCCATGGCCGATTTCAACCAGATAAACTGGGCCAGTTTTACTTCCTCTTTCAAATTTTTTATAAGAGGTATCAACAGCATCAGTCCTCCGCCCTCCGTTTAATTAATAACTAAAAAATATTTCTGTCAGTTCGTTAAATTATGGGGAAATTTGGAAACTTTGGGATTAAAGGGTATCAAGCGATCCACAAAGATCTCTGTTAGGTACTATAAGTTTTACAGTCCACGGCAAATAATCTCCTGCTACTTAAAACAGAATTCTTCTCTAATACTTATTATGTTTCCTTTATTTTTGCAGCTCAAACAACGCACACGTTCATTCATCTTGGAGCATCTGGTGGAGCGTGAGAAACTTAACACAATTGTGGTGAATTTGTATCCAGGCAACAAAGGTTACTCACTTGCGCTGCGCTATGATGAGCATTTAATGCTGAATCCGCTAACAAACGAATGGACATTAATGGAGGATGAAGGTTCGGGTAGTCACAAAAGTCGCAGTAAATCGGTCACAGATGAAAGTCACTCCAAAGATATCTCCAGCTCCTCATCCACCAGCACCCCCTCCTCCTCTTATGGTCTAGTGGAAGTATTGCGTTGGCCATATGAAAATGATTTGCTCCTTCAGTGCATGGATCGTGAAATGCTACCCGAATTCCTAATGGATTTGCTTAATGCTGAGACCATAAGCCTCTCCGATGGGGGTGAGGGTACGCGGGTGTATGCCAAACCGAGTGTATTCTATGCTGGGTGCGTTATCGTCCAAATTCGTGACTTTCGTCAGACATTTGCCACCTCAACGAATATCTGTGATATGAAGCATATACTGCTAAGACCCACAAACGCCACCATTTTTGCCGAAGTGCAACAAATGGGCAGCCAAATGACGACCGAGGATAAGCTAATCCTTGAGAGTCAATTGGTGCTGGCCACGGCAGAGCCGTTGTGCCTAGAGCCAGATCCACGGATCGGCAGGCAGGCCATTAATGCTCAACATCAGAGGCAGCTCTTCAACTCGCACGAGTTGCGGCGTCAAATGAAGAAGTTTACCCAGGTTGCGATCAATCGTAAACGTAAATTGGATCAATTTACTCATCATCATGGTTTGGAATTGTGTGATTACTTAGCCCGATTAAGGCAAAGGCCCAGAACGGCGAGCAGCAGCGGTGGCGGAGCAGGAGGCGGTGGCAGCACCACGCCAGCAACAGCTCCCTCCAACAATCCCTTAGTGGGTGCCATGCTCTCCTCGTTTACCTCAAAGGTCCCACGAAGACCACATGAAGTCATCAGACCCATACGTCCTCCTTGCCTAGAATATCCCGCTAATCTTAAGGTACCCGAACATGTCATCAGTGTGGAAAAGTATGCCAAAACGTTTGAGCCACTGAATGAGTTCAGTGACGCCTGTAAAGATGGCTGTCAACCTAATTGTCGGCACAATTTTCAACCGCAGCTCATTGAGGAATATGTACTGGAAACGGAAAGGGAAGCGAATGAGGGTCGTCGTGCTTTATATCACATTAAACTATCCATCTATCAGCGTCCCTCGGATGCTGAATATCTAGGGGAATTGTATGTGGATCGGGACTATCGTGAGGGTGAACGTAATGGTGAATCTTGTCGCTTTGCCTTGGGCACTCGGGTGCATGCCAATCGTTATATACAACAATTTCGTGAGATTTTCACTGAAGAGGGACGCAAAGCGGTTAAAATAACACATTTGATACCAGGACATGTGCCAATTGTGACCCATACGGGGCTTACCAATGAGCAGAGATTGTTAATGCAGCAGCAGCAGCAACAGAGACAGGCTCAACTGCAACAGCAGCAGCAGCAGCAACAACAACAGCAGCAGCAGCAACAACAGCAGCAGCAACAACAGCAGCAGCAGCAACAACAACATATTGTGGTAGTTAACCAACCTCAACAGCAGCAACAACAACCACAACAATTGCCTGCCACAGTGCATCATGTGGCCCTACCTCGTCAGCAACTAGCTCCAAAAACTCTACAGCTAACAGGAACAAATGTCATCAATCTGCAACAAAACTTTCGCCCGCAGCAACAGCCACAACAAACCTACACAGTTGAAGCTGTCCCTCAACAGCAGCAGCAAACACAGCAGATTATTGTGCCTCAACAGCAACTGCAACAGAACAATACAACAACCACCACCACAACCACTCATCAAGTCAGTCTCAGCAATGGTTCCTTAGTGCTGGTCCAACAACAACAGCAGCCCACACAACAACAGCAGCAGCAGCAACAACAACAGTTGACACAAGTCCTACAACATTCAGGCATCACCATACAACCAGCAACCACTATACAACAACAGCAAATGAAGGGTAACACGGCCATAGGTAACGCCAATTCAGCATTGCGTGCCCAGCTCAACTCCAATGTGCCAATTCTGGTAAGCTCCTAATGCCTATACATATGATCAGACACTAGTCATTGCATTCATTATATTTGGGCAAACATGTTTTTGATGGAATTAGCGGAGGATAAAAACTCCAAGGTGGCAAACATATAAGGAAAACTTGGTCCATTTTTCCGATCCCGGCTCGGTTTTTCGGACCGTTTTGTGAAGAAGTAAACCATAGCCATCATTTGACTAGTATTTTATTTTGTAATTCTTGTGTCGATTTAAATTTTTACGAATTTTTTCGCAAACTAAGTTTGGAATAAAGGTACTTTCTACCAGGGACTAAAACCGAAACTAATTTCGGTTTCGGCCAAGGCATTTATATTGCTCTAAAGCTCATTTTACGGACCAGCAACCTATGTCCGTTTCCCATGATATAACCGGAACCGAAATTTAGCTTTTGGCTGTATTAGACACCGCAACCGATACCGAAAATCGTTTTCGTTTTACTCCCTGCTTGCTACAGCTTACATTAATACAAATTTCGTTAGAAAATGTTAATGTGGTCACAGGACCTACAAATGTACAAATGTTTGGAGCTAAGATTTTGGAAAATTCACCAAAAATGAATGGATTTACCACAATACCAAATTCCCTCCCTTAATGTAGAAGTGAGTAGAACCCCCTTATAAATGTCAAACAGAAACATGATTTAATGGAAAACCACTTGGTAGACTTTTTTAAGATTTTCAATTTTTTGAGATACTGACCCATAAAATGTGTCCTTAAAAGATGGAAACATGCAAGGAAAAATCGCGCTATTATATACCACATTTGACAGCACCCAATATCAAGTCCATCATCAAGCCCATAAGCTAGAGACAAAAATAGACGAAACTGCACGCTAATATGAACCGACCGGATCGGATGACTATATCTTATAGCTGTCATAGGAACCATCGGTCGGAAAATGGGTCTTAGTGAGAAAAACTTTTTTGTTTTAAATTTTATCGTTCCGAAGATCGGCGATTGTTAATTTGATATGTTCGAAATCAGATGATTTTCTGTCGGAAAATGGATTTTAGTTAGAAACATTTTTGATTTTTATATAAGCGTTCTTAAACTCTGGCATTTCAAAAACAGCATTTACAAGGGAATAAAAACTTCGGCACATACGTAGTTGGCTTGGCCTTCTCGTTTCTTTTGATTTTGTTGTGTCTTCGAAGAGTTCATATTGATAAGTTGAAAAAAGTCGAAGCTGTGAAAAGGAAAAATTTTGTAGCTTTTGCTTCTTCGACAAAAGCAATTTAAACACTGTATAAATGTGCCAATTAAACGCGATCTCGACGTAATCTAGAAAAACTGAATATGAGGTGCTACTACCTGATGTCTCTAGTTTCACAATTTATTGGTCACAGGCCTTACCAAAGGTTGAATTTTGTCGCACTTGTCAACGATAGTCAAGCAGCTGATTTAAACAATTACCTCCATTTATCTTCAAAACTGTGGGAGATATGAGGGGCTTTCCAAATTACTTGGTGGGGGCGTGGGGGTCATAAAAGAGTGGGTGTCATGGGACGCCCGTTATTTTTAGCCCGTCATTTAAGCTCTTTACGACGATAAATCCAATTGTAAATTTAAGTACTGGCGAAAAGACACTTTTTGGATTCGTTTGGATAAAATTAATCTTGAAATAGCAAAAATAAAAATATAACTAATTTTCAATAAATTTTGGACTAAGAATTCTGAAATATATTTTTGACTGTACAAATAAATATTTGGTTAAAAACGACATTAGTTGTTGGACCACATTTTGTTGTAGACTGGTAAGAATTGTGGTTCATTGTCTAACTGAATTTTTTAAAGGAAAAGCATTTTCTTTAAGGACTCAAGCTGATTTGTAATTAAGTTTAGGAACTGAAATGGCACTTTGCGTTTCTGGTAGGTGGATTTCATCAACTTTGAGCATGAAATTCCGGTTCTGCTTCTTAATTCCCAGTTTAAGGTCGCGAATCGCACTGAATTCACAACTTGACCTTATGGCAGCCACTCTTCAATTAATATTCAATTCAAATTTGCTTTCCCTCATCCTTATTCCCCCACCTCTTCCACCTACTCTCTTCCACTTACTGTTAACTCACTGTCAAGTTAATGTCAAGTCACTGTCAGACAAACATTATTTATCGCACTGAATTCACAACTTGACCTCATGGCAGCCATTCCCACCCCCACTTCCCACACACCTTCACCCCATTTTTCCCATATCTGAAATCTGTAGTGTATACGAACAGAATTACATGGCTATATTGACGCGGCTGTTGATTCTGATCAAAAATATATATGTTCTATAAGGTCGGAGCTGCTTCCTTCTGGCTGTTACATACATTTGCACAACTTAATGATCCTCTTTTACCCATCATAATAAATAAGTATAAAAACCAGTGTTTAAACTAGTTTTGCAGCCAAAAAGACGCATTTCTACTAGAACTATTTTTATGTGTATTTTGGATTGGTGTTCTCGAAAATCGATTTCAAAAATTTTTTTATGGGAACGAGTTTTAAATATGAATTTTTTTCTGTAGTTACACTTACATTGTAAGCCATATCTGAATTCTGAATCGTTAGATAGAGTCAAGCAAGCTATGAAAGGATATCGATGAACAAAATCTAATAACAAATAGTATAGCCTTGAGTAGTTGAAAGCAGAAAAATGTGGTATTATTTGGGATTTAAAAAAAAAATATTTTCATTTGCATCGGATTTTGTTCTGTTCCTGATTATTTTTCTGAACCGGCTTTTCGCTCACTTCTTTTATAGACCAAATGACGAAGAATATAAAATTATTTTTGAAACATGAAATTCTAATTTTTGACTGTTAGTTCCTCGACTCAACTTGATCCAGATTTTAAAACAAAGCTTCACGCGATTATTTAAATATTATATAATTCCCTTTCTATTTGTATCTTGCTTGACTTTATCTAACGTTTCTGAATTGAGATATGGTTTAAAATGCAAGTGTACCTACCGACGGCTTTACAACCCTGATAAAAACGAATTTAAAGTAAAGTCTACGGCTTTCATTTCCGGTCCGATTTGTAGACTTGTTCTTATTAATAGGTTCATTTAATCTCGTGACATAACACCATAAGCAAATCTCTAGCAACTGATTCAAATTTCCTCTATTCCCTCAGCAATCACAGCTGAAGGCTCAGCAACAACAGCAGCAACAATTGCAATTGCAGAAGCAACAACAACAGCAGCAACAACAAACTACTGCCAACAGTAATAACAACAATAATAATAATAATAACAACAATATCAATAATAATACAGCCATACATCCAAATCCTGCTATCAATGCCATAGTTAACAGCATAATGAACTCGGCCAATCAGTACCAGCAACAACAGCAGCAGCAACAACAGCATCAGCAACAACAACAACAGCACTGTAAGCCGCATGCTATACTTAAAAAAATGATTAAAAAGTTAGTAAATCAATTTGTCTTTCTCTCCAACTTTTTCAGCTGTACAATCCACGCCCAACAACAATAATGGCAACAACATCATAGGTCCACCCTCCACCACCGCCACGCTCAAAAGCTCCAGCAATGCTTCAATCTTAAACCTGCTCAATAGTGCTCCAGCTGCCATGACTAGTACCCCGGTGGCTAGTGGCACCTTCACTGCCACGACGGGTCAGCCGCAACAACAGCAGCAGCAGCAGCAAACGTTGACTCTGGTGCAGCATCAACCACAATCAGGTCCAGCCACAGCAGATGCTGCCACAGCAACATATGTGCAGACAACGCGCGGCACACCCACTCTGGTGACTGCTCAGCGTAAGCAGCAGCCCAGCGAAGTATTGCAGAATCTGCTCAACGCCAATCGAAAGATTGGCGGAGGCGGCACAACCACATTTCGCACCAATTCTGCGGGTAATTTAATAGCTGTAAACTTGAATCAGGCCGGTCAAGCTCAAACCCTCGAAGGCGGGCAGACAGTGAGAGTTTCCATGTCGGCTTTGGCTTCACAGTTGGCTTCACCGCCGGCTGTGATGACGAATCCCACAACCAGTTACACAGTGATATCTTCAGGGAATAGTGGAACAGCTGCCTGGATTCAAAGTCCCACCGGCCCAGTACAGCAGAGGATTCTGAGTTCTTTAAGAAGGGACAGCACCACAGCTCCGCCAAATGCCATAGTGGTGGGAATGGCTGCACCGTCGCCGGGAAGTGATTCAAATGCCTCGAATGCAAGTGGATTTGCAGTGCCCAGCAACGTGGCAGGTAGCGGCGGAGGTGGAGGAACTACAAGTGGCGGAGCTCTTTCTGCTTTGCTGACTAATGCGGCCACTCCTTCGCCTTCCGGTTCGGATCATTCACAATCCTCACAAACGCATCAGAATCAAGCACTGCTCGAGCGACTCTCCAATGTGACCTCCAATGTTTCGGCAGTGGCCATGCCTCATATGTCGCCCCAACAGCCGCAACAATTTATAACCAAAACATTGGTCCATTCACCTGCCACCTCGTCCATACACTCGCCCATGTCTAGTCCTCATCCGCAGCCTTCGGCTTCGCCCCAACAGCATCAACAACAGCAGCAGCAACAAACCACCGCTACACTCAATTTGCAAGGCATCAATCTCTCCCAGCTGCAGGGAGCCATGGCCAATTTTGCTGGCCTGCAGAATGTACAAGTCCAGATACCGGGCTTTACTCAACCCATTTCCCTGCAATTCTCCCAGCAACAGCAGCAGCAACAACAACAGCAACAGCAGCCGGGAG
This sequence comes from Lordiphosa magnipectinata, assembly GCA_037044535.1. NCBI lineage: Eukaryota > Metazoa > Arthropoda > Insecta > Diptera > Drosophilidae > Lordiphosa > Lordiphosa magnipectinata. Next base: position 321,695 of record JBAMBO010001564.1, read on the forward strand.
CAGCAGGTGGAGGGGGTGCCACCACCCAGGGTCAGCAGAGGAGTGTTCTGGTGTCTGTTCCTGGTACGCAGCTTCCAACAATACAACAACAACTACAGCAACATGCCCCACCCACGGGAACTATCGTTAGTCTACCCTCGTCTGTGGCGGGCACCCAAACGGTGGTCATTACCAATAATGCAGCCGGTGGCGGTGTTGTTGGAAGCGGTAATGGGCAATCGGGCAATCCTAGTGGCGGAACTGGAGGAGGAGCCACAACTGCCATGCTTACGTTACCCATTGGTGAGTGCTTAAGCTACAAATTATCAATTAGTTAGAGGTGGGAGGGAGCGTGTCATTGCATGAGACGATAACAAACAGTCGATGAATGGGAAACTAAGTTCATGAATAATTTAAAACATTGAACTATTCTTATAACATTTTACAGGGTATTACCATAGTATTCGTGTACGAGCACTTACTCTCCAAAGACTTATTCGTCTCGTAAACACGTGACGACCAAACTTGTGTGGCGGCCGTTCCACATCTTTGTGTTTTTACTGTCCAAAATCCGAAAGAATAATAAATTGAAAGAGGCAGAAAAAGAAATGAAGAAAAATATGAAAAAAAGAATTGAAAAAGGGGAGAAGCATAGTATATAATTTTACTTCCCGACTTACCGACTCGTGTTCTTGCACTCTCCCTCCGTCCATCTCTAAACGAAAAATCACACTTGCACTTTCCTCCGATTTTCGGAATGGATGCTTTGCAACTGAACACCTCGGCCTAGACGATGTGAACTTATTACTTCAATCCGAAGTTGCGATCTTGATTTATATATTTACTTGCATTTTAATTATAATTATTTTTAACTCTTATTTGAACACGCTTAATTTTGTTCTCTTCTGTTTCTGTTTCGTTTCTCGTTTACAACAACAACAAAAACCGACAACAACAACAACACAAACCCGTTAACAACTCGTTTCGATTACCTCCTCATGCAACTTAACCCAAAAACCTTGAATTTCTATGTGTCTTGTATGTTTTCTAACCCAAAATCCTTAAAACCCCAAATGCCATTTATTCAGTTTGAGATTCGAGAGTTCATCAATAACCACAAAGTTCAAAAAGAATTTAGTTAGCATCGCCTTTCTCTCTCTCTATCTCTTGACCATCATGCCACATTACAACCTCTAAAAAAGAAAAACAAAATCAAAAAACAAATCAAAAAATCTCCCCGCACACCCACGTTCTGCTCTTTGCTTACAGCTCAAATAGTCGGTGCCGGTGTACAGAAACTAAATCCTCAAACAATACGTACCTCAAGTGTTGGTGGTGGTGTAGGTGTCGTTCAGGCGCAGTCACATCCCCAGCAAGCACAACAAGCCCAAGGGCAGCAGCAGCAGCAGGTGACTACGGTCCAGACGCAGGCTGGGAATCAAACGACAGCGGCCATCCAGCTGGTGGGCACCATTCAACCACGAGCACGTAATGTGCAAGTGGTAGGAACGAAGCAGTTGGCGACCAATCGACAGCTATTGACTGCTCAACGACAAATTGGAGGATCCACGTTGAAAATAGCCACCACGCCGATGAATGGTGAGTTTTTGGAAAGTGAAGAATACGCAGCGAAGAAGTGAATTAAAATGGAGACTAGGAATGAAGAAATTAAAACGGGAAGAGGAGGCAAAATGTGAAATGAAGAAATTAAAGCGGCACCAAGATAAATGAATTGGATTGATTGAGAAGTATAGAAATACTAAAAAGAAACGTAGAACGGATTGAAAAATGAAGAAACCGCCTAAAGGCAAAACAGAATAAGGAATAAGAATGGAGAAACGGGAATAAACCGACGACAATAGAGAGAAAATACCGAAAGAAAAGAAATAAAGAGATTACAGAAAATGTAAATGAGGAATTAGAAGAAATGGGGAAAGAGGCAAAAATCTTAAATAGAGGAAAGCTTAAAGATTATTTTAAATTTTTAACACGCCCCTGCATTCCCCGCTATTTGCTTTGTATTTAGATGGTTTGTACCTTCTAGACATGTTTAGTAATCAGGATTATTTATCGATCCGACAAAGGATTGGTAAAGATCGAATGAACAATAGTTAAGTTTTGATCAAAAGAAAGTTCGCTGCGGCAGCGCTGCTTTATACTGCTACTGCAGCAGGAAAATTCATACTGAGCTTACACTTACTCAGGTACAGAGTATTTTACAGTCAAGTTTGATTGACTTTCTTACTTGTTCTAATTGAGCACGCTACCATAAAAACATAAACTTTTTTTCCACTATGCCCAGTTTTCGGACCAATCGATCCTATGGCACCTCTTTTAACCAAATACACCGAATCAGCTTAAAAGCACACATTTAAAACAAAACAGTAATTTTTCAGAATAATCGGTCTTGTGTCAGCTATAATATACAGTCAATCCAACAGACCGGTTCAAACATATTAGCAGCGTGCAATGAAAAATATACTGTGCAAACTCTGCGACAGTTATTCGTAACAATTAGACGAACAAGGATTAGCTCGTCATCCTGAAAATATATTGAGCCATGTTCTCAATTCCACTACTTTTTGAACAGTAAATCGAACGCAATTCCGCTCCGGCTTAGTTTCTGTGTTCTCAATTCCGAATGAAATTGCTCTCTTTTTACTTTTTGCAACCACTAGTCCAAGCGAGATTGGCACTAGATACGTAAGAGAGAATCCACAATTCTAAGCGAAACGATCGAAAATGGAACAGTCGGAGATGAGAGAGGCAGACTTTTACGTTTCACTTTTCGGTTTGACTGGGCAATGCCAAATTCTGGACACACTAAACAAAAAAATTCCTTGTAAATCAATTAATAACTCAAATGCAAATCAAATTTCACTAACAATTTCTACCTGGATCACAGAATTAAGGAAAATTAACTTTATCAAGCAATTGTAAGAGTGCGTAATTTGGCAATTACTTTTCATTCCACCGACCAACAAGCATTACTTTTTAAAACGAAAAAATTTTTCGTTTTGGTGTTGCGAGATCATGAATCAATTCCACTTTCGAAAAGTGGCCGTGGAAGTGGAATTAAGAACATGCCTGATTAACTTTACGGTTTATATGCGTCGCAAACTCCTGATCAAAATTATTACACACTTCGCAAAAATTTTATAAAGGAAAAATACAAAAAAAATGGAGAATCGATACGAATGGGAAAAGTAAGACTTAAAGTGCTTTTACACTCATTGGCAGGCTGACATATTTTAAGGTGCTGGTTACTCTTATACACGTGTGAACAACTGCCAGAGCAGTGTCAGTTGACTGTTGCCCAATATGTTCAGAGAAATCTGTCAAAATTCCCATGTATTAAACGAATGCAGGCCTACTAGATTATCATCTGTCATGTATCATGTATAGACCTCGGATTTTGCATATTTTTGAAGGATTAATATAGATAAATTCTGATGACACCCAAGTTCGTTTCATTAAAAATAGATTTTTTTTGGATATTTGCATGAAATGCATATGCACAATGTATGCCTACATTTGCAAAATATGCAAAACATATACAAAATATGCAAACATGTTCTATGTTGAACAGATCCAAAAATAATATAACATCGATTCAGTCGGTGGTATGCATATATACATACATTTTATTAATTATTGTCAGATATTAAAGTAGAGAAAATAATACTTAATATTTACATTCGATATGTTATAGGATTACAAATTATTCAAAATAATTGGTATTACCATATGGGCATTTCCATTCTGTCGAACGGGACCATCGAACACATTTAAAGTAACTAAAATTCTAAATATTCATTACTTGTATCTTTTAATAAGTCTTATTATTTGTGCTAAGGCTGAATTTGGGCAATTTTTCGTTTCCAATTTAATTCCTGTCGAACTTGACAAAAAGTGGAATTTTTTTTTACAAAGGCCGACATATATGGGTATTTCCATCATGTCGAACGCGACAGTCGTACGCATTTAAAGTGGAATAAAAGTGAAATTAAAATCATTTTTTTTTCTTTTGTTACTTTAACTAATAGCACTTTCGAAGCACTTTATTTAGTGAGAAAAAAGTAGAGCACACCTAGTGCTGGTTCCAAGAAAAGCCAGATTGCAAATCTAGGTGGATTTGCTGCATTTGCTTTGCTCATGTTCAATGCTAACCATCTAGATGAATTTCGTAGCAATCTACTTTAACCTCATTGATTTCAAATCCATGTACATTCTTATGCAAATTAAGTATTTTTGTGTATCCGCGCATATGGTCACACTGAAAAATATTTGAAGCAAAAAAGAACTGCTGCTAGAAACAGTAAAGTCTGAATTGTTATTAAGTAAACTATAAATGGAAAATATTGAATGTGCCCTTAATATACAAGAACACCTGCAGACATTGCTGAAATTACAGATGCACATTCTGATTCCCCTAGTTCATTGCTTAAGCTAAGTTTACACATCCAAATAATTTTGCTAAATTTTGATAAAAATAGCAAAATAGCAAATTAAAGATTTTACAGGATTAAAATCTTAAACTATGGTTCCACGCAATAAGTACGCAAATAATTTGATCAAATATGGCCGGAAAGTTCCACAATTTGTCCTATATAGCCCAATTTTCATGAAAATTTGTCCAAATTATTTACCTGTTTGAACATATGATTCGACCTACTGCTTAATCTCCCATCATAGTATCAAGTCGTTCCAAAAGAAATACCTTCTCTTCTCTGTAAAATTCTTGCTTTTATTTTTAAAATTGGCGCGCAATAAAAATAAACAATTCTCTGCCGAGTACAAAGGTGCTGCCAACCTAGCATTATACCATTCCAGCCCTCCCGGTGTGACCGTGGCGCAAATGCCCGAACTTATAATCAACCTACATGAGACAACCAATTGCTCAAAAACCATCTAGTTGCAAAATCTAGATGGATTTCGCTTTGAGCAAAAACATGTACATGGGAAAACGGCCCTTAGTGCAACTAATTTTAAAATGTTGATGAATAATTTAACTGTAGTATATTAGAATTTATTTGATCTAAAAATTTTCTTTATTTTTTTTATTTCAAAATAAAAGATGATTCGATACGTGACATTGCGAACGCGACACTTTTTTCCATCATTTTATTTATGTGGTTTCTGTTATAATGCGAAGCAAAAACTTACGATCACAGTTTCTCATGGTTTCTTATGCATTCTTTTCTTTTTGCGTGGCGCAAATGCCCGAACTTATAATCAACCTACATGAGACAACCAATTGCTCAAAAACCATCTAGTTGCAAAATCTAGATGGATTTCGCTTTGAGCAAAAACATGTACATGAGAAAACGGCCCTTAGTGCAACTAATTTTAAAATGTTGATGAATAATTTAACTGTAGTATATTAGAATTTATTTGATCTAAAAATTTTCTTTATTTTTTTTATTTCAAAATAAAAGATGATTCGATACGTGACATTGCGAACGCGACACTTTTTTCCATCATTTTATTTATGTGGTTTCTGTTATAATGCGAAGCAAAAACTTACGATCACAGTTTCTCATGGTTTCTTATGCATTCTTTTATAACCATTTGTACGCTCAGAAAGATTTTTGATAGCAAAAGTAAGTGCAATCTAAGGCCATTTTATCAAAAAAAAAAGTGCAATATTAATGTCCAAATTAGAAAATTCGCGCTAGCGCAGCCGTGAAACCGAATATATCGAAATGGGTTTTGATTAAAAGTAAGATTGGCTTACTTAAGTTCAATTTAATTGTTTCCCTCTGAAAATTTGATAAAACATAGTGTTTTTAAGCTTTTTTAATATTTTGGTCTTGGTGGACTTTTTGGTGGAAATGCCCATATACAACCATTATTTTTTCTAAATTATTAATTGAGAGGCTTTGGCGTTTATCTCCAAAAACCATTTTGTAAGCGGAAAAGCTTCTTTCAACGTCACAGGAAATAATTGGAGCAAATTTATATATAATGATATTTTCATTTGTGACGGGTTCAAGTCCAGACACATGTTCAGCATTGAGATTTAAAATATTATTAATTTTTCAAATGATATTTAAATCTGGATTTCAATGTGAACGCAGCCTTACGCTTGCGGGCTTATAAACTTTTTTTTTAACAAATAAACTTTGAAACGTTAGACATAAAAACAAGAAAACAATAATTTAGAATAATAAGAGGTAAAAACAAGGAAGAATAATTTACTCTGTACCTGCAGTATCGCTCATCCTTTCTTTATTATTCCTTCGGCAAATCGATTAATAATCTTGATTACTAAATATATCTAAAAGGTACGAAAAATCTATCTACAAAACTGTGGGAGATTTTACGTTTTTTCCGAATTCCGGTGGCGGGAGTGGGCGTGGCAAAAATTTAAAAGAAACTAGATCTGGCCCCAAGTATATTTAATTTTTGATTGTTTATATGTAAAATAATAGTTAACAATTTTCACATCAAGTGGATGGAGAAGACAGGTTCAAGAGTGTGGAGTGGATAAAAGCAATTTAATATTATAAGAATTAATATACTGAGAACATTCAGTTGACAACAAAAGGTACAAGATATTATAATTATAACATACACTGCGAAAAGGATCATGCAGTTCGAAATTCGTCCTACACATGCCCAGTGCAAGAGGTTGATACGACCGCGTAACTCTTGTTGGAACAGCAAATTGGAGCAGGCTGAGAAGGTAACACGTATTGATCAGCTTATGTACGAATATGACGCCATGAAAAGTCCTCCGATTTGGCTGATTTATTAGCCGTAGCCTGTCAGTAAAAGATGGTAGTAGGCGCCCAGTTTAGGCCGCCCAATGCAAACAGAAGAAATTGTTTTTGAAGTTCACTTTGCTTTGAAAGTCTTGTCTCAACTATAAAGCTTATCTTTCTGCTGCTGTGTTCGTTCCAAGTAGCTTAATAAGGGCCTGAGGTCAACGTATTGCCAAAGAGGACAGGTACACAGTTGGGCGGGCTTTAGTGGTAAAATTGATACAGATACTGATACAGTACAGTAAAATTGATTAGGTAGTTCCGGAGCTATAGAGCTCCAAAGTCAAAATGTTGTACCATATATGTTTCCTTTCAAGCACCTGTAAGCCATATTAATAAAGCTAGGGTGCTGCTTTTTCATCAGAATTTATATAAGGTAATGCTCAGCTATTTTTCCAAAACTACAATTTAATCGGTCATGGTTTATGTACATTGCTTATATTATTAAAATTTTCACACCTGGTGTTACCTTTATTGCACCGGAACCCACAAAAATTTGTGTAAGGTTCAAAATATGTATCAAACTTATTTTTTTAGTTGTTTCCAGACTTCTACCAAGTTTCGAGCCAATCGGATGTCATTTAGATATAGCTCCCATACAAAATCAATATTTTTTCAAACTTTTTATGGAAAAATTCGAATTTTTAGTAAATATTTTTGTTCTAGTCGATTTGACGACTTACATGTACTTACATGTATTTACATATCTTGTTTATCTAAACGCGTTCTCGTGAACAAGTATATGTCTTAATTTTGACCGAATGTAGAGGCAAAAATCTGTCAACTATTTAACAATCTATGAACCCAGATTCAAACCAACACCTTAGGTTTGATCATGAACTGGGTCCGCGAACCGAACCTTACAGTTTTACATGGGTTCGAACCTCCGGACCGAACCTACACCAAAATTTTACAGGTTTGCAGCCTTGAATAAACTACTTGCCAAATTATTTTTCTCAATAAATTTTTTTACATTTGAAAAGTGTATTATAATTTTGCCCACGAGTTTGCATAGAAGGAATCATCTCCGACCACATAAAGTATATATATTCTCGATCAGCATGACGAGCTGGGTCTATTGAGCTTTGTCCGTCCGTCTGTCTGTTTCTACGCGAACTAGTCCCTCAATTTTGAAGCTATCGAGCTGAAATTTTACACAGAGTCTTTTTGGCTGCATGCTGATAATATGTCGGAACAGCTCGGATCGGATGACTACTTCTTGTAGCTGCTATAGAAACGATCGTTCGGAAAATGGGGTTTTGTGAGAAAAACTTTTATTCAATGTTAGCGCTCTTAAACTCGATCATTTTTAAAATTATATGTTTTCAAACTGATCTGCGAAGTTTGGTCGAAATCTGTAACCTTTGGAGCGAGCTTTTTCAGCGTTCCTTTCTCGTTATTTGTGTAAATTGGGTTTTAAATTAGTTTTTTAGTTGTTTCCATTTTTTTTAACAAGTTAATAGGCAATCGGACATCATTTAGATATAGCTGCCATACAAAAATTAAGTTTTTTCATACATTTTCGAGAAAAATATAAAAATGAAGATATTCGTTATGCAGCATGCATGTTACGGCGATTACACAGAGCGGACGAGTCGTGAGCGATTCTTCCCTTGCGAAATTGATTCGTATACTTCTCCAACATCACGTTGCATACGTTACAATGACGATACAAGCCTTGACTGTTTTCACATAAATTCCTTTTTCTCTAATGCTAATGATATTTTCCTTAAATGGGGACATATTAGACTGTAAAGTGAAGCAATAAATTTTTTGAAGACAACTTTTGCCAGCCTCGGAAAATTTAAAAATAGGTGTAAACTAGATACCTGCGGCAAAAGCAATTGTTCACAAACTACAACTTCGATTTTGAAATGTTATATATGGGCACTACGAACGTGACAATCGTACGAATTTTTCAGCCTTTACTATGAAGAAAAACAAAGAAAAATTCAACAATTAATTTCCGCATATTGGTGTTTGGATAGCAAAATAGTAGCACCATATTTAATGTAAAAGCTGAGAGTTGTTGAGAGTAAGGACCCAAGATTCAGGCAGACAAAAAGCCATACGCAACGTGACAGAGTACGAAAGTGCGTTTTGTCTGCTTTCACAAAAAAGCAAAACTCTGCGGAATGCGTTCGAGTTTTTAATGCAATTAACTTTAATATGATCTGCAATGATGTAGCTATATATTTATACCTGATTCGCTCAAAAATAAATTTTACCTTTTTTTATATTTGACTAATTATGATACGCAACGTGACATACTTTACGTGACAAGCCATTCTCTAACGCCGTACTTCTGATGCTTTTCATTAATTTATATATGTGTCCTTTTGCGTAATCATAAAAAACTCAAAAATGTTGATTCCGAAACTTATTTTGAAATACATAAGATAAGTTAGCTGCATAAAATGAATAGATGTTTTCGGTTTTTGGTTGACCTTTCTGTGGAAACGCCCATATTTATAAAAAGAGAAATAGTACACCTATCCAACAAGTTCTTAACAACTTAAAAATGCTCACTATAGCCGAAGATATGATAAGTCAAACTTAATTAATAAACCAAAATTTTTGCATATTTCGGATTGCAAAAAATTTATTAAGTTTAGGCGGCTGCAACATTTATATTCGTAAACATATCAAAGCAATATTTTGACTACCTTAATTTGTGTATTTAAACTGTCAATTTAACTAAAAAAATCGTAACTTTTCAACAAAAATGAAATTAGGGTTTTGGTCCAAGGCGTGGCGCGGCTAGACCACTGTGCAGCGTTTAGAGTACAGTGAGGTCAATTGCGGTAAAATTTCGTGTACTTACACTTTGAATGATTTGAGTACAGTAAATTGTTTTGTCACCAAGATTAAAGGCTGACAAGACGGATAAAGAAATTTTTACATCGTCCGCATACATCAAAACGTGTGATGAGGTGACCAAAAAGCAATGGGCCAAGATGACTCCCCTGAGGGACACCAGAAAAGACAATCACTACTTTTGATGGAGTTGAATTAACTATGGCTCGCTGAGTCTGATTCGACAAATACATAGAGATCCATTTGAGCAGTAAGGCCCAATTTCTAAAAAGTTGCGGTTAGGTACCGGCTGGTCAAATTTGCCGGCCGGAAATACCAGAGGTTAAGTCTTTTGGTTTTCTCAACGAGACTTGCCGGCAGGTTAAAATTTGACCCCATCGTGAGGCAGCGGTTAACTTTGCCGCTCGGTTCTCGCCAAAGACAGCATGAGACGCGCAAAATCGGCTAACCTGCCGGTAAGTTTGACTAACCGGACATTGAGAAATTGGGCCTAAGTCTGTGAAACCTATTAATTTTATAGAAGAGAAGATGATTTACAGAATCAAACGCTTTGCTAAAGTCAGTAAAAACAACGTCAGTTTGCTGCTTTTTTTTACTAGAAAATCAGATAAGAAGAAGATAAGAAGTATATGTCCCATAGATGTCAACCCTCTATCTCTTACCATCTCTGAGATTTTTTCGGTTATACGAACAGACAGACAAAAGGATATGGCTAAATCGACTCGGCATTTGATGCTGATCAAGAATATATATACTTTATTCGGTCGGAAATGATTCCTTCTCCCTGTTACGTACAGTGTATAAAATCGAAGAAATATATTGTAGAAACTGAGAAAAATATATAACTACTATAATTCCACAAATTTTGCATTTGAATCATTTCCAGCTGCCAATGTGGTAACTAGCAGCGCTAATCTGAGTTCAGCACCCATTGTGATGTCTACACAAAAGCTTCAACTGAAAACGGTTAAGGCTCCAACGCAACAGCCGCCACAACAGCAGCAACAACAGCAGCAGCCCCAACTCCAACAGCCGCAACATCGAATACTCAACCAGCAGAGCACCGCCACAGCTTCATCCCAGACACTGCCCAGTCCCAGTCAGGTGCAGCAAGTGCAGCAGCAGCAACAACTGCAGCACATACAAATTGCAGCTGGACGAGCTGGAACTGCCACAGGTGCTACCATTAGCCAGAGGACACTAACAGCTTTGGCGGCGGCCAAGCAGCAACAACAGCAACAGCAGCAGCAACAACAACAGGCAGCAGTCAATCGAAGGCGCTCCACCACCGATGCCACTAAATAGAGGCAACCGCTCTTCCTCCTCCTATCCCCTCCCTCTTCAAAAAAATTGTATTGAATCGTGCAATTGATGCAGGCGCAAAACAAATCGAAATGAACATTTTATTTTTGAGTGGAGATTGAGGAGTTAGCAGAGCAACCAACTAAGAAAAACAATTAATAAGGCTACGCGTTGTGTATTTGCATGATATTATAGTTTATATGGTTACAGACAACAAAACTTAACTAGCACTACTATCGTACATTGTATACCCATATATATCTATATAAAAAGTATATATATATATATGCATATATGTTTTTGATGTGTAATCGTAAGAGTATGCAAAACTGGTTTAGTAACTGCAACTGCGCTTGTGTTAATTGTATATCCCACACCCCTTTTTCCCTCTCCCTTTCAAAATTGAAAGCTCTTTAATAATATTTATCTAGTTTGTATATATCTTATATATAATTAAATTGTTTAAAATCCTAATCTATCAAAACTCCAATTTGTTAAGCCCCCCTAAAGACTAGCCATGTAAGAGAAGAAAAACGAAAAGAAAACAAAAAACAAAGCAATAATAAGGAGAAAAAAACGTAAATTAATTGTAAAGAAATTCTAATTATTATAATTACATTTAGTTACACAAGCAAAACATAAAAGTAATATGAACAGATTTAAAAGGTTCATATTATCGATATATACATACAATTATTGTACAATTATTAATTATTATTGCTAATTATTTAATCAATTGCTTAAGTTTACACAAAAAAAAAACAAATTTTAGTTTGTACCAACAAAAACAAAAAAAAAACAAAGTCGTAGCCTCAACCAATTTAGTACTTCCAATTGCAGAAAAAACAACAAAAAATCCACAAAAAAAGAAAAGTCAAATAACAAATTATTTAAACAATTTATTTGTAATAGCTTAATGTAGAAGCAGAAGAAAGAATGTAAAAGAAATTTAAATGCTATGTGAGTTTTCTTTTAAGTTTTGAGATACGTTTGAAATGAGTGTTGTAAAATTTTAGGTTTATAATGATAAATGTGCTCAGAACCTTTTTCTTCACATCAGACATCAGCAATATAAAAGTTAACTTTTTTAAATGTGCTTAGAATAATTTTTCGTTAGGGTGATACATAATTGTGAGGCCAAGTCATTTCAAAAAGAATACCCATAGTCATTCCAAACAGTTAGCGTTCGTTTTAAATTGTGTTTTAATCTTGAAAGTTTTTATTGTAATTATTGCAGAAACCTTTTTGTTCAAATATTATATGTGATTGTTTTTTAGATGACAAGGTTCTTCCCGTATTTCAGGTTTTATTTACCAAATTTGCCATTTTTTTGATGGTGACTTTTTTTAACAAACTTTTTTTTAGCAAAGTTTCTTGGAATGTCTTAGGAGCACTACTAAATCTGGGGTTTTGGTGCCTTTATAGTTTTCGAAACTTTTGGCTCATGTTTCTCCAGTATTAAAATTTTCATAAAAAATACTCAAACATCCGCACATATTTTCTGTTGATTCTGCATGTACTATCCAAACTTTATTTAATTTATATGGGTGCCGGATTTTTCGAATTATCCACATACAGCAATACAGCCTTTAAACTGTTCTTTGAAGAGTCAATGAACGAACGCCATTGCACTGGCTCTTACATTTGGATTTCGACAAAGTCTAATAGCCCCTCCTGCCTTTTCCATTACATCTTTTGAGATTATTTTCACCGATCGAAGATGATGTTACAACAATTTATGTTGTCGCACCGTCGTATACAAACGAATGCTTGAAAAAACACCCACTTCAGCTTCAGATGGCTCATAAAACGAGACTGAAGATTTAGGTCCGGTAACCAATGTTGAGATTAATATATCTTGAATCTCTCGAACCCGGAATATTGTCTGAGTGAGATATTGGTAGCTAAGCAGATTGGAACAGTTTAGTAGACTGTTGCCTTGTTTATACACAAAAAAATTAATCATGATAAAAACCCTTAAAAGTATGCAAACTTTATTTCAATTAATAATTAGTTAATCAGTTATGGCAGCGTCATACATAATCCACATTGTACATTAACTCAGATTGTCGAAGCAATTGAAGGTACTCAAAATAAATTAGTGTTAGTCAAGTAAAATACAAATATTTTGCGGAATTATTGGGCGTATTCAGCAGAACAAATGTTGTATCGAATAGTTTCTGCTGTTGGAGGGCGCAGTATCACTTTAAAGTAGCGTACTATTTCTTTGATACATGCTCCTGTATCATGATACCTCAAATTCGCTATTATGATGCCGCATCTCGCGAGTTCAGTATTAAGATAATTGCAAATTTATACTTGATCAGGGAGCAAGTTGTTCTGCTGAACACGGCCATTGTTATTTATAATAGTAGCATACTTTGAAGGATATCATGATATTTTTGTTTTGTATAAACGGGGTATTTCCTACTTTTGTATAAATTGACTAATATGTTCGCGCATGCGTATCAGTTACAAGTAGTATTGCCTTGTGGGATGTATTCATATAATTAGGATTTAGACCAATCCATGTCTCTAATTAAAATATTCCCCATAAATATCGAAAGATCAAGATAATAGTTTCCATTAATCTAAAACGATCTACATTTTTGTTAGTATCAAATATGATAAGTTCTGGCTTAACGTAGACGAAAATCTAAAAGGGCGGGTTCCCAAAACTTTTAGCCTAAAACATTCCAAGAATCTTTACTGAAGAAAGTTTACCAAAAGAAAAAGCAACCCCCACAAGTTAGAAACCGACCAAAAAATGAATTATTTCCCTACAAATTGCAAAATTAAAAAAAAAAAAATAGAGGAAAGCTAACTTCGGCTCGGCCGAAGTTTTTATACCCTTGTAGCTTGTATGATTTTTATAAATTCGTAGCCTGATTCCACTGACACAAATATGTACATTCGGCCAAATGTACACATTTTTGACAAGGCCTCCTATATACATTTTCTACACCTATTTCTATGGCTGCTGTACTATATAGTGGTCCTATCAAACTTGGTGGAATTATGTGAAAGCGTAAAAAACTTGTAAGTACAAGGTTCGGGGACGTTTGCGTTGAAGACAAAAATGTTTTTCTCACTAAAACAAAATTTTCGACCGATGGTTCCTATGGCAGCTATATGCTATAGTCATCCGATCTGGCCGGTTCCGACAAATGTGCAGCGTATTTGTACCAAAAGACTTCGTGCAAAGTTGGGTCATGATAGCTTTAAAACTGACGGAGGAGATAGCATAGAAACAGACGGACGGACAGACGGACATGGCTATATCAACTAAGCTCGTCATGCTGATCAAGAATATATATACTTTATCTGGTCGGAGATGCTTCCTTCTATGCGTTACAAACATCTCGACAATTTTAATATACCCTCTACAAGGGTATAAAAACTTCAAAACCAATTTTTGTATAAAATTATCGGGAAAACCAACAAAAACGTATGATGCAGTTTGATTTTCGATCATGTTTTTTTCCACTTGCAGAGATATTTCGAATTTTTTTCGCTTAAGTATACACAAAGCGACCAATTTTCTAGTATAAGCAGGTTTTATAGTGCGTTTCTGGTAGCTTTTACAAAAGATTAGTTGGTTCATAGATTTTTTTCAAACAAAGTAATTAACTGCACTGAAAGAGATAGAAGCTCTGATCTGAGGTGCGCTCAGACTGACAATTTCCAAGTCATCGTTAGCCTGATTAAAGGACGAGATATATACTGACAACAATTGCTGGTGGAACGTTATGTTACCGTTTTAAGAATGGCTAGGTGCATTTTACAGTCATTAAAGAAATCATCGGTTTGTGTCTTTTTAAGCTCGTAAAACTATGAAAACTCATTTTGTGTATCTACTGCTAACAGGTGTCCTTTCGAATATGCCAAATAGAACCAAACTCGAAAAAGAAAAATGGTTCGATTCATTTCATGGGCGCCTAAGGCTGCATTCAAACTGTTTGATTCAAGAAACATGATATGCTAGTACGTGGTGGAATTATACAAGGAGAAGTCATTCAAGTATGCTGCCTCTTTTTGAGGTACCAGTTGAATGGTGAAAATTATTCAGTAGCAAATGGAACGTCAACGTGCTCTCACATGTTCATATCAACTGGTACAACTCTCGCACGATGAATTTCTGACGACTCTACCTGGTTAATTATACCATGGGCTAGTAGTTCTGTTATTTGTTATGCTTTAAATGTGAATAGCTTGTCAAATTCAAAGAAGAATCTTGAAATGCGTGAAGGCAGCTTATTCTGTAAAATTTTAAATTTAAAAAATTAAACGAGATAGCTTAATTTAATTCGTCATTAAAATTAATTTTTTCAGGCTTTCGGTAAAGTTAGGTTTTACATCAGGGTTATTCAATTTGTTTGATTCAAGAAATTCTAATCAAGCGAAAACTTATCGAAACTTAATCGAATTAAGCTGTTATTTCGATTTTCTTATACGAGTTGGCGAAAAAACTCCTCAGGTAGCTGTGAATTGATTGTCAAAAAACTTATAAGAGAGCTGTTATGAATTGTTTGATTTCTCGTATGAGTTGCTCAGATAGTGTAATAGTCAGTCTCAGAAGCTCAAAAGAGCAGTGATAATGTAAAACCGTACGCATTAAATCTACTTGGCCTTGAACAGTCGGTACATAAAAAAGCAAGCAGTTTTAATTCGATAAAGAAGCGATTATACAAAAACCTCTAGAGATTTCTGGGACACCCCCGTATACGAGAAAGAGAAAGCCACTCTGAGTTTATCATAAGAGATTTTTGACAGCCTCATACCAGAACATATTAGGAATTCGAAATAACACCTTATATGCTAATCACACTGAACACATCTAACATACAACATTCTGAGTTTAAATGATTAATTACCATTTGCTAAGCCAACATTTCAAAGCTTTTGTTTTGTCAAAATGTTAAGAGGGTCGGTGTCTAATAGGAACATGCTCCGAAGATAAAAAATTCCTTATCCTGGATATTCTTTATTTGGTTGTGTCTGCACATTTTAATCAACAATTGTTTACTTATTCAAAAACCATTTAATTATCTATCAGGCCTTTTCTCAATTCCAATTCGGTTTTCCCAAAAACGCTTGAATTGGCCATTTAACTTTTACATATTCATAGGGAAGATGGCAAGAAAATCTGTGGTTACTAAATCAAGGCTTCCTTTTTTTACGAATTGAATCCACTTGGCATTGAGCTGACGGATTCAACAGCTTAAGCAATTCCGGTTTTGCTTAATTCGGATCCATAGACTAGAATATCTAGACTGCAAAATTGCTCAGTCGACACCGCTTCTGTCAGAAATTAGTCAGCTGTTCGCTCTCATTTACGCTCTCTGGATACATTTGGGAATATGATTTCCTACTAAAGTATCTTTTTGGGCACTATCATTTAACACCACCAAAATTAAGAGGCAACGCAATTTTGATCTCTAATACTCATTCTTCATGTCGGATCTAGTAACTGTAGATACATATGAATGTCAGCTTCCAAATAACCTTATTAACATAGAGCTCAACCAAAGACACTACATGTATAGATACCGCATCTCATACAATCTTTATTTAATTTTTTTTTTGGGATCCAATGTCAGCTTCCAAAAAAAAATCGATTTTTCTTTCACATGCGTCTTCTAAAATTTCTATAAATCTTTGCTTTCAGCCAACACACATTTATTATAACGTATAGCTAAATTTCAATACATATATTCCTCGTAAAGGCAGCGAGAAGCAAAAATTGTGATTCAATGTCAGCTTCGAAGAAAATTTTTTTTCACATGCGTCATCTATAATATCTTATAAATCTTTGGTTCAACGTACAAACGTTTATACGAAAACCGAAGAAGAATTGAGAACAGGCCTGCATATATAGGGTTTTTCAATAAGGACCAGTGGATATTGGTTGTTATTGAAAGCCCCTGCATAACGACCCTGAAAGACCCTATATTAATCGAAGCAAACCTTATGATGTCTTTTTAGTAGGTGTAAAATTTTGCTATAAAATTGAACAAATAACCGCAACCAAAATATTCTTGTTCATACAGTTCTGCAGTTTTGGGCTTCAATATGTCCAGTACTCTATATTTTCTAGTCATAGTTCAAGATTTGAACCAATTTTTAATGGGTCCAGTGCTAGAAGCATTGTCTGCGAACAAATGGTGGCCGATTTGTCCTTCCCTCGTAAGAGTACGCCAAAAGTGTTTGGATTAATGAGTACAAACCATCACCGAAATAGTATCATTCTGAAACACGATAAAATACATATAATTGAGCACTTTTTGAATTTCGGCCCTTTTTACTGATCTATCTCAAAACTTAACATTAAAATTCACGTATCGTTAGTTAACCATGCTATGGCTAAACCAATTTGTTTTTTGTTTTTTCCCACTATGCCAGT
This sequence comes from Lordiphosa magnipectinata, assembly GCA_037044535.1. Classification (NCBI taxonomy): domain Eukaryota; kingdom Metazoa; phylum Arthropoda; class Insecta; order Diptera; family Drosophilidae; genus Lordiphosa; species Lordiphosa magnipectinata. Next base: position 338,963 of record JBAMBO010001564.1, read on the forward strand.
CTTTTTTTATTCTTCATAGCATGAAATTCTATTTATTGAAGGGCAAACGATTTTAATTATGTTACAACTTTTTGCTGTAATTGTTTAGCATTGTTTGCTTTTATTGTAAATCAAGAACACTCACACACACTTACACACAAACATTAATCTTACCTACAACCCAACCCAAAACACACTCAAGCATAATTTACTCAATGTTAATATTAAAATAATAAATGTGATTTAAGAAAAATAAAACAAAACATTAAAATCATGGTACTACCTAAAATAAAAATTACAAATTAAAAAAATGACAAATGAAAATGGAAAGTTACTCACGAGTGTAAGCAAAGAACTGGCCAAAAAACCTGAGTACGAATGTTTATATATACCTATATAAAAAGAAAAAAAACAAAAACCATTAAAACAAATCGTGTGGTCTGATCAAATGGAAATTGAAACGTAATTCAAAAGATTTATTACATGTAATGCGGAGCAATCTAAGCAGCAGCAGCATAAGAGTATTTATAAACACAAACAAAAATCGAACTATTAATATTAAATGTGTAATTTCAATTCAATAACTGCTTATCAAAATACCTGACTGTAGAAACTTTTCATTAAACAAAAAAAACCAAAAAAAAATACAAAACGAAAAACTGATGACGAAACGAACTCTTGAGAAAAACTTGAAGCAAAACAAAACAAAAATGAAGCGCCGACAAAGTCACAGCAAAAGCTCCGTTAATCAATAAAGTGTGAAATGAAAATTATAAAACATAAATTGCACCAAGAAGTCAATTTCAATTAATGGAAGTTGCAACACGTAAGTTTTTGAGGATGATGTGGACTCGTGGCATGAGCAAGCTTAGCGGTCAGCAGCTTTGTGATTGCTCAAGTAGCATACTTAAGCTCAAAGCAATCAGTCGGTTATCGGGGGACTTGTAGCTGAATGACACAATCTTGTACTATATTTCGGATGTCTTTTTCAAGCATGTTTTACTATATGTTTTGCTCTATTTAGCTAAAACATTTTTTTTTTGGTTTTGACTTGGCTTGCAGAGTAAATGCTGAGTGCAAGGGAGAGTAAGTCAGTGATACGCTTGGTGCTCGCTAAGCAAAAAGCTTGAACGAACAAGAGCGTTTACGATTTTTTCCAAATTAATCGTTGTATAGATTCAGGGGTGTCACAAAACTCTGAAGATATTTTGGCCTTGGTTGGTTTACAAAACTCTCGAAAAACCCGTCGGTGTCACAGAACTTCAAGAAATTTAATTACTAGTTTGAAAATTTATTAAACAGGGTTGCGTTTTTCGCCAATTAATTTTCCAATATATAATATATTATGAGTTAATTTAGTTTTTTAAGCTAGAGATGGGCACGGGAAAGAAAGTTCGATCCCATCCCGTCACGAACCCAAATTTTTAATTCAATCAAAATAATTCAACGACTTGCAAGCGCTGTTCGTTTGTTAGTCTATTCATGGTAAAATGGCAAACCTTACTGAGCGTTTTTGGCGCTGCCACATGTTACGAATAACGCGTGAGATGAAAAAAAATGTACGCTGAAAAACCAAATAGCAAAAAAATCACCATTTACTTCTCGCAATTTGAAAAAAAAGTCATATGTTTTGTTGGGTTGTGCCATGATACAACTATAACAGGTAAGGCACTTAGTGTTTATCGAGTTCTGACAGCTTTTGCTGGAATCGAGAGAGAGAGAGGGAGAGTGAGCGCTAGAAAAAGAGCGAACGGCAGACACACTCAAACGCGGAATGTATCTTCTGTTGCAATGAAGCAACACAAAAACAACATGCGACCAGTGCAACAGAAACCCACCCCTTAGAATTCCCGTCTGCAAAACAAAACAAAAATCGTACGCACTCCATAGTCTAGAACAGAGTTCCCGAGCCATAGCCCCTGGGTGCCGAACATTCTCTCCAATTTACACCGAATGCTTGCCGAAGTCAGGCATCAGTGTGTGTTAGAGGCAGACACATTTTCGCGCTCTCGGGCAACGGGAACCCTGTACTAGCATATCTAGACTTAAAAATTGCTCAGCCGACACTGCTTCTGTCAGAAATTAGTCGGCTTTTTGCTCTCACTTACACTCTATGGATACATTTTGGTCATATATGTCCGTCTCGCTCTAACCACTGTGATTTGCTATGTGGCACTATAACTATCAAAATTGAGAGGCATCAACAGTCAAATTTAAAAGCTTTGCGTCGCCAGTGCGCGAACCATGCTCACAGACGAATTCAGTTTACTGACGAGAAAACTGACCATAGAGGAATCGTTCAACAAACAGAACGATGGAGCTTATGCCTTGTCATCAGAACAAGCGTCCGAACTCATTCCGAGAGTTCAGAGAGGTCACCATCTGGCTTATGTGATGCTTTGGTGGGGAGTCGCCTATGGTGGGGTCACCGAGTTCCATCTTTGTGTAAAAGCCTTTTACTAAAAGGAGTCAAAAGTTCGGCGAAAGTTTATTAATCCGATGTTGTGGAAAAGGTTATGAATTCTCTCAACACGACTTTATTTGCAAGCAAGCCGTAGACCTTTGAACCAGACTCCGCTCCAGCTCACAAAGCAAAAACGACTCAAACATGGCTAAAAAATCATGTATCGAACTTCATTTCTACGGATGATTGGCCTGCTGGTAGCCCAGACCTGAATACATTGGACTACAAACTGGGGTCCGTTCTCGAGGCTTTGGCTTGCTCGACCCCCAAATATTGAGTCTTTGAAGTGCGCCCTTGTCCAAGCAGTGGACAATTTCTCAATGCATGAGTGGCCAGAGAGACATCGGCGTTGCTGGAAAGCACAAGGCGGTAGCCATTGAGTGACCGAATAAAAAGAAGAAAAAAGTTTTGAAATATATTCATTCCCTTTCATTTCATGACCAATAAACCGTGTACCAGAACATTTGCGAGTACTAGGTACATACTTAGAAATTAGGATTATTTATCCTGAACGATGAACGATAGTCATGTTATGAGCAAAAAAAAGTTCGCTGCCGCTACTGCAGCTACAGAACATACAGTGTAGTCAATTATGTAAACGAGTTTTCCCACCTGTCAACCGGAGAGAATAAAATATATAAAAATAAACGTTTTGCACAATATAAAAGACGATATAGCGAATATTTCTGCGCATTAGATTAAAAATCGGGTAATTGTTATTAAGGGCCTATTTCTGGACTTCCAGATAGCTACTATGTGTCAGACAGTCATAGACTTCACTCTGTTATTTGTTAGTTTATGTGACAGATAGCTCTATGTAGAAGATGCGAAATCGCCTTTAAGTCGGCGGGAAAAACAATTGAAAACACCTTGCATGGACGCTGGCATGAGGAGGATTAAAGAGGTGCTCGCCCCATTCCGCATATGATGCAGATCTTTCCACCTTCTCCGCAGAGGACCCAATTGATATTAATTCAAAATGCCCATATACCAGAACTCCGAAGATCTGATGCTGATTAATTTAGCAAGAAAGATACTAGAGCATTAGAATTCGCAAAATGTCACAAAAAAAAACCCAAATAGTCTTTCTTTACCACCATTAGATTTTTATACACTTGAAAAGTGTATTATAATTTTGCCCAGGAGTTTGCAACGCATAGAAGGAATCATCTCCGACCACATAAAGTATATATATTCTTGATCAGCATGACGAGCTGAGTGTATTGAGCTTTGTCCGTCTGTCTGTCTGTTTATACGCGAACTAGTCCCTCAGTTTTAAAGCTATCGAGCTGAAATTTTGCAGAGAGCCTTCCTTTTACTGCACGCTGCTAATATGTCGGAACCGACCGGATCGGATGACTACTTCTTGTAGCTGCCATAGAGACGACGATCGTTCGAAAAATGGGTTTTAGTTAGAAAAACTTTTTTGTTTTCAATATTAGCGCTCATTGTTAATATTATATGTTTTTAAAGCTGATCTGCAAAGTTTGGTCGAAATCGCTAACCATTCAAGCGAACTTTTTCAAGTGTATTTAAACTTCGGCAAGCGAAGTTAGCTTTGCGCTCTCGCTAAACCTGATATTGTTAAGCAAATGTTAAATAAATTCAACGCTGAAAGCCTTTTCTGAACCGAACCCCAAAGAACCGGTTCGGTTCGGGTTTTTCGGGTCCGTTGAACCGGACCATGAACCAAATCTTTTAAATTTTTAAGCTCCGGAACATTAATCCGAACCGAACCGCCTACATACAAAGAAAAGGTTCGGTTCAAACAATCATTTAAGTCAATTTCTTAAGATCTTTAATAACTTTCTCAATATTATGACCGCAAAAAACTATTTTATAGTACAGAATCGCTTGAATTGATAATTAAAAAAGCTTTTTAGAAATCCAATCCATATTTCGATTTCGAGAAGAAAGAAAATCATTAGCAAAGACACTACATATATACATAGATACCGCATCTCATACAAACTTTTCTAATTTTTATTTTGGGATCCAATGTCAGCTCCCAAGAAAAATCGTTTTTTCTTGCGTCATGTATAATATCTATAAATCTTTGCTCTCAGCCAACACCCATTTATTAAAACTTATAGCTAAATTTCAATACATATATTCCTCGTAAAGGCAGCGAGAAGCAAAAATTGGGATTCAGTGTCAACTCCCAAGAAAACTGTTTTTTGTTTCACATGCGTCATCTATAATATTATATCTATAAATCTTTGTCATAAGTCAAGTTTAACAACCTAGCAATTGGATGATCATTTTAACAAGAATCGCCATGTGGTCGGGCGTGGCGTACCAGTCGTATGTGTGGCTGCTGGTGCAGGAGGTTGTGGGTTCGATCCCGCCTCGGACGATCTAATAGAAAAAGTTTTTTCTTTCTTTAGAAAAAAAGCTTTTACACACACACACCTTCACCAGCTACTGGCGCCAGCTGTCAAGTGACTAGCCACGAAAAAGCAAAAATTCTCTAACTAATTGCCGTTCGGACTCGGCGTTGAAACTGTAAGTCCCATACGCAAAGAGATTGGGAGAAGCTTGGCTGGCCCTGCTGACCCTCTCCTGGAGGAGCTGTTTGAGCCAATTTTTCCTTACTTGCCATGATGAGTCTTTTTTGAGCCTATTGACCTATGACTATTTTATTCACACAGAGGACTCGAAAAAGACTCGAATGTGACCACAAATTTCATAATATGCTGGCTTTGTATGTACGGACCTATGAACGATAACAATAAGGAAAGTGGTTCAGTCGACTTCACGACTTACATATGTATTTACATATCTTGGTAATCTAGACGCGTTCTCCTGAACAAGTATATTTCTAAATTTTGACCGAATGTAGAGGCAAAAATCTGTCAACTATTTAACAATCTATGAACCCAGATTCGAACCAAAACCTTAGGATTGATCATGAACTGGACCCGCAGTTTTACACGGGTTCGAACCTCCGGAACGAACCTTCACCAAAATTTTACAGGTTTACATCCTTGAATAAATTACATGCCAATTTATTTTTCTCAATATATTTTTAAACACTTAAAAAGTGTATTAGAATTTTGCCCAGGAGTTTGCAACGCATAGAAGGAATCATCTCCGACCACATAAAGTATATATATTCTTGATCAGCATGACGAGCTGAGTCTATTGAGCTTTGTCCGTCTGTGTGTCTGTTTCTACGCGAACTAGTCCCTCAGTTGTGAAGCTATCGAGCTGAAATTTTGCACAGTCTTCTTCTTCTTTTTAAGTGTAGTTTGGATTGGTGATCTCAAAAATCGATTTAAAAAATTTTTTCATGACAACGTTTTTTAAATATGAATTTTTTTTCGGCAGGTGCACTTACATTTTATGCCATATCTCAATTCATAACCATCAGATGGTGTCAAGCGAGATATAAATCGAAAGGTCATTAAATTGTCAATAATAAAGTAGAACATTGTTTTCAAATCGGTTTAGAAGTTTGAATACAATGACCAAAAATATTTCAAAACAATTGATTTTTTGCTCGAAAATGCAAGAAATTTCATTTTTAATCGCCTAGGAAAAATATAAAAAAAATCCAAATAAAATATTTTTATTCTTTCGACTTAAGAATCGAACAAAGATAATATGGTATTGATGAAGAAAATCTATGAATAAATATTGTAGCTGGATCAATTTAAGTGAAGGAACTAACAGTAAAATTTGAGTATTTTAAGTGTTTAGAAAATTTGTTTTTCTATTTTTTTTCGTCATTTGGTCAATATTAGCAGTGGGCGAATAGCCACATCAGAAAAAAAATTCCAGAACAGAACAAAAGTCAAAGCAAATGAAAATTTATTTTTAAAAAATCTCTAAAACTCCACTTTTTTCAGCACTCAATTGCTCACAGCTCCTGTATTTTTTTATAGATTTTGTTCATCGATATCTTATTTTCTTCGAAGAAGTGCGGTTCTTAAGTAGAAAAAATAAAAATAGTTTTTTTGAATTTTCAAATATTTTTCCTAGGCGTTTGGAAACGAAATTTAGTTTTCGAGCGAAAAATCAATTTTTTTGAAATAATTTTGAGCATTGTATTTAAACAACTTAGCCGATTTGAAAATAGTGTTTTGTGCGACTATTGACCATTCAATTACCTTTCGATTCATATCTTGCTTGACTCCATCTGACCATTATGAATTGAGATATGGTATAAAATGTAAGTGCACCTACCGAAAATATGAAAAAATTAATTTTTAAACAAGTAAGCGCTGTAATCGAGTTTCCCGACTACAAAATACCCTGTTCAATTGAGACACACATACAAACACACTCGCATAAACAAACGCACGCTCAGATATTAATATTATTGATGTTCGCCATGATTCCTCTCATGTTGGCTTTCGTTGCTGATGATAGCGAGGATAGATAGCTATGTATTTGGCCTTTAAATGTGTAGTTTTTTGTAGTTTTCAAACAAGTGACCTGTTTTAAGTAAAAATTTATTATTAGAATTTTGGTAAATTGATGATAAAAATAATACATAAATGCTATAAAATCCCTAGATGTAATTAAATTCGATACTCACCAAGAATATATTGCGCATTTGTAATTATAAAATTATTATTAATATTCACGTTCAACACATCTTTTTTCCGCAAAAGCCGAAATCGAACTGACTTCATAATTTTTTTTCGTATTATCTCTCTCGTTTGGTCAACGTTCATCAAACGTTCGGAGCTAACTTCGTTTTTCTACTTCGTGTTCGATATCCACGAGAGTGAGTTTGAACCGTTTCACGATATGCTGACTGACGAATAGCTGAGAAAACAACGTGTGAGTTTGTCATGGTAAAAAATGGACTTATTTCATGCCAAAAAAAATAATGTAGTGACTACTTTCGTGAAATTTCATGCCACCAAATGTACTTATTTTGGTAAACACATGCTGCAAAGTCCGACTGGGTGACTGCATTCAGACCCCCCCCCCCCCTCCATAAGCTTAATTGTTTAATAACTTTAGTGTTTTTGCTCGTATCTTATATCTTATATATCTTTCCTTTTGAGAGCAGTTAGATATAAGGCCTAGGATAGTATATGTATATTAAGCCACGAGGTTCTAACTTTAAAATTGTGGCTGTGGCAGTTTTTTGCGGTTTAAGGGGGGAATTTTCCAAATCTGAAACAAACTTGATCTGGGTACGGTATACACCTATGTGCGTGCCAAAATTTGTGTCTCTAGCTCTTCTAGTCTCTGAGATTGACGCGTTCATACCGACAGACAGACGGACATGGCTATACCGACTCGGCTGTTGATGCTGATCAAGAATATATATACTTTATAGGGTCGGAGAAGCTTCCTTCTGGCTGTTACATACATTTGCACAACTTCATGATCCCCTTTTCCCATTTTTAATGGGAACAGGGTATAAAAACGTAGCAATGAAAAAATTTTTGAAATCGATTTTGGGGATCTCCAATCCAAACTACACTTAAAAATAGTTTCAGTAGAAATGGGAATTTTTGGCTGTAAACTAGTGTAATATGTCGGAACCGTCCGGATCGGATGACTACTTCTTGTAGCTGCCATAGCAACGATCGTTCGGAAAATGTTATTTTGTGAGAAAACCTTTTTATGTTTTCAATGTTAGCGCTCTTAAACTCGGTCATTATTAAAATTATATGTTTTCAAACTGATCTGCGAAGTTTGGTCGAAATTTGTAACCTTTGGAGCGAGCTTTTTCAAGTGTATTAAAACTTCGGCACACACGAAGTTAGCTTTCCTGTCTCGTTGTATAATTGTTGATACACCACATTTTTGAGAGCATTGACTTACAGATGTAAGATGTTAGATGTGGCCAGTGTAAATTTCCATTTTACATCATCAAATTCCGTGGGTTCCTCTAAAATGTGATCAGTGTGCAGAGACTATAAGGCGTACTTTTGTTGGAATTTGAGTGCCAAATTAAGGAAAACTGTTATGAACTCTTTTCCACGTCTCCTTTTTTGAGGTAAAGTTAAATGAGCGTGTTTTGCCGTGATTTTCACAGGAGGCCTACCCTACGTATGACCCAGAAGGTAGTTTTTTTTTTTATGTGGCCCCCAAAAGAGGGGCCTAGTCCACTGTCATCCGCCTCCTATAAATTAATTGAAATTCGTATAATTAATTGGGAGCTGTTTCGATTAGTTTTTGTAGGTCTTAATCATTAAAAAAAAGCATTAACCGAGATATTGGTTTACATAAGCACTTTATTCATAATGGTATAAAAATGCAGATCTCGAGCATTCTAGTGTCTAGACCTTCTCTAGTATAATTAAATGGGTATGTTTAACAGAGTTTACTTGCAGAATATAATGATCGATAATCGATTATAAGAAAAATACTTTTTTAATGCATATTTATTAATAATACGTGACGACGACGACGACGATGATGATTGACAATCTAGTTCTAGAGACCCAAGATTTGTTCCTGTTTGTAAACGCCATGATAAGCATTTCGTATTAAAACATAGGGGAAGCAAGACTCCAGCAGATCCATGGTAAGGAATGGCGACTGTTTAACAATTTCGTCGAGCAGCAAATAGATGGACTCTCGATTTCGCGTGGCCTCTTTGTCCGACTCCTGTCCGAGTCGCAGCAGTGAAGAGCTGGCCAAGGCCAAGAACTCCTTCATGCGATCCTCCATATCGTTCTGTCCACAAATGGTGAAAAGGGCACCGAAAATATTATTAATTGCCGCCGCCATGCAATGCGTATTATTCGAGTGACCATCGATGGTGGCACGATAAAAGGAATTCTCATTGCGCGCCAATTTGGGTATGGAAACGGCCACAAAGACCATGAGTAGACAAGCGGTAAGATGTTCACCCTCATCGAATTCGGGTTTTTTGGATTTCAAGGTGGTGGCCAAAGTGGGATCCACTTTGCACAGCAGTCCCGCTGCCGAGGCCATTTCCGAGGCCACACGTATCTGATCTCCGCCAGGTAAATGCTCTTGGAAATCCTTAACGGAGCTGAGCAGGAAAGGAATGCGTTTGTCCAAAACATCCACCAAGGCCTCGTGTACTAGATTACGGAAACAGATTATGACCCCAATAATGGTCATGCGTTGGAGTACACGATCCACATCCTGTAGGCGTTTGAATTGCTCCTTCATCACCTCGGGTTTGTCAAAGCTGGTGCGTAGGGTGATCAATACTTCCTTATTGGTGTTTACCAGGGATTTCAATTCCTGCACTTGATTGGCTATGTGCCACATTAGAGTCTCATTTAGGGTCTTAATGCCATAGGGACCAACTAGCTCGGCCAAAGCACGCAACTCATTCAAATCCGAGAACTCTTGGGGATTAAACGGCACCCAACCTTCAGGCGAGATGGGTACAAAAGCTTTCTGATTAATGGAAAAGACAATGCTTCCCGCCGAGACGCGACGTAGTAAGACCTCACTATACCAGGTGTTGTATAAAGCGGCAATGGTCTTCTCACCGTGCGAATCCAAAGCCTGGGTCTGTTGGAGTAGGCAATTGTTGAATACTCTGGTTATATCAATGTGCACATAATTCTCCACCGTCTGTAGAACATTCATATAGGCTCTCACGCTGGCCAACAATTCAGAGGGTTTTGCTATCTCCATGGTTTCCTGATTAAACATTACCATGCCCACCAAATCCCGCGAAAAACGATGCTCCAAGTTCTGACACAAATATTCCCGTGGAGCAAAAGCAAATTCCCAAACATTAACAGTGGGACAATAATTGATGGCATAGCACAGTTCCGTCAAGGCCATGTGCAATTTATCCATGGTAGTTAAATCTTCACGCGTCTTGCGATAGGATTCATCTCCGGGCTTACGTATATCATCAAAGTGTTTCGACTTATTTTTATCTTTTTTCTTGCGTGCCGATTGTACTGACAAAATCTTTGCGCAATGCTTGGGCAGTAGAGCATCCGCCATCGTGCATTGTTCATCACAAATTGTGGTGATGATATTCTTAGCCTCTTTGGCCATCTCCTCCAGAAATATGTTCACCACACTGAGCGAACGTTCGCGTATATGATGCCGTTCCTCGGGGCACATTTCATGCGTACAATTCTGGAAATGACTGCAGATCAAAGGGAAAGCTATGATATAACGATTTTGTGCCGGGAATTCCAGACACATGTGAAACTGATCATCAAACATTTTGTTGTAGAAACAAAATATGCTTAAATCTGAAGTCTCCACCAAAATCTCATCTAGATTATCCACGACACGAGTATGAAAAACCATGGAATCCAAGAGACGGGCCAATTCGGCATGTTCGGTGATTCTCAAGGCGGCTTTACCCACACTCATATAGGTCTGCAGACGAAACCAGTCCAAGCGAAAGGGTCGGAAATAGAATAGCTCATTATCCTCCACCTGTTTGACGGTCAATTGGGCGGCCGTATTGTATAGAGAGCTAAAGATAATGCTCTCATCTTCGGGGCACATTTGCAGACTCTGCATACGTATATTCAAGTCGGTGGCATCAAATCCCGACAGATATTGCACATAATAACGTTGCATCACTTGGCTATACTTACGCACCAAGGCACGTAGCTCCTCCATATGAAACAGCAACTCGGGCAACTGACGATCCACCAGATCTTCATTCGATTTGCCTTTGTGCTTGACCAAAGGGGGATTATCATTGTGACGGAGAAGCCACAAAATCTCATCTCTGGCCAAACATAGGCCTATGAATATGAAGATGGCCTTGGGACCCAGTAAGCCCGGTTGATCTGTCATTATCAAAGCCAATTCCTTGAGTGCGGTGCGTAGAAATTTCCTTCTCTCACGATGCATCAATGCAGCTTTTTGTACCGCCGTATTATAGGCCTCCTTGACCTCACCTATGCGCTTGCTATAGCCCTTAATGCCATCAAATGTGGCTTGAATATACTGATGTATCTGCAGTACTTCATCCCGAAACAAGGCCACCACCCAGCTGGATTCCAAGGCACTTAGCCAGATCTTATTCACTTCCGGATATTGTCCCAACATTTGATGATTCAACAGCAAACCAAAAATAATCCAACGATCCATGGCCTCCAGTGAAATATACTCGCACGACATGGTGTCTGTTCTTACTGCCTTCAGCAATATGGAGGGATTGCCCACCAGACTCAGTTTTTGCATCTCGCGCCACTTGTCCGCAGGCAAATTCCTCAAAGCATAAATCGAGGTCAGCGAGCGCAAGGCATTGCTCAACAATCTCTGATGTGGTATAAACTCCTCGGCCAGTTTCTTGAGCGGCACCTCATAGTCCAATATCATTTGACCCAAGCGCGGGAAACCCGTATCCGCCTGATTATGTTGCAGCTCATAGGCGGCGTTGTATAAACCCAGCACCGCCTTGCGATCCTCCACCCGGGAGAGTACAATCATCAGCGACACATAGGTGACCACTAAATCCAAATAGTTTTTGGTTAGCTCAAAATTTAAGGTAATATCCAAATGAATTTGGCAGGCATCCATGGTGGTCAGCAATTCGCACACATTATCCTTAAAGTCCAGCAAATCCACAAAGGTATGATAGTATAAGCTCAGGGATTTAATAATCTCCGCCTTGATGTTGACAATCGCATTCAGACCCTTTACATCGATGTTGGGGAATCGCTTGACAATAAATTTGATGCTGGACTCCAGTGACTTTTCCGATAAGAATCCGGGCTTGGATTTGGTATCGCCACAGGCCTTCTTGATGTTATAGATGCGCGTCAATATACCCAAGCCACGGTCATTGAGTATGATTAGCTTTTCAGCAATTTTCTGCTGATTCGGAAAAATTGGGCGTGCCATGACTGAACGTGGTGATGGGGACGGGAGAAACGCGGCGCGGCCAGTCTTGAGGATTTTCGCAGCGTTTTTGTGGCTCCCCAGACAATCTGAACGAGCTTCAGTGTTTTCCCCGCCTTGCAAGTGCCGCAAAGGCCTTTTATTTAAGTTAATTTATGGTTTATGATAAATAAAATGTATACGCTGCTTCTTCTTCTTGCAGTTATATTCAGTTAGCCCTGTAGACAGTGTTAGAAAATACCTAGGTATTGGTACTAGAGGTGTGCGTGTGAGTGAATTTTCTTGCTCCTCACGAATGATTCACGAAATAAAAATTTAGTTACGCACGATTCAAGCACATAGTTTTTGGAGCGTTTCGCGTCACTCACGATTCATTAAAGATATAAGGAGGCGTCTACTTAATAAGTGATAAATTAAATAAGGTGCTTTCTATTTCAAAACTTCAAAAATAAAAATATGCATTTATCTTTCATTCATTAGTTTAAAAATAGTTCCATATTTTTACTTAAAAGTTTAAGCTTATAAATAATATCATCTCTAGTCTGCTAGTCTGCTAATCTGCTAGCTGCAAAAAAGCGCGCTCTCATGTTGCTGAGTTTGGTGGAATGTTTAGCACTTGCATGAAAAGCATTGAAGAAACGATCAAATTTACACAAGATCAAAAAATCCAGAAACATTTTCTACAGGAAAAATAAGTTTTAAAAATTTCACAAATTTTGACTTCAGTTCACTCAAGAAACACACACGGATCACAGATACTCACGCACGAAACTCAGTGCTTGCTCACGATCACGTCATGATTCATCGTGACACACCGTGACACGTTCAAATTCACGTCACGGTGCACCTCTAATTTGTACCTAGATACTATCTAGGAATGACCCTAGGGTTTGAAAAAACTACCAGTTTTACAATTCATTTGCTTTTGAGTATGCTGTGCTTTGACGAAATCGTAGTTCACATGGAAGGCAAACGCGCAAAATTCAAAAGCCGAAGCTGTGCTATTGCTTTGCTGTGAGAATTTTAAAAACATAGCAATAGCACATTTGAAATACTATCGTAGCAGCGCTGTTGAATATTTCAAAAGCATAGCACACTTAGCGGAGAAAGTGCAATAGCACACATATTCCATCAAAAATTTAGAGTAAAATTTTTTTGTGTTTTATTTAGAACTAAAATATTAAATTAATGCCGCTGCATCAATTTGCATTTTAATCTATACATGAATTTATTATTGAATGTAAGTTTTTTTTTCTTATAGGCATCTAAACCACTGAACCGATATTGACCTGATTTTTACAGTATATTTATATCGATCAGAAAAGAGTTATAGTCTGCCCGAAGTCTGTGAACCAATTTGAAGCGCTTAAAAGCAGTTTAAAAAGGTTCAGAATCATAACCCCGAAATTATTGAAGTAATGGCCTCGATTCTTGCTTCAGGCCATCGATCACCAACGCCGTGAATTGTGTCAGTGAGAAAGTTCAGAGATTCCTCGACGGTCGTTTCGTTCGTTTCGGTCGATAATGGCCTGAACATCCAACTTTAAGCTTAAGCGTGGAAGTATATTTTCTCGTCCAATCCTCTTGATCTCCGAAGTCTTCGACGGGTCTTCAGATCGCTATCGCTTCTAGTTTCCACGTTTTCCGCCATCCTCACCCTACTTTTGGGAGGAAGTCGTGGTAGCCGGTGCATTCAGTTCGGCCGTGGTACCCTGCGCAGTGCCTTTTCCCTAGCTGTCAGTGACTTCGAGTTGCGGTCTTCAAGTGTCTTAAGATACTTAAGTGATGTTTTGAGCCCAGAGCGCTGTTTTCGCTGGATATCGTCTTCTGTAGCCTTTTCCTTCAACGGAACAGTGGGCGATGTAGGATCTTTCTTCTTCAGTAGCTCATCAGGCATGCAATTACAAGCTATTCTGCTGTTATTGACGGGCATTGACGGGGTGAATCTGAATTCCTCATTTTTTCCATTTTCCCATCTTGAAGATGAAGTGAACCTTCACTGAGTGTTACTTGATTAATATAATATATACATAAATAGCGACACCTCCAACCGCACCTCCAAGGATTCTGAAAAATTACACAAATTATATCTAGGAATGACAGTTAGACACGTAGACAACGAAATTGGTAACTCAACTAAAAGTCTCAAATGAAATGTTAAACAGCACAGCACAGCACTGCTACGAAATTTCAAATATGATATTGATATGCTTTTGAAATTCTTACAGCAAAGCAATAGCACAGCTTCGGGTTTTGAATTTTTCGCTTTTGCTTTCCATGTGAACTACGATTTCGTCAAAGCACAGCACATCCAAAGGCATACATTTCAGTGCTATTGCTATTTTGCTGATAGTTTTCCAAACCCTAACTTAGATACATATTTTGTGTACCTCTTACCTTACCTTGGAATTTTCAAATTCGAGTGTCTTTTACCTTACCTAGGTCTAAATTTTCATTTACCTTGTCTAAAAGTAAAGCTGCCCTACACTTGTCATATATCTCTAAATAATCGGTTGTCAACATTCTCTACAGAGAATCTCTTATCAAATAGAACCTGTTCTATTTTAATATAAGAAGTCAAAATATTTAGAGATATTAGATTTGCTATTACACTATCGTCAGAGAGACTCTTTAGAGATATATGACAAGTGTAAAGGCAACTTAAGGGATAAAGTACTCCATTTTTATTGAGAATTTCATTTCCCATTATAGCTTGAGTGGAGAGTTATCTAATTGAATCATTCTTCCAATTTGAGTTTGTCGCTGTGGCTATTCAAAAACACTTCGTTTTGAGCTAATAAAATTGATAATCCTTAATACGTTTTCTTGAGGAAGTACGGGGTATTGTAAGCATTACAAGCATTGAAATAAGGTACATAAACTATTTCTTTAATTTTTAAAATATTCAAATAGGGCGAATTTTAGCCTGAATAGTCTGAAAGATGAAAATAAAAAAATTTATTTCTGACCTAAAACTAAAAAAAGTGTATGTCCCTGCACAATTTTTGGGAAAGAAAGGTACTCCGAATTCTTCTACTGATTCGCGAAAATCTCTTGAACTCGTTTATTACGCTTAGCTACCAAACTTGCTGATATTTCGAAAGAGCATCAAAGTTTCTGTTATATAGTTTAGGTTCTGAATACTTTCGGGTTGATAGTGGTGAATAAACCAAGCTTTAAAAACTAACTTTTTGTACTAAAAATTCCGTTTACCTTTTATCTTACCTAGGTGTATAAAAAGACATTTACCTTGTAACTTACCTAGGTCAGAACAATGAGTACCTTTGGCTTTCACTGCCTGTAGATCACCTGACCAATCACTTCTGTAAAATATTTATCAGAGATTAAAACCGCAACGAAAAACGGTTAGAGATGAGATTCCAACCGTAACCCCAAACATAATAAGGTTAATAACCGTTACCCATATCCCATAACATTTAAGACCAAGGAATCAGCTTTTTCTGACATTTTATCGCAAAAGACCTCACACTCTTTGAAATAAACTGTGAAACTTTGCATCTGGCTGGCTCAAGGTCAATGGTTGATTATAATTCAGTATAGATGCAAACTTTAATTTAAGTCAAAAACAGGACACTAAACCCCATATACACAAACTGTGAAACTTTATATTTAAAATTACAAAAACGATTTTTTTGTACAATTTTGTGCAAGCTATTTAAAAGGAGGTTGTATAAATTTTTAATAAATTCTACATCTTGTTCCTTTTTGTACTTAAACGTTATTTTTAGTTATTTCTAGAGTTGAGGGTGTTACCAGATTACGATTGGAGGCTAGCATGCCTGGCGTTGGACCCAACTTGGAACGTTTGGGCAAGGTGGCGGCACGCAGATATGGATTGTCTATATTGGGATTCTCTAGAATGGCCTTATTGGTAGTAGAATTGGGTTTGATCTCTAGCTCTGGCTTATCCTCTTTAGATTTATCGCCATCGAGCTCCTCCTGATCGCTGTCTCCGTCCTCGCCATCATCTGGAAATGAAGTTTGTTAAGCAGATAAACTCATAAATAACAATAAAAAACAGACCTTTGCTGGGAGCATCCTCAGTGCGATTGGCCACCAGGTAATGATACTCCAATTCTTCGAAATCAAAGACCTGATCGGTGGGATTCAAGGCAGCAGCATAGGGTGGAAATGCGGGCTTGCAGGCAATCACTACAAAAATTTGAAACAATATAGATGAAATAAAAAATTCGCCATATTGTCAAATCGTACATGGAAACATATTGTCCTCAGTTGGAAAAAGATTGTTCGTCTCGGTGGTTTTGCACAGAAATTTGGTCAAAGCCTTTTCAATATCACGTTTCTGGCAGGCGGCCTTTTCCCTGATGGCCTCGTATTCCGTCACTGGCTGCTTGTGCGTGGGCGTACGTATATAGGCATGCGGATCAGGCATAGCCGGAAAGTAGCTGGGCACATAGTGAGGGTGCGAGGATTTGGTGCCCGCTTGTAGAAGGCTCAATTGACGCTGTTGCGTTTGCTGTGGCGGCAGTGGTACGGGTACATGAGTTTCACGGCGTATATATGGATCCAGACTGTTGATGTTGATGCCCATATTGATGAGGGCGAGGCTGACATCGCCTACAGTTGGCATGGTCCGCCCACTCAGCTCGCAGTAGTTGTGCGCCGAGTTGCCTATCTCCACAATCACTGAAATTAGCAGAGAATAAGATTAGAGATGACCTAGGCACTGGTTTTGTCCTACTGACGGGCCAGCAGCATTTGGGTAAGCGTTTCAAGACACTGGTTACTGGCCTGACCGGCACCCTTGTCCAGTATCAGCTGAGAAAGGGCCTTGTTCACCAATCTGCGGTAGGGATCCACATTAGGTATGGCCACAGCCTCTACTTTATCCATTTTTCGGCTTGAGGCTACCTAAAATCAACAAAAACTATAGAAAATATGCGTCTATGCCGGACTGGCGAAGTCGATGAAAATGGTTGCCGGACTGGCGAAATCAATGAGGTTGCCGGACTGGCGAAATTGATGAAAATGAATACTCACTATCGATATCCCGCCTATCGATATATCGATGAGGCTGCCGGACTGGCGAAATCGATGAATAAGGTTGCCGGACTGGCGACCAACTAACTGGCAACACTATTCAGGTAGGGCCATATAGTTGCCCAGCAGAACTAGGCTCATTTGTGCTCTATTATTAACATAATTCTGCCAGTTGACCAGCAAAATGACGAGCCCTTTGTAAACGAAAATAGGTTCTACACACACACACACTCTCACAGAAACACACACAGATTGGTCAGAGGAGGATTAACACATTTGTAACATGGCTGCAACAAACAGAACTACATCCACTGAAACTGAAGTAGCTAGCAAAATGCTTGAAGCAGCCCTCCAACAAATGGATGGGATTATATCGTCGAGTTCGAGTGGGGGTCAGGTGACGGCTGGTGGTGCTGTTTCATCGCTTACGCTCAGTGAGCGCAATTTGATATCAGCAACAAATGTTTTATCCACTGCCAAGACACTGGCCCTGGCCCTGCAACAGGTGAGTCATCCTCAACCCAATCCGGGCCTCTTAATCTCCCACTTAAGCACTCCCTTTTCACACAGGTGGGCTTGGCTGCTCCCGCACCAGATCCAGTGACTGCAGCCATTATCAGTGATTGGTTGGAGACGCACATACCGCGTCAGGATTCGGACGAGCGTATGCGACGCTTGCAACGTGATAAAGAGGGCTTGGCCCTGCAATATCAAATGCTGGCCGAGCGTGTCTCCGAGCAGGCCGATAAGATAATCGAACTTGAGGGTCACATCCAGGAGAAGACCCAACAATTGGGAAACAAGGAGGAGCAACTGCAACGCCAGATGATCTCCCGTTCTGCCCTGGAGACGCAAAAACTGGAGCTAATGAGTGCCTTGAGTGAGCTAAAATTGCATCGCACCGCATTGGAGAAGGAGAATGAATATCAGGCCCACAAGGAAGGTGGAGCCGGTGGTGGCAGCTTAATGAATCTGAATCAAAAAGGTTATACTGGTTCACCCAAGACTCCTCCCTCTGCCTTGCGTCATCAGATTAAGCCACAATTTCATAGTTTACCGCGTGCCAAACACAGCAGCAACAACAACAACAATCGCTCGCTGGATGTAAATGCCAATTCCAGTGGCAAGCAACGTAATGTGGCCTTTGCCTCCAATGAACAGATCCTCATCGATGATGGCTTAGCAGATGAGTCTTCCATGTTCTCCAGCTTCATGTCCCAGTCCACACCCTCGCCCAAGTTACGTGAGCGTTCTGCTCGCGGCTTGCGTAATATTCTTGGCAAACTTAGACGCAGCAATAGCAGCAACTGCGAACTCGCCAGCTTGGAGCAGGCAGAGCCAGAGTTTCGTCGTGGCGGTTCAAGAGCCACGGCAGGCGGACGCATCGAATGGAGTGCTCAGACTTCATTGTTCAATGATGTGGGTAAACATTGGAGTACATGGAATGTGCAGGAAGTGTGCCAATGGCTGGGCTCAATGGGATTGAGCTGCTACGAGGATCATTGTCGGTGAGTGAATTATTTGCTATGGTTTTGCCATAAATGTAACTAGATTAAATGATCAATGAGTTTCGTTTTGCATATTTATTTATGGTAGATAAAACAAAAAGTGGGTGTATCATCACATTTCCCTAGGGTCCTAAGGTTCCCTATTCAGCAAAGCAAAGGAAAAGAATAACAAACTACGCCATTCTTAGTAATTTTAGTAGGTTATGGGAAAACTATTAACAATCTTTTATACCCGCTGAAATAAACTGTCCATCCCAGCCGCCTTGCCTTCTTCGCCCTTGTAGGTGGATATCCGAAATTGTAAAGTTATTGGGTGTATTCAATAATTTTAAAGCTTTTTTCTTACTTTGATGATTTGTTTTTTAATAAAGGTTACTTTTAGATTGCTTTAAATACTGTTTCCTATTGAAACTTCCGCTTTCTGCCCCTCTAATATCAGAAATCGGTTGAACAAATTCATTGTACGTGAATAAATATATTCAATTCGATTACATCAGGGTTCCCCAAGAAGAGAGGACAGAAAATGTGGGAATTTACATATTGGCTGCTTCACACTGCGAAAAAAACAGTGGAAAATGGCGAATCTAATATTAATCAAATTTACGTAATAAACTGCAAACGAGAAACAGAGAAAACGAACAGACAAAACATACTTCGTCTGTGCCGAAGTTTTTAAGCCCTTGAAAATCATGGTTTTGAAATATCAGGGTTTAATAATGCTAACATTAAAATCAAAAATAGTTTCTTACTAAAACCCACATTGCGACCAATCGTCATCCGATTTTGACCAAATTTTGCGAACTCGTTTGAAAGCATATAAGAAAAGTTGTCTTACTAAGACCCACTTTCTATGACCAGTGATTGGAAATGTACCCAATTTTCATACGTAGGTAAGGTACAAGGAAAATGTCAAAAAACATACATGTCCTAGGTAAAAGTACAAAAAAATGTACTTTAAAATTAATATGCATGGTTCATCAATTTATATTATTAATAAATTTGAACTGTACGGGCTTAAATCCAAATATAAGGTTTAAAAATGGAACATTTTAATTTTATATTATATTATTAATATGTGGCTCATATGGGCATTTCCACAGAAAGGTCAACCAAAAACCGAAAACATCTATTCATTTTATGCAGCTTACTTATCTTAGGTATATCAATATCAATTGCTGAATCAAAATTTTTACGTTTTTTATGATTACGCAAAAGGATACATATATAAGTTTATGAAAAGCATCAGCAGTACGGCGTTAGAGAAAGGCTTGTCACTTGTGTATGTCAAATATAAAAAAGCAACATTTATTTTTTAGCAAAACATCTATAAATATATAGCTACCTCATTGCAGATCATATTAAAGTTAGTTGCCTTAAAAAACTCGAACGCATTCCGCAGAGTTTTGCTTTTTTGTGAAAGCAGACAACTGTCACGTTGCGTATACCTTTTTGTCTGCCTGTTTCTTGTATCTTTAACTCTCAGCTTTTACATTTAATATAGTGCTACTAAAGTGCTATCCAAAAACCGATATAAGGAAATTTATTGTAAAAGTTTTCTTTTTTTTTCTTCATAATAAAGACTTAAAAATTCGCACGAATGTCAAGTTCGTAGCTGTGGAAATTCTCGCTTTTTAAATATAACAAGAGTTTTGAATATTTCGTCACATATTCTATTTCTTTTTGATGTAGGTATTTGGTCTCTACTGTTAAAAATTCTTCAATAGGGGTAGAGCTAGACGAAATGGTATAATACTTATAAAAAACATTGCTATTATTTGTATGTATAGATTCAAAAGATTTTCTATTATCGGCAAGATAAGTTAAGACTTCCAAATGAATATTAGAATATTCATAACAATTCTCAGTTACATCCAATCTTCCATTACTGGTATCGTAAAAGTCTTAAGAATCCTTTGTATTTGAACTCTCATTGACAACTATTTCCAAATTTTTCGTAATTTCTTTAACAAGCCAATCTTTCAAACAATTTACAAATTTGATGTTTTTATTTGGAATTCATTTCAATTTGAAGCAAAGGTTTTTGCCTCGCTGAAAGTCAAGCTTTCAAAAAAGGAAAATCGTTGAAAATTCCTTTTTTAAGAGCATCGTTATGTTGATTGAAGTCAGAAAAATCCTAAATTACAAGGGGATTTGCCGTGCAAAGTTGTTACTAGTGCGCAAAAAATAAGTGTCATCTTGTAGCACTGGGCTAGAGCCGAATAAATAAATTAAATTTAGATCAATAGCCTTATCGAAAATGTCAGTAACATTATTCAGTTCATGCGAAAAATCAATTTGTGTATTTGTAAATAATGGTTTCTTAAAGTTGTACAAGCACTTTTTAAATAGTGTTTTAGTTCCAAAATTCGTTGAATACTGTCATTAAATCTGTTCCATCTTGTGATGCTACTGTTCTCAACTTCATCTGCTGCTACTGTGGATCTGCTAACAGCATTCCAAGTTGGCGTTGCTTTCGCTAAGGAAGAATTGTACTACCGCTTGAATAATGTGTTTGGTAGAGCCCGTTCAGCATCTTTCGTAACAACTAAGTTCAAAGTGTGTGATGTGCATCTAAAGTGACTTGGAAAAATAATTTCAGCATCAACTGAACTATCCCATTCTATTAGCTTGAAATCTCTTCTAAAAACTCAGGCTTCACGTGTTTCTTTCAAATCTGTACAATGTTTACCTTTTTTGTAACAGTTGAACATTTGGATATCTCTAAGTCGGTATTTGCTATGAACTTCAGCTAATATAGTAGCAATTATTTCATGTGTGTGAAAAAATTGCACACGCTTATATGCGAGCACGAGAGAATGACGATGTAGATTGCTATCTATATAGTGGCCGGTTAGACGAACCTAAATTTTGTGATTGGAACTTCAGATATCGACAGTCGTACATATAAAATGAGTATTTTGAAAAAACTGGCGATAATTTTCTTAAACATCGGAGCTCCCATTTTCACTTGTGTAAAAATTTTGCGATTTAAAAACGTTTATCAGTACAAAATTTATCTAAAAATCTCATAATGTTTGCAAAAGTGAGCACGACTGATAGTCCGCCTTCCTCTTATCTAGCATGGAATCGTACGTCCAGTTCTAGCCACAAACAGGTCCCTGAAACTTTTCTTTACGGCAGAGCGGCAGCATCTCAAAAATCACTTACGAAAGTACCTAGTAGCTTACCTATTGACAAGGTAAATGCAAATTAGACCTAGGTAAGGAAAAAGCTACTCGATTTAAAAATTCCGAGGTATGGTAAAAGGTACACAAAATATTTACCTACACAGAGAAAAAGAAGAAAGAAAGTCGGTCAAGCCCGACTATAACATACTCTGTACCCTTACACACGCATTTGCTCACGAGTCAAACGGCCAGTTAACACCTACCACCCACCCCACCCATAACAACAACGTTCCGTTCAAGAGAAGCAATCTTAGCGAGAGAGAGAGAGAGAGAGAAACTATTGGAACGCACAACGCGGTGCGCTCTCTACAAAAATTGGCAAAATACTACATGTTTTCCAAATTGTAGGAGTTCGACACGGTGTGTACCGGGGTTTTAAACCAAACTTAATTTACCTGCAAGTGTAAGCAATATATGTTTCATGCAGGCCGAATCTCTAGTCTCTTACTCATTTCTGAGATCACGTCGTGCATGTAGATTTTCTGACATGACAGACGGACCTGGTTAGTATTGATTCGGTTATAAATGCAGCATGTAGAAAAGCTACATGTCATAGTGTCGGAAATGAGTCCAACTCCACTGTTACGTGCGTTTGCAGCAAAGCTTACATATAACGTTGGTATGGAGTCTAAAATCCCGGTGCATAACTTGTAGGAACCCGTACACGTTTTGACCGGGACTTTACACCAATAAAAATTGTGTAGCATGCTCTGCATGCTGCGCTTCTGAGTTTTTCGATTATAAATGCCGCTTGGACTGAAAAGCTACATGTCATGTGTGGAAATGAGAAAACTAATTAGACTGCCTGAGCTACGCTTCGCGTCAAAGGCAAGGCATCTAATTTGTTACTTGTATTGAGTAAGGTGTACTTGTATTGAAAACATACACCAATTTTTGGTTGCTTGTAACTCTTAAGTTCGAATTCATTACTCTGCTCATTTATATACGGGACATGAAATTTGCACACGTTTCGTGTAGATTTCCAACATGTAGCATTCAGCATTTGTAATTCTAAACGTCTATGTAGAAAACCTACATGTCGCGTGTGGAGAACAGTTTTCTAAATGAAAAATATAAGAATTCAGTACTGATTTAGAGCTACATTTTTCGTTTGGACTTTCCACACGCGCATGTAGGATTTCAATATCCAAACGTTAATGTAGAAAACCTAAACGTTCGTATGGTACCCAGATTGCTGCATGAAAAATGTAGAAGTTATTTGGAATTAAACAGATTTTCTATTGTCGTGTAGACTGTGCTTTTGCCCACGCAGCATTAAGCTTTTCTACACGCGGCGTTTAGTATTTAAAAAAAAGTGTAGCTTCCTGCATTCTACATTTAGCGTGTGTAATTTAGCATGCCGCAATACGTTTCGTTTAGGATTGACGCTTCTAAACGCGCCGTGGAGCCAATTTTGTTTTTCTGTGTAGGTATTTGGACCCAGGTACTTACAAAACACTGCTATCCATATCAACTCTTTCTCAAATAAGGTCGTTAAAAAAACAAATTCAAAAAATTTGAGTGCCAATTTTATAAAATCTTACCTTCACTCTTTTCATCGATAACTTGTAGGCATGGCTATTGCGTAAAGTCTATCAATCTTGTAGACAATTTAAAGATTGTCGTATTATTAGGAAATATCATTGAATATTCAAGACACCCATTACCATTTAATACCTGACCGAATTTCTAAGGTCAAACACATTATCAACTAAGCTTAAAACATTATAGCAACAAAAACTTTAAGCACTTAAGTCTATTTGATTAATCTATAGAAAATGGAATTTTGTTTGGCCATATGTTATAAAAAAAACTTTTCACTTTATCTTGTAGCTTAATAGATTTAAAATCTAAACTTATTTTAATACTTTACAGCTAGTTCTATTTAAAGTCAATAATAATTTAAGTTTCCTTGTGTAAATATTTAATTGTAGACTTATTCCCCCCCAATGCATGTCATTTTTCATTCATTTAATCCATCCAAAAACATAAAATAACACCGCACATCTGCTGTCTGCACTTGAAACCGCATGTGTCTAACTCGTATGTATACGTAAATCGCATTACTTTCCTGAGAAGGTTTCATTTTAACACTACTTAATTTTATTTGTTTACAGAAAATGGCTAAAAGCCCATCCAACTGTATCCATATTTACCGCTTCGCCTGTGGACATTGAACGGGAACTTAATCTGAAGCTTCCATTGCACCGCAAGAAGATTTTGCTAGCCATTGATGACATCACTGGCAAAGAAATTGATGAACTGACACTAAAAGCAGCCAATTTAGATGTGGGCTGGGTGCTGCGTTGGTTGGATGACATTGGTTTGCCCCAGTACAAGGATTACTTTCTGCAGGCCAAAGTCGACGGCAGAATGTTGCATCGTTTGACACTGGAGGATTTGTCACAATTGCATTGCAGCTCTTGCCTACATATCGCCTCTTTGCGTGCAGGAATTTTGTGTATGCGTAGAATGTCTTGGAATGCTGAGGGCTTAATTCGTCGGTCTATCAAAATGCCGAATGATGACGATGAGGCTCCCAGCATTCCAGATACTGAGAATGTGGAACTCTGGACAGCCCATCGTATAATGGGTTGGCTCCAGACCATTGATTTATCTGAGTATACACCAAATCTACGCGGAGCTGGCGTTCATGGTGCCTTAATGCTGTACGAGTCGCGTTTCAATGCGGATTTACTGGCTGATTTACTTTCCATACCACCAAGTAAATCGCTTCTACGACGTCATTTGGCCTTGCATTTCAAAGAGCTTGTGGGTCGTACGGTTATTTTAACGAAACGTGACGCTGAAGCGGCTCCTGGTTATCAACCTTTGACTACAACAGCAAAATTGAAGCCCGTTAAGCGTACACAATTCTCTTTGAAACGACGCAAGAGCACCAAGGGACAAAGCGAAGTAGATTGGACAGAGTATGTGTGCCCGATGAATGCCGTGGTGCCGGAATTGACAGCTACAACAAAATCAGAAACGGTCAAAGACCTAGAGAGTTCGTTGAGCTCAAATTAAAAAAAAACCATAAAGGTGCAAGTATTATGCACAATTTACAAAAAAATATTGTTAATCTAGTTTTAAGTGCAACCCGGGAATCCGAAATGAACTGCCCCCAAAATAAGCAAAGAAACCAAATTAACAAATCGACAATATTAGCGAGAATTTAAACGGGCTACTGTAGCAGTGCTCAATCTTCCAGAAAACTATATCGAGAACCTATACATACCTATATAACACTTTTTTAAATTTTTTTGAACTTTTTCAACTAACATTAGACGAAACGATTGAACGACTTTTTCCAAAAAAGAACAAAAATTTATTTAAAGTTAACAACGAGAAGTATTTAACAATGGCATTGAAACGACCTTTGAAATTAAAAAAGCAAATACAAAAAATGGCCAAAGTTTTTTTTTTGGCATAACATATTAATACATAGATAAATAAATAGACTTACAAAAGTTTGGAGTTAATTTTGTACTAACATTTAACTGTATTTAACAAAAATATTTTGTAAATTGTAATTATAAATTATAATTATATATTTGACGACTTTTCTACGACAAAAGTTGAAAGTGCCTTTTATTATTTGGGGAATTAAATGCAAGTTCTAAAATCTAAAACACTATCCCAAGTAAAATACTTAAAAACTGAAACAATCTGAACTTCAAAGACCTGCATCGACAATACATCGATTGTATTTAAAATCATTCCCGTATTTGTGATTCTTAAAAGGTTTTTCAATATGGACGCATAATTTGTACTTGAAAAAGAAACCACATAGTGTAAAAGAGGACATTATGTAACCGCACAAGTAAAGCCAAAAGTTCAGCTCGCCCGAAAAATCTCGCCAGTTCAGAAATCGTCGATGTGATTCATGGAATAATTTTGGACGATCAGGGAATAAAATGAAGCGGCTGAGGAGGTAGGCTTCTCAACTAAGCGGGAACATTAGAAGTCAAAATCTAAGACAAAATGTAAGTAAAACAAGAAATAAAGCCGATCAAGCCCGACTATAACATACTCTCTGCCCCCGAAAGTTTTTAAATATCTGATCAATTTAAGTTAGAAGCTACACAAAGTGAAAAAAAAATCCATAAAGTGTGTGAAGTGCTGCCCATCGCCGTTGCGGCCGGTGCTGCCCATCATAATTGTTGGTTTCCTTATAACTCTACTGTCGTTCATCCGATCTTTCTCATCTGCCTGCAAGTATAGAAAATATTTGTTTCATACATGTCAAACCTATATCTCTTACCATCTCCGAGAACAGACGGACTGACAGACAGACGTACATGGCTCTATCGAATCGGCTGTTGATGCTGTTCAAGAATATATACACTTTATAGGTTCGGAAATGATTCCTTCTCCCTGTAACATACTTTTGCACAAACTTAATATACTCTGTGAGCCTTTGGTAAAGTAGCTGACTTATTAAACTGCCCACGTATATGTATATGTATATTTGATCATAATGACGGGATGAGTCGACGTATACTCGATTCAGCACCCGACTGTCAGACTGTTTACACCGAGGTAGCAAGTCGGTCCAGAACCGAATTACTTAGAACCGGATCGATTCTCTCTAATCGGACCACGATTCGAGCCTTATGAATTAACGACCTCCCGAAACGAGCGTCCAAATTTTGGAAAAAAGCTTGGTTCGAAAAATCACCTTAAATATTCTGTTAATCAAAATTACCGTTACAATTTTTTGGGTAGTTAAAATTTTATTTACCATTACAACTTTTTCATGTAATGGAAAATTGCATCGTAATAGAACTATCTTCTTCCAAAATAATTGTAAAGTACTAAATCGGATTATTGTTTAGTAAAATGATACCACAAATAATATTCCTATTTCCCATAATTTGTTAAGACCTCTAATAAAATCGAAATAAATGAATTTTGTTAACCAAAGCAGAGCTGAAAATCCTCCCACCTCATAAAGTATTAATAGTCTTGATTCAAAGGGATGACCAAAGCTGTTTTACTGAAGCTTTATCATCCACTAGCTGAGCCAGCCGCGACTTCGTCCGCGTCCAAGTTTTTAAGAAACTATAGAAATTGCGTTGTTGTATATTAACATGATTGGCTTCATTTTATCTTGTAGACAGTTTCGAGTTCACAGCTGGTAAAAAAAAATTAAAACTTGGCGTGGTAAATGCAGGCCTGAACACATGTTAAATTTTATCCCATCCCGTCCCAACAAATTTTCTAGGCGCTCGAAAAATCCAGAATTATACATTAATCCCTAACTGTCAAGTGGATGCTGAAAATATACCTCTTCCGCACAACTACATTGTAAACTTCGGGTCTAGCGATGTTTCCGTCCAGCGCCCATTTGTAGTAGATATGGGTATTTCCATGATGTCGAACGCAACAGTCGTACGCATTTAAAGCGGAATAAAAGTCAAATTAACATAATTTTTTTTTTTGTTGATTTAACTTATAGCACTTTCGAAACACTTTATTTAGTGAGAAAAAATTAGACCACACCTAGTGCTGATTCCAAGATAAAGCCAATCAAAAAGCGATTCGCACGCGACAAAAAACGGAAGTGGTGTTTTTGGCCATCAATATAAAAGCAAAACTCAGCGAGATCTGCCAAAACCATTTAGTGCGACTATTTTTAAAATGTTGTTAAATAATTTAACTGTCTATTAGAATTTATTTGATCTAAAAATTTTCTTTCTTTTTTTTATTTCAAAATAAAATATGATTCGATACGTGACATTGCGAACGCGACATTTTTTTCCATCATTTTATTTGTGTGGTTTCTGTAATAATGCGAAGCAAAAACTTACGATTAATTGCAATCACAAAGTTTTTCATGGTTTCTTATGCATTCTTTTATAACTCATTGTACCCTCAGAAAGATTTTAGATAGCAAAAGTACGTGCAACCTACAGACACTTTTAACAAAAAAATGTGCAACATTTATGTCGAAATTAGAACATTCGTGCTAGCGCAGCCGTGAAACCGAATATTTCGATGTGGTTTGTAATTAAATGTAAGATTGGCTTACATTAGTTCAATTTAATTGTTGCCCCTTGAAAATTGGAAAAAACAGAGTGTTTTTAATCAATTTTAATTTTTGGTCTTGGTGGACCTTTTGGTGGAAATGTCC
Source organism: Lordiphosa magnipectinata (assembly GCA_037044535.1). Classification (NCBI taxonomy): domain Eukaryota; kingdom Metazoa; phylum Arthropoda; class Insecta; order Diptera; family Drosophilidae; genus Lordiphosa; species Lordiphosa magnipectinata. The sequence goes on from JBAMBO010001564.1 coordinate 367,037, forward strand.
ATATATGAGAATTGTGCATTTCACAGCAGCATCAGCACTGCTTGTCCATAATTGGGAATGTAGAGCTTCCTTAGTCTTTCCCGAAATTTCCCGAAAGAAACATTATTTTTTGATAAAACTTCGACATTCATTAAAAAAAATAGCGGTAAAAAAAAATACATGGGAATTACAAATATAATTTTCAATTCAAATTTGCTTTCCTACTTTTTCCCCACCCCATCTTCTCACGCTCCCTCCCCTCTCCCCCCTCTTCTACTGTTTTCCCCTCGTCCCACTCTTCACCACCATTTTGAACTACGCGCTTTTGCTCTGAGCTCGAGAGAGAGCGGGTGTTTGATCGCATGTGTTGATCTTATGAAAGCAGAAATGTCGTGAGAATATTTGAGAGCGTACACTGTTATCTCTTTTGCGACTGTTTTTGGTTTCATTTATGTATGGATACAATAGACAACAGTTACAGAGAAAATAGAGCGTTATATCCCATAGATATTTTTTTTTTTGTTATTTTCACAAACTTCGCGTTCAAATTTTCGAAATTTTCTTTCATAGTGCGCGCCTGCATAACTAATCGAAGGTTCATGCCAAATCTGAGATCTCTAGGGTAAGCGGTATTGGCTGTGGGTTTATAATCTGTCAGTCAGTCAGTCAGTCGGGCCTTCATATTTATAAGTATAGATAAGGGTAACATGTCTTACAAAGCATCCGCTGTTGTTTTCCGCTTTACTTAGTTAGATCTCATACAGCTCGTGGTTCATTAGGGTGTGAAGCAGGGCTTAATCCCGAAATGAATTTCGGTTTCGGTACGTCCCGAAATGAATGCTTCGGTTAAAGGTTCTATATCGGTTTTCAATTAATTTCGGTTTTCGGTTTCGATACAGTCTCCGGATTGCTATTTCGGTATACCGGTACGTAGCGGTATAAGTATTACTTATTTTTAATATTGGAAAAATTCAAATCTGAGATAAATCTAAATTATTTTATTTCTGTGTAATAAAACGACTTAAAATACAACATAAAGTGAATGGTTTCACATTGAAAGTAAAATTATATCATATTTCGGATTTTTAACGCTAACCTGCATAGCTGAAACAGAAAACACGACTTTTGAAATCTCATAGAATTCTAGGAACTTTGTGGAGGATTCTGACCACCAATTAAGAATGTTTTCATGGTTTCGAACACGCTTAAGTGCGAGAAAAGTCTTAATGGAATCCATTCGCTTTTTTGTTGACACAATTGAAGTGTTTTATCACCAAGTTTCTTTTCCTTCAATATCATCTTCGCTCTGCAAAGGTAAAATAAAACGAAACTGTACCGGTATTAACGATTCGGTTTCGTTACAGTTCTCAAAAAAAAGACGCATAGAACTTCTAAAAATTTTGTCTTGTTCTCGTTAAGCCCATCAGTTTGGACTGCTTCTTTATCTCTGAAAACGCTCTGCCTAACTCCCCTTCGTTCCTTCCAAGGATATGTATGTATATTAACGCCGTATGCAAGTAGTATTAAATCTTTTAAGAAGGATGACCATGCTTATTCCAACTGGAATATTTAGGTGCCTTAAACTGGACCATGAACTGAACAATTTATGTTAATTATCCCTCAACCCGTATGTGGCAGTCGAGTTTGAGCTACGAGACTAAAAGAAACTTATTTGTTTGTTTTTTTATGTGCTTAAATTGTTGCAACCAATATTGTGACCAATAAAATCAATCAAAATGCCACGAGTATCTTCAATGTCCCAGGAGCAACGACGGCAGGCGTCCGGATATCAACTCGAAATGCTAGTCGAGCGGCCGCTATTCGCGAAGAAAATCTAGCATCTCGTCAAGTAGAGCGGGAGCGTGATGAAGACCAGAACTTGCAACGAACTTGGACGAAGTTAGCTTAGCCTTCTCGTTTTTTAGTTCATTTTTCCTCTGTTATATTACAGATTGTTTCTTTTCACATATTGAATGTGTCTTTAAGTAAGTATTTCATGCTATAACGATTTGGTATTTAAATCGCAAAAATTGTAGCTCCGAAATTCGCAAAATTTTCGCCAATTGAAAACCGACGACGTATGAGTCCGTGAAATAAAAAGTAATTGGGAATTTTTTATTATCTATTGTGATCTCTCTGTTTTTGTGACCGATGCACTAATTTAAAATACTTATATACCTGTAGCATTGGGATAATACCGAAATAAAAATTAAAATTAAATTAATCTCTAGAGATACGAACTACCCCCTAAAAAACAATTTTTTGAATATTCTTTGACTATTTCAGATAGATTTTGTGAAATCTCCCATACGATTTGAGTAAAACTCTTGTCTGAAACAATTTTTTTACCTAGCCATCCCAAAATTGCAACTACAGTAAGTAAAGTTAAGCTCATAACATAAATCATTTTTGAGAGATGATTCTGAACAGCTTTTGAAACGGTTCAAAGTGGTTCAGAACCAATTTTTTTTTAGCGGAAAAATAACCAACTCCATATTTTCGACCCAAGCACAAAACATTCATCTTACATTTTGTCTTAAATAATTTCTTAGATATAGCTCTGAATCACTTGGGAAACCCAGATAAACACCGCAAACGAATCTGGTATATTTTTTATTTTTTGTTGGGACGTTTTGGATTGGATGATTTGTATATGTCAGAGACCAGTGGCATAGATATGGGGAAATAAGTTGATCCATCTTCCCCTTGCTTTTCATTTTGAAAAAGAAATAATAATAAATTAAGGACCCAATAAAAAATTTAAAAAATTTCGACGTCATCCCACTATTGCAAAAAGCTATCTACGCCTTTGTCAGAGACTAATGCATCCAATTTATTTCATTTGCACCGTATTCCAGCTTTTAAGGCTACCTAGTTCAAAAGTCTTTCGCCATTTATTGATTCTAGTTATTTTTAATTAATGGTTAAACATTTGAGTTTATTTTTGTGTTAACAATAACATTAAATACAAAAAATGTTCCAGAACGACTAGGATTAGGCATATAGAACAGCCCGCTTGGACGGAATTAACTTAATTGTTTTCTTTCGCCTTCTTCTTAAAAAACTAACAAAAATAATCTTTGGCAGTACGCTTATAAAACGAAATCGAGAAGTTCATGTGGTATCCAGACCGCCCAATAAATTCTCTATAACATTGTCCTCTTCTCTGCTGCTGCCAGTCTGATGTTTGGCCAAATCACTTTCGGGTATATGATCCTTCCAGTTGCGAAACAGATAGCGTGTGAATTTCTTCAGTTGTCGGAATTTGCAATAGGTGGCTCCTTCGGCAGATTGCAACTGTTGGGTTTGTATGAGAAATCCCTTCTCTTTGAAAGTCTTTTCCAATTTCTCACGTTGTTTGGAACGCCTTGAAGAACGACGTTTGGGTTCGTTGACTTGTACTTGGCTATGATTCGGGGGCAACAAGGGGCTGTGTGAACTGGTGGTGTTGGTATAAGGTGAGGCTGGACTTTGTGGCAGAAGTAAAGAGGAAGTGGGCGACTCCGAAGGTATATGCAATAATTCCAGACTGAGATCCGTGGAGGGCGGTGGTATATCTATATAGAGTTTATCAGGAGTGAGGGGCAACTGTTGCTGCTGTTGTTGTTGCTGCTGCTGCTGTTCGCGGGATATAAACTCATAGCCTCGAAGGGTCTTATCGCCAGTGCCATTGTAGTAACGATAGTTACCCTCAGCATCCACCGACAGCATTTTCTTCTCCTGCAGACTTGGCTTAGCTCCGCCGGTAAATTTAAACTTACATATGCTCACCTCTGTGGAGGGACTGGAAGTAGGTTCAGCCGGCATGGGTGGTATAAATATGGCCGAACGTTTACGTTTACGTAGGGTTAAAGGTGAGGCTGCTTCACTGCTCTGCTCTAGGGTTTCTCGTTTGCTAAAGAAACCATTAGGTAAGGGTATCTTAAGGGCCAATTGATTGTCTTTTTCGATGGTTTCCACAGCAGCCAAATTGCAGGATTCCATTAACTGCTGATAGTACACACTCACGGGTTGAAGTAAAAGCTTAGGTGGATCTTCCAGACTCAAAGGTTTGGGCGTGGTACAGGAACTACCCGTGGTAGTGGTGGTGGTGGTTGGCTTATCACTATCCGTGCTTGATATGGAGTAACGATCGCTACTTTGATCACGTAAGCAGAGATTTAAAGGCTCCTCTGGTCTGAGAGTAGAGACAGACTGTGCAGTAACTGTCTCACTGGTTAAGGTACTGACGGTGGGTGCAGGAGCAGCCGGCACTATGGTACCATAGTTTTTGTATATCAGATGGCAGATGTCTGCCTTTTTGGGCTTACGTCCACGACGTGGCTTATAATTGTCCAAGGTTATCTCACCCATATAGGGCAGATCCGAGTATTTGAGTGGAGCAGCTCGCGGCTTATTAACAGACACTTCCTTCGATTTGACGGTTGTGGCAGGCACCTTAGGTATGGGTTGAAGGGTTTCCTTTTGTTGTTGCTGTTGACGTTCGGCACTGCGTTGAATCTCTGCTATCTTTCTCAACCAGCTGCGTACATTCTCATGAGCTTGATTACCTGGAGGCGGTGGAACTGCGGGATTGGGCAATGACGGTCTATTGGTTTGACGTCCCTGTGTGGCCTCATAATGTGCCGCATACTCCGCCGGTAGAGCTTGATGATGGAAACGTAGTTTCAGCGCTCCAGTTACATTTTGTCGTTTCTTGGATTTGGGGGCATTTAAAGCCACTGGACGTGGTAGTTTTTGTACTTGCTCTTCCTGGGACTTTTGTACTTTACGCGCACTCATCAGTAGATTGGCTTTTAATTGTTGTTTGGTGAGAGAACTGCAAGCGCCATTATGTTGTATTGGTGGTTCTTGAATTTTACGTGCCAGCAAGGTCTTAAATGGGTGATCTTCATCGGGCTCATGATGTGAAATGAACGGATCCACCGAGCCTTGCAGCAGTAATTTGTTAGAGTTTATATCCAGACGAGGATGCCAGCAATCCAAATCATTATCATGCTCCAGTTTGATGGTGATCCCGTTGCTCGGTTGCTTATCACCCAATCTGGTTAGCTCCTGCATGTTGACTGGAAAGAAAAGAAAGGGGGAAAATATGTCACAAAAAAAATTTTAATTTTCTTTTTTTTGATATTTTGAGGGTTATATGGACACACACGTTTTTGCTCACCACCGGCAGGCAGCCGTAGATGTGCTACGCTCTGGGGAATTCTATTTTGAATGTCTGGCAAAGTGGCGCTCACACATACCACAAAGTGATAAAAATCCGAAAAGAGCAACGCATTTCGCTCTGAAAACTGAAAAATGTTGTTTTTGTGTGTCTTGAAATTCGATGCCACAATTCGTTGACCATATTTGGACTAAGTGAAGAGCTGTTCCCCATATAACCATTTCGGGTTACGCTTCAAACTTTACCAGGACTTACCTTTACTTACAATAATATGTTTTCGGTTAGTCAGTCTTTCACTTTTCTCACTTGACGTCGCATCGTGTTGACATCCAAAACGCAACTAGTTGCGGATAAGTCAAGAAAACAGCCTCATTTTTTTTTTCTTTTTTTAAAATATGCTCCTTAGATGGATCGCTGACTGAGAGGCAGCAGCTCGCCCCACACACAATAGAAGAAAATAGCGCCGAGATGAGCAGAAAAATCAAATCAAATTCCTCGTGCTCTTCTTCTCGGATGCGTTAACGCCAAAGACGAAGATATTTCGTGTATTCATTTTTAGAAAATTTTCAACTTGTTGCCGGCCATAAAAACACCAAAAAGCACACAAAAACACGGCAGAAAAATAAGACAACAATATTGCTGCTGCTGTTTTTCATTCATGAGCCTTGTCCATTGTAGTTAGGGATGGGGTAGGGAAGGGCGGTGGGGTATTTCACGTACGTTCTGTGTGTGTGCTTTTGGTTTATCAACAAATCAGGGTGAATACAAAAACAACAAAAAATTTGGCTTGGTTTACAGTTTGGTAATGCAATTGGATCACCATCAAAGTGGCTATTTTGATATAGAACTTAGCCGTGAGTAGATTGTCTAAATTTGGGTAGAACTGATAGAACGGATACCCTGTACCTGGGATGGGGAACTAGACTGGCTTGATGATTGGGTGGATAAGAGATAATAGTGTGCGTGCAATGGATTGGAAATGAATTTATTGAAAAGAGCCAGAAATTTGTTAAATTTTCATGTATGAAAATAAATTGTTATTGATAACGATTGAATACTACGAAGAGACTAAACGGTAAACCGTTTACTTTTACCGTTACCGGTATACCTCTTATAAAAGCTAGAAAGCTGAAACTTGGACAGTTGTTTCCATTTGTGGTAAAAGTGGGTACTATGGCTGTTCTTTTGAGGCGGGAGTGTGGTATAACAATTGAGGAGACTCCCTTCATCTTTGGTGGATTTTCCAAAGTCTTAGCTCTCATTTTTTTTTAACCAGCAACAGAAGTTGTAGAATAAATGTGCCCATTAAAAGAAAATTGGGTATTGAGTATGAGGTGTTGCTACTTGATGCCTTTAGTATCACAATTTTTTGGTCCCGCTCCCAGGCCTTACCAAAAGTTTCATTTTGTCGCACTGTGTTATAAACGAATGGACTACCTTTATTAATGGTATCAATCATACGTCCCGTTCCAAAAGCCCTTGGCCCTTCCTTAATATAAAAAGCTTGTACTGGCATGTTACAAAATAGCTCTATCCCGAGTTTTCACCGACATATTAAGTAATGTAAATAAAATCTTAAGGAAATCAGGATAGGCATTCTAGGGAAGACACGGCTTACTGAGGACTATTGAACGGCTGCAAGTGGGCTGGGATCGCAAAATATAATTTTAAAAATTTTTTAATTTAAACTAATTTATTTGATATGTTGCTTGTAATGTA